>JACRUU010000010.1:2725794-2860794 GCA_030449085.1 Kryptopterus vitreolus | reverse complement strand
GACTTGTTTCCAGCCATATGGGGTTCTTCTCCAAACTGTTACACAATTGTACAGGACATCAATGGACATTTAGACTAGAAGGCCCAATAAGTGTTTCAGAAACGCCCATATCCACTATGACGTTCGTCCCTCTAACCCGTGGAGACTGTATCTTCAGTGTCCTGTTAGTGTCTATCATTTACCAATAAGATCATTATAGAAGTGGATACCTTTTTGTTGCTCCTCTGTTCTTGTGCATCCACACAAGAGGGATTCTTGGGTCACATGACCATTTCTTCTGAAAGCTGAAATTTTGCAGAACCACAGAGATTTATGGGATCTGTCCTTCTGCACTGATCTTCTGTCCCTGACTGTTGAATTGTTGTGTCTGTTCTTTCTCAGCTTTTTGGCTGCGGCTCAGTGGCACAGGCTGTGCTCAGCAGAGGAGCTGTGGGGGAACCTCTCACCGTCCACATCGGCTTCACCACAGGAGTAATGCTGGCTGTCTATGTGTCAGGAGGTGTATCAGGTACCAGTCTGTAAAGGGTACAGAGTACACGAACGATAGATAGATAGATAGATAGATAGATAGATAGATAGATAGATAGATAGATAGATAGATAGATAGATAGATAGATCGATAGATAGATAGATAAATAGATAGATAGATAGATCGATAGATAGATAGATAGATAGATGATAGACAGACAGACAGACAGACAGACAGACAGACAGACAGACAGACAGACAGATAGATAGATAGATAGATGGGTGGATGAATGATAGATAAATTTAGGATTGATTTATTGAATTTCAAGTTAATGATCAATAATCATTTATCAGAACAGCAATTAAAAATTAAATAAATAATAACTAATAATAATCACATCGTATATATAAAATAAAGATGGTGTGTTCGATTATTCACATTTTAATAAATAAATAGACTAGAAAGGGATGAGTCCCTAAACAGTCCCTAGATACAGAGTTAAGCTGCTTGTATAACTATATGAGGCTTTTTAAAAAGAATAGGCTTATTGCTTACATATTTTATTACCACACAAAAAGAGAAACCAAGCTCCCACACATCCTAAATCTCATTTTATCCCCAGTATAACCCGTTCTGGATTAGTCAGCATGACTGTTCGTGAACTCATACATCACAGCTTCCAAAACACCATGAGGAATCAGTGGTCATATTTAACGGTCTCTACGATCTTAAATGGATATGCTTTGTCATGATTTTCAACTTTTCTGCTTTTTTCTTACTTATTCAAACAGTTTAATGGAAGGAACAACAGTACAAAGCTTTTCGGAAATATTTAGCTAGAATGTTAGTTCCTACCAGCAGTGAGTATTAATTATGTCATTACATTACATCTGGAAACCAGATATCTTGCTGATTGATACAGGATCAAATCCATTTTTTCTGGATTTTTCTTTTTGTCGTCAAACTGGTCGTCAGTGTTTGTGATTGTGTGTGAACAGCCTGCACAATGCGCTATTCGTTTCATCATTCGTTTCTGAAAAAAACATAACGTTCGAAGCTCTGAAACGCCGTTATTCCCATCACTGGTGGTTCCATATATATGGTTAAGATGGAGAGACTTTTCTTGGATGCAGGAGCGGACCAAGATCCTTCTACAACATCCATCTATGGGTTCTTCCGATGTGCCTGCCTATTAAGCAGCCTAATCTGCAGGACAATCTGCCATTATTTAAAAATAGAAAGAAAAAAAATGCACAGATAAATTATCCAAAGCCTGCCTATCTGACCCTGGATCTATCAAACCGAGCAAAAGAGTGTGAGAGTTGGCAGAGCTCTTCGTGGAGTTAAATAGAGGTCACGCCTACGCCAAACATAGTCTAAGAAGATTCAGGCAGATTATGTCCGAGCCAATTCCCATGGCTTCGTGTCTCTGATACTGAGTCACAGAGAGGACACATTTCCTCAGGTGCTGTATTGAGAGGATTGATTCTGAGAATAAATATTGAACCTGCTTGGGAGAATTCAATCTGCCCTGGAGAATTTACAATTCCTTCAATATGAATAAATTGTGTGTCTGATCATTGAATTCGCTGTGCAATTGTGTGAACAGGAAATGCTGATAATTCAAAGGTTTAGGAGATTAGATTTATACTTGCATTGTTCTTACAGGAGGACATGTAAACCCAGCTGTATCTCTAGCCATGGCTGTGCTAGGGAAGCTCCCCATTATAAAGGTCCCAGTCTACGTGGCTGCCCAATTCATTGGTGCATTTGCAGGATCTTTTGCTGTCTTTGGACTGTATTATGGTGAGTAAATCTTTTAAAACAGGAAATATCTGGTCCCTAGAACCCTTTAATACTTTAGGAAAATATTTCTCTGCCCCTCAAATCACAATCATCAATAGAGTCATAATTAATGGACTTTAGATCTGAAGGTTATCAGTTCAAATCCCAGCATCACCTTGCACTCCAAATGCACTATATAGACTCCTGACCATATGATGTGCATGTGACTCTTGAATATTTCGTTCCACACTCATAATTATCCCGTTGCTATCATAATAAACTCCACTCTTCCACTACAATTTTGAGAATAGGTGAGATTTGTGCTTGTTTGGACACAAGATCTTATTAGATCTTTTAGATCTAATAGAAAACATTTCATCTCAACAGATGCCTTCATGGACTACTCCAACGGCGAGCTCTTGATCACGGGTGAAAATTCCACCGCGAACATCTTCGCCAGCTATCCAGCAAAGCATCTCTCAGGCGTCAACGGGTTTTTTGATCAGGTGATGGATCACACCACTGTTAACCACGATAACACTGACTCTTCAATACTGTACACCATACACACGTGAACAGAAGAGGGAACTTTGCTGTATGGATGAATTTCATACTTCTATTTAATACAAGAACATGTTGACTGAGTCAGGTCTCATTAGTAGCTGATTGGTTGCCAGATATTTGTCTGTGCAGACTTGTGGGTTAAAGGATATATCTGTGTAATATTACTCACAGTAAAAAGATTGCTGGCTAATAAGTGTCTGTGCTACACTGCAACTTTATCCACTTTACTGACGCTTCACCTTAAACTGACCCATTTCCCACCATTCCTCTGGGGTCTAGGTCAAACTGTGACCTTGTTAACTTTCTAGGTTTTAAACTTTATTAAAGCGAGACAAGACATTCGTCACTGCTATGCATGCATGTTAACATGGTAGGAACCCACTTTTTCTGATTGCCACCTAGTGGACAAATGACAAGTGCTTTACATCAATTTTTGAAAGACATTCGTCACTGCTATTACTTTCGCATGCATGTTAGCATTATAGGTAACATTTTTGGAACAAGTTGACTGACTTGGAATTACACACATTAATGTAAACAATTGTAATCCACCTAGTGGACAAATGAAAGTAATCAAATGTAATCAGTTACTTTACTTTTATAAAATTTTTGAAAAGTTGAAAAGTAATTTGTAATCTGTGTATACACACACACACACACACACACACACACACACACAGTGTACACACACACACACACACACACACACACACACACACACACACACACACACACACACACACACACACATATATATATGGGCCTCAGGCCTATTCACCTTATCTACATCAGACACCTGAATTTACTAGCACCCTTTGTGTTTCTAAATGAACACAAATCTCCACAAAATCTAGATGATTGGAGGTTATTATACCTGCAAACGGGGACTAAATGTGGAATGGGATGCTCAAACATATTTACTCACCAATCTAATGGTCAGATGTCTACAAACCTTTGTTCATCTTGTTGGTTGGGTGAGCACAATTCTCCACAAGACCAGGTCATAATCAAGTACAATATCAGAATAGAAGTTATTTTTACAGCAGGTGGTGGACTAACTGTGGATAGAATGGAATACACATTACATGGTCAGGTCCACACACTTTTGTTCTTACAATCTCTCTCTCACACACGCACGCACACACACACACACACACACACACACACACACACACACAGAGTGTAATGGTTACTGTTTCTGGTGCAGGTGATTGCCACTGCTGCTCTTGTACTGTGCATCCTCGCCATTGTGGACAAGAAAAACATAGGAGCCCCTAAAGGAATGGAGCCCCTGCTCATCGGATTCACCGTCCTTGGCATCGCAGTATCCATGGGTTTCAACTGTGGCTATCCCATTAATCCTGCCCGAGACCTGGGACCCCGCCTCTTTACCGCTGTGGCAGGCTGGGGGATGGACGTGTTCAGGTACAGAAAACACGCTCACACAAATCTGTGTCGACCTCTGATCTGACCCTGACCTCCATACGTCAGAGCTGATATTCAGCTCCCCTCGATTGCTATGACCTTAGAGCATTATTAACTTCTAGAGAAACACTGGCTAGCGAAACAATTTAGCTAGCAACTAGGTTTGGGTAAAATGTAATCTATTGTGCAGGATAAAGTCTTAGGGAGGGGAGAAAATGACTCTGACTTGGAGCTTGATAAGATTTTATGCATGATAATTCCGTTTATATTAACTGGACTATATAAATTGGCACCGTCCGGCTAGCTTAGCTTGGCCCAAAAGAGACATAAAGTAAATAAGGATAAGATTCTTACATTTTGCTCATGCTGAAGTACAGGCACTGTGTTTTTTAGATATTTCAGTGTGGATGAGCAACTTTAGGAGAATGATTGAAAATGTGAACAATGTTTCAAAATGAGCAATATTCAGTTGAACCAGTTTGCTGTTTTGCTTTTGTGTCACGTTTTTGTGTCTTTATACTGGAAGCAGAAAATAGTAAGTTGTGGGAAAAAAGGATGTACACCAACAATACTCGGATACACTGGCATTCAAATTATGAATAGTTGTTAAGTGTACCAAGAATACCTTTCTCACAGCAATACACAACCCCAACCAGTTTGGACGGATCAATCTACTTGGAAGATGATAAAACTCTTTGCTTACTCATTTATACAATGAGTTTTTTTTTATCTACACTATATAGACAAAAGTCTGCGGATGTTCACTCTTCTGCGGCTACATGTTCCTCTAGATTTTGAGGAGAATTTGTCCTCATTCAGCCACAAGAGTGTAAGTAGCTCTATAACAGGCCACACGATCTTTCACTCAAACCCTTGTAAACCACCCCTCTGTACCACAAAGACATCCTATGCAATGGTGTACCTCCAAAATTGTAGTAACAGTCTAGAGAAGACCCACATGGAGGGCAAGGAGGGGAGTGGGGTGTCCAAAAACCTTGAGCCATATACGAGTATAGAAGATTATTTTTTTTAATCCAACTCTGTCTTTAATAATTTACCACAATTTAGTGTAATAAATGTCTAAAATCAATCCTATTTACCCTAAAGCAAGAATACACCACTGAATGCATCACTTACACACACGACAAAAGGCAATTTTAGAACGAGTCCAGCTACTAGATGGTACAGCTTCTTCAGTGGAACAGCTCTTTGTATGTGTGAAAATGCCTTCAAATCGAAAACCTCTCTTCTTGTGTGAGGCTCACTAGTTTTACTGAATTCCAAGTGGTCTTCTAATCATCCTAGTGGTCTTCTAATCACCATACATCTAATCAATATGGAGGAGGGTGTTGCTCAGTGGTTTAGGGTGCTGGGCTACTGATTGGAAGATCGGGGTTCGAGCCCTGGCTGCTACCCTTAGGTCAGGGCCCTTAACCGCCTGAGCTCCAGGGGTGCCGTATCATGGCTGACCCTGCGCTCTGACCCCAGCATCCAAACAAACTGGAATATGCAAAGAAAGAATACACTGCGCTGTAATGTACATGTGACAAATAAAGACTATTCTATTCTATTCCACCAGAAGAGCACAGAGTTTCATCAAGAACAATATGTAGCACTGGCAATCGCAAATCTAGTGTAGTATTACAGTGTAGTCTATTATACTACACTATAAATGTTAAACAAGCATCACACATGGGAGTAAATGACTAATGTGTTCAGTAGAGGGCACTCTTAACCGAAATTCTCTACTGTGTGTTAGAGGGGGGGTAAATAATCTTTGTCAATATATAACATGGACAATTGATCATAATCTCCAATATGTCCAATACTTTCTCCTCATTAACCGTGTAGAAACAGTGAAAGTTGCGTTCGGTGTCTTGATGATTTACGTAATTTAAAACGCCATCATTACTTTAAAACATCTACAGGAATATTTTGTCTGTTTGGTTTGGTTTCCTTAATAATAATCATACATTTGCGTAAGGCAAAATGCGCATGTTGATTAGAGAATTAAACTCTTGTAAAGTATACAAAAGGTACGATTATTCTAAAGTTAACTAATTTAATTGTTTAATAATACAAAAAATGTAACTAATAATTGTTAGTAATAATAATTATTAATATGTATTTAATATTTACAGAGCTTCCTCTATGATATTTTTTGGTACATTGTTTGGACTCTGATGTTTGTGTGTGATTGGTTTGTGTTCAGTTCTCCTTACTGTTTGTGTCAGATAAGCATTTCTTTAAACAAACTCCTCCGCATATCCCAACATGACAGTGTGTGTGAGTTCAAAACCTTGATCAGTGGAGCATAGGGCACCTCTGGGTGTGCATTTCCACTATGGTGTGTTTTCATGTTTGTAGTGATGCTGATTGGTGCGTGTCGTGTTGTTTAGAGCCGCGGGCTGCTGGTGGTGGATCCCGGTCGCTGGTCCGATGGTGGGAGGTCCGTTAGGAGCAATGATCTACAACCTGCTGATCGAGCTACACCACGTAGAGCCAGAAAAAAAACCTGAGGAGAAAAACAATGTGAAGGACAAGTATGAAATGATCACCATGAAGTAGAAACAGAAGTGAAACGGGGACACTTTCTCCACGGTCTCCATCCCAAACCGGGCTTGTAAACATTTTTTTTGTTCTGTATGTGTTTTCTTTACAATAGAGTTGTGGGAAATGATTGTAGTAGGAGTGATGCGATATTTAGAAGATTCTGCTGAATGGAAATGGAGCGACTTATAAAATATACAGATATTATTCAGGATCTCAACGTGAAATGCATCAATTATGTGTCTTTTTTTTACAGTATAACCATCAATTTGATTAATTAATTAATATAAATGATATGAATAATTTGTGCTGATTATAATTATAATGAAACTGGATTTGGAGAAAAAGAATTACAGTCCATCAGCTAATGAAATCATGAATCAGTAACGACCTGAATTCCCACAACCACAAACACAGAAAACATCTGACTTCAAAAATACACTCACTCACTCAGTCACCCAGTCACTCACTCTTTCACTCACCCAGTCACTCACCCACTCAGTCACCCAGTCAGTCACCCAGTCAGTCACCCAGTCAGTCACCCAGTCAGTCACCCAGTCAGTCACCCAGTCAGTCACCCAGTCAGTCACCCAGTCAGTCATCCAGTCAGTCACTCACTCTCTCTTTCAGTCACCCACTCAGTCACCCAGTCAGTCACCCAGTCAGTCACCCAGTCAGTCACCCAGTCAGTCATCCAGTCAGTCATCCAGTCAGTCACTCACTCAGCTCAGTCACTCACATCACCCAGTCAGTCACCCAGTCAGTCCCCAGTCACTCACCCAGTCAGTCACCCAGTCAGTCACCCAGTCAGTCACTCAGTGAAGGAGAGAGTGACTGACTGAGTGACTGACTGAGTGACTGACTCAGTCAGTCACTCACTCACTCACTCTCTCCTTCAGTCACTCACTCACTCACTCTCTCTCTTTCACTCACTCTCTCAGTCAATCACTCAGTCTCATTTATTCATTCACCCACTCACACATTCAGTCACTCTCTCTTTCACTAGCTCATTCACTCACTAAACCATTCAGCCAATCAATCACTCTCTCATTCAGTCACAATAAATGCAATTATGCATTTATTTACTCACACACTCATTTTCACTCTTGCACCCATTCATTTAGTCACTTGTTCACTCAAACTCACTCATTTTTTTCTCACTCACTCACTAGTACATTAATTTACTCACTTATTCACTTGCTCACACATACACTCGTTCACTTACTCACTCAGTCACTCATTTATTCTCTGACCTATTCATACTCTCACTCACACCCCCATTAATTTAGTCACTTATTCATTCACACAAACACACTCTTTCACGCACTCATTTACATTCTATCACTCATTCTCACACATCCATTCCCTTACACACCCATTTAATCATACAAACACATTTCTTTCATTTGTTTTCTTACTCGCTTCTACACATTCATTCATTCATTCACTCACTCTCCCTTATACTCACTCATATACTCATTTACTCACTTTTATTCGCTTACTCAATTATTCACTCGTCTCTAGAATTTAAATTTACTTAAAATAACATGTTTAATCTAAAATGTAAAAAGTACAAAAGTTAATAAGGTGCATCTCAAAAGTGTTTTGAAATAATTTACATATTGTTCTCATGTTTATGTTCAGTATATATATATATATTTTCTTTTTAACAAGATTCTAAAATTTCTAAATAAATGACCATTTCTGAAATAATAAAAGGTACGATTTATCTCAAGGACATTTCTCAAGGAAATTGATTCATTTTGCATGAATAGAGAATATATTCTGAATACACACACCACATCGACCCCAAGCACCTGATCCAGAGGTACTGTTTGTTCATTAATCTGGGTCGCAGTGATCCAATATTTTTCTAAACATACTGTACAGAAGAATCCCAATGAGGCTAGTCACAATATAAATAACGTTCATTATTGCACCTAACAAGGTGTTTCTGATGATTATGCACCCAAAACAACCCAAACATCAGCCTTTCATAATCAAAAGCAAAGACCTATAGTCGAAGAAACTACCATGTGGTAAATTGTCGAGGAGCCAGAAATGCAGAGTGTGTTTTTGTAAAGGCTCTGTTTACTCTTCTGGTTTGTCCCGATAAGATTCTAGTATTTATGTTCCAGCATAGAACAGTTATTTAAAATTGCAAAATGTACTATACCTAAAATAAACCATCTATAAATCTTCTGTATATACACTCTATGGACACCTTTTAGTCCCCATTTGCTCTTATATGAAACCTCTATTCTTCTGGGAAGATGTTTCAAGTGTATTTGGGTTATGTTTACACACGCCTCCTACTTTTGCTGTAGAAAAACTGTCTCGGTCCACACCGGGGCATTCACCCTGCGGTATACTGTAAAAATAAAAATAAAAATAACAATAATTTACCACAAATATTAATTCAATCATTTAAAAATAGCTAAATGTCTTTACATTTCAACTCCTCCTACCAAAGGTTGTGCAACACACAGCTACAAAACACATGGAGCTTTCTCACGGTGATTTTGCATCCGGGACCCTCCCATTTGCATCCCCTCATTTACATAGAGTAGCTCTATGGCGCTTTAAGTTCGGACACACGTTCACCTTTTGGCCCTCTCGTCTCTTTTCATAAGAGATTGAGAAACGCCTGAGGGAGACTTACTAGATAGATAGATAGACAGACAGACAGACAGACAGACACTGGATTGGCTGTACAAGTCTACTGGATCAACATGCATGTGCTTAGCGTGCTGACTGTTCTGATCCTTACCTCATGCCTGTGTGATGGGAGGAGAGTGAGAGGAAATGGTGCAGGTACGTGAGCGCTTATTTCAATTGTGCGATGCGACAGTTGCAGGGTGCAGGCGTGTTAGGACCCGTATCATATCTGGAAGTCGATTTCTGATGAAAGAAGACAAAAGTGACTTGACTCTTGTACATTCTTCTCCCAGTGGTGTTAGAAAGAAGGGCCCAGCACAGTTGAGAGAAAGACAGAGGGCTAGGGGCCTTGCTCAAGGGCCCAGGAATGGCTATGAGAAGGTGCAGTGTCACCGTGCAGCACAAATATAAAAAGCTCTCGTCTGATCTTCAACCTGTTCAGGCGTTGAGAATTAAGAGAGCTTTGACCTCGGCATGGTGACGCTTATTTGGGGTTACGCCACGATGCATAACTATCCTACTGTCGGTGTGTCAAAACTGTCTTTCCACACTGGTTTATCCCCAATGAAGACCATCGTCAATTATCAACTGTTTACTGATGGAGACCAAACAAAAGTATTGTCCAAAGCCCTTAGGACATGCATGCTATCTATCTGTCAGTCTGTCTATCTATCCATCTATCTACCGAGTAAAGCATGGACGCGTCCACCCTGTTGAGCTCACACCTGACAGCTGGCAAAATATACCGTTAAGTGAAATGGATACATAATACATCTGTTTTTCTATCTATCTAAATCTATCCATTCATCTGTCTTTCTCCATCTATCTGTGTGCCTGTCCATCTAAATCCATCCATTCATCTGTCTGTCTGTCTGTCTGTCTCTATCTGGCTGTCTGTTTATCTATCTGTCTGTCTGTATCCATCCATTCATCTGTCTGTCTGTCTAAATCTATCCATTCCTCTGTCTGTCTGTCTGTCTAAACACATACCTACCTACATACCTTCCAAAACACCCACCCACCTATCTATCGATCTATCTGTCTACTTATCGATCTATCTGTCAACTTATCTATCTATCCATCCATCCATCCTTGCATCCACATCATCACAGTATAATGTAGGGACATGCTAGTGGTGGAAAAACAACAAATAGTGTAGGATTTGTATAAAAATAACCTAACAAGCAAACAACCACAGAAAAACTCCACCATCATCAGCAGGAAGCTCAGTGTGTGTTTGAATCTTGTTCCAGACAACACGTTCGGGTTGAAGGCGAAGACGCACTATAAACCTAAATCCACGTTCAGGATGTACTCTCACGGGAAGGATATGGAGGACTCGTGTTCTATCCAGCTCTTCCAAGCACACACCCTGCAGTCCTGCAGCTTCAACAGCAGCCACCCACTGGTCATCATTATCCACGGATGGTCGGTACGAGACTTCGCCACCAGGATATCACAATACAACCAAATCAATTCGAATGAACAGGACAGGAGATACTAATTACACGAGTATGGAGAACGTTGGTGCACATACGATGAATGATTTATGCACGAAAATGATGGCACTAATTAAAGGAATAATCATTTTGTAATTCAAGATCCTTATAGAAGGCAATATTAAACCTGGTTTAGGTGGTTATATGGATTACACTATTTCAGTATAACACTCATGTAAATTAATACATGCCTCCATTTCCTATGCAGCTTTAATTGAGGTGAAGGCAGTGGAATCCATACTGCAATATACAAAGAGAGAGAAAGAGAGAGAGGGAGAGAGAGATATTGATGTAAATATAATAGTGTATGCACCAAATATCATAGGATCAAATCCCACCACCACTAAGCTGCAACTACTGGGCCCTTCAGCAAGGCCCTTAACCGTCAATTGCTCAAGTCGCTCTGGATAAGGGCCAAATGCTGCAAATGTCATTTCATTCAACTCCAAAAGCTTATGATCATGGATCCATCTTTCGCACGGGGACATGGTCATGCTGGATCACGATTGGGCCCAAGATTGAGCGGCTCCAAATTTGTGGGAACAGTTTGTAAACGAATAAAACAAAAAGAATCAGCAGTCGTAATTCTTTTGTCCATACGGTGGCGCTATAAACAAGAAAATTCCAGTTCTTCGGTAAAACTTCGCCTAATCAGGATCTCGTTAAAAAAAAAAAAACCCTACAGTCATTCATGGCCCGTTCTGAGAAAGACAACTAGGATAAAGGTGAGGGTAAATAACGCGATGTGCTTTGTGCCCGCAGATGGATGGGATGATAGAAAGCTGGGTCACACGGCTGGCCTCTGCACTCAAGAGCACACACAGAGACATCAATATTGTAGTCAGTGACTGGCTGACCTTGGCGCAGCAACACTACCCCATCGCTGTTCAAAACACACGCGTGGTGGGGCAGGAAATCGCCCGGCTACTCATGTGGCTCGAGGTGAGACGACGTTACTGCATAACAAATGCTAACGAACTGCTTTTGACGAATACGACACGAACATATAAACCGTGTATACAAAAATATCAGCAGAACGTTACCGATAAATTCCATTTCCAGGATCTCATCCAGTTCCCTGTGAGTAACGCTCATCTTATCGGGTACAGTCTTGGCGCACACATCGCCGGATTTGCTGGAAGTAACTTGGCCGCTTCAGGACGCACTTTGGGAAGAATCACTGGTGAGAGGAAAAACACTTTTATCTGACTAGAGAAGTGTGATTTATTTATTTTGTTGAATTCTTTTACCCTACAGCACATTGGAATCATTTCAGCAATGTTAGGAAGCAGGGTCAGACATGAAACTGCTTCCATGGAACACTGAGACTTAGGGGCCCGTGCACAGGGGCCCCAAGCAGTAACCCAGAGCCTTAAATAACTGAGCTACCACTTCCCTACAATTTTTAGATATCCTGACTGGGAAGCTGGGCTCAGACATGCTTACAGATAGGGTTAAGGGCCTTGCAAAAGGGCCAAACAGTGGCATCTCTGACCTTATGAGTATTCCCCACTGAACCATCACATCTATCTGCCTGTCTGTCTGTCTGTTCGAAATCCATGACGTATATCTTATGAGTTGAGGTGTAAGGACCTTGCTAAAGTGCCCAGTAGTGACAGTTTGGCGGTGCTGGATTTGCAGTTTTGGAGACGCTCGGACTCGGGCGTCTAGACACTAATAATTTCCCACCCAATAACAGGAGCCATGATGAAGAGATAATCAGTGTTATTCACATCACCACTCATCATGTTATAATGCCATAATGTCATGCCTGATGATGAAATAGGAATATAATTATAAAGGGTAATTGGAACATCTTTTTTTTTTTGCACTGAACTGACTGGGATTGTGTGTGTGTGTGTGTGTGTGTGTGTGTGTGTGTGTGTGTAGGCCTGGACCCGGCAGGTCCACTGTTTGAAGGCATGTCCGCTACAGACAGACTCTCCCCAGACGATGCCAGATTTGTAGATGCCATTCACACATTTACCCAGCAGCACATGGGGCTCAGCGTGGGCATCAGGCAACCAGTCGCCCACTACGACTTCTACCCCAACGGAGGGTCCTTTCAGCCCGGGTGCCACCTGCACGTTCAAAACCTCTACGCCCATCTCTCGCAGTACGGCCTCATGGGTAAGCATCCACAGCCATTAAAAGGACGGATGAGTGGATGTCTGTAGAGAAACCCAACCGAAGGATTGGTGGAAAAGAGTTCTGTTAAAACGGATGACAATTGACATACGGTAATAAAATACACCACAGATTCTCAGCAGGACAAAAAACTCTATTGGACAAAAATGTTCACAGGAATAAAAGTAGCTGTCAAGCACGCAACGTAATCATACCGAGTTCAGCATGACTGCGTCCACCCTGCTGAGCTCACACCTGACAGCTGGCAAAATACACCGTTATGTGAAATGGATACGCCGGACATCATTCAGATCTATCTTTCTGTAAATCTGGCTCTATCTCTATCGCTCTATCCATTTTTATGTCTGTCCATCTGTTTTTATATCTACCTGTCTGTCTGTCCATTCCTATCCATTGGTCTTTCTGCCTTTCAATATATTTCTGCCCCTATAACTGTCTGTCTGTCAGCCTCTCCGTTAATATTTTTGTTTCGTTAATATTTTTGTTTCTCTCTATTTATTTATCTATCTGTCTGTCTATCTATCTATCTATGCCCATCTGTCTGTCAATCTTTCTGTTCCTATCTATCTGCCTTTCTATCCATTTCCATCTCTCTAACTGTCTGTTGATATTTTTGCTTCTCTCTCTACATCTCTCTCTATCCATTGTTTTTTTTCTCTCTCTCTGACAGTCTCTCAATCTTTGTTCCTATATATCTGTCTTTCTGCCTTTCTATCTATTTCTGTCTGTCAAATTTTTTGTTTCTATCTATCTATCTATCTATCTATCTATCTATCTATCTATCTATCTATCAATCTATCAATCTATCTATCTATCTATCTATCTATGCCCATCTGTCTGTCAATCTTTCTGTTCCTATATATATCTGTCTTTCTGCCTTTCTATCTATTTCTGTCTGTCAATTTTTTTGTTTCTATCTATCTATCTATCTATCTATCTATCTATCTATCTATCTATCTATCTATCTATCTATGTTCCTATATATCTGTCTTTCTGCCTTTCTATCTATTTCTGTCTGTCAAATTTTTTGTTTCTATCTATCTATCTATCTATCTATCTATCTATCTATCTATCTATCTATCTATCTATCTATCTATCTATCTATCTATCTATCTATCTATCTATCTATCTATCTATCTATCTATCTATCTATCTATCCCCATCTGTCTGTCAATCTTTCTGTTCCTATATATCTGTCTTTCTGCCTTTCTATCTATTTCTGTCTCTCTATCTCTCTCTTTCTCTTTGTTTCTATCTATCCATATGCTTTCTATCTATCCATCTATCCATCCGCTTTTTGTCTCTATCTAATTTAATTAAATTAATTTGGAATTGTCTATCTCTTGTCTATCTGGCCATCTGTCCAAATATCCATCCATCTATCTGTCTATCTGCAGGCTTCCAGCAGACTGTCAAGTGTGCCCACGAGCGAGCAGTGCATCTCTTCATCGACTCTCTCCTGAACAGAGATAAACAGATCATGGCCTACAAATGCAGAGACAACAAAGCATTTAACAAGGGCGTCTGTCTGGACTGCCGCAAAAACCGCTGCAACACTCTCGGCTACGACATCAAGAAGGTCCGAACCAACACCAGCAAGAGGCTGTACCTCAAAACCCGCTCACTTATGCCATACAAACGTACGTATGTTCGATGTGTGCACAGTTTTTTAAATGGCAGCTCCTGTTAGTGTCTGGAGTGTCGATTTCTACAGAGTTCTATTTGTTCCTTGAGCTACCGGGTTCCACTTCATGCTGCATAAAAGCATCAGAGACGTGTTTTGTGGTAAGTGTCTGGTGAAGAACCCTGTATGGATGGAGGAGTCGAGAGTCCTAATGAAAACGCTGAAACGCTGAGTGAATTTTCACTTTTTTTATTACTAACGACTTTCTTTTCTGCGTTCGTCTCCAGTGTACCACTTTCAGTTCCGGGTCCATCTCTCTACACACTTTGAAAAGATTGATCCGACTCTCACCATCAAACTCACCGGCTCACTGGAAGAAAGCAAGACCCTGCCGATCACCCTGTACGTCCGTCCTTATTCTAACCTACAGAGCACATATTCTAACGTTCACATAACGTACAAGTGGGTTTCCTTCCTCGTGCAAATAGCGGTCATGTCACGCGCTGTTTGTACTGTGTATCAGGAACAGTCGGCGTCCCAGATTTGGTCCAAGGCCAGATGGAGTTGAAGGAATAGCGTGGCTTAAAAAAATACGTTCATATAGTGTTTCTAGATTAACCGTTCTAGATTAACATAACAAATAATCCAAATTCAATAGATTTGGACTTCAAGGGGTTAATTACTGATCAGAAGGTCAGGGGTTCGAGCCCTCTTGGGTCCTTGAGCAAGGCCCTTAACGCTCTGTGCTCCAGGGGGCGCTGTATCATGACTGACCCCAGGCCTATTCGAAGAAACAATTTCACTGTGCTGTAATGTATATAAACACTATTCTACACTGTAAATTCTCCCAGTCCACCTGCTGCTGCTGTGCTCCCTCTACTGGCCATCTGGAGCTACTGCATCAGATTTAAAACACTGATACTCGCATACAAAACCAAAACTAGAACATGCCTCTCCCCTCTCCTTCTATACTCTACCAGTACTCGCCACATCCCTCCATCCTCCTTCTACCAATCTACTGATCCCTTCATCCTCTACCACTCTATCATTCCTCTCCACTGATCTCCCCAGTTTCTATCAATGATCTACTCATTCCTCCATCCTCTTCCACTGAATCTACCA
Source organism: Kryptopterus vitreolus (assembly GCA_030449085.1). Classification (NCBI taxonomy): domain Eukaryota; kingdom Metazoa; phylum Chordata; class Actinopteri; order Siluriformes; family Siluridae; genus Kryptopterus; species Kryptopterus vitreolus. The sequence goes on along the minus strand of JACRUU010000010.1, from coordinate 2,844,950 downwards.
CTGGCCTCCTCATCCCTTAATACTCTACCACTGTGCAACTCATCCCTCCATTATCTACCCCTGATCCTCCAATTCCCTCCATCCACCATCACTGGTCTCGTCCATCCATAAACCCTCTACCAATGTACCACTCATCTGTCCATTCTCTACCACTGGTCTCCTCATCCCTCCATCATCTCCCACTGTACCTTTGTCATACTTCCATCCCATATTTATCCTCCTCGTTCCTCCATCCAATACCATTGCACCACTCATCCCTCCATCATCGACCACTGATTTCATCATCCCTCCATCATCTACCACTGTACCAAACCACTCATCCCTTTATTATCTACAACTGGTCTCCTCCTCCCTCCATTATCTACCACTGCTCTACTCATCCCTCCATCTTCTACCAGCGGTCTCCTCGTCCATCCATTGTCTACCACTGCACCACTGGTCCTCCATCATCGATCACTACTCCATTTATCCCTCCATTCCCACCCACTACTTCACAAATCCTTCCATTCACGCCCATATACCACTCATCCTTCCGTTCTTATCCTTTCATGAGTACATCATTAGAACTTCTTCCTGCTTTTCTGATTACATTGTCTCTCGTCAGAGTTTTTAGACTGATACTCCTTATGAACCAGAATCAGAAATGTCACATGTAAATGTAGAATGTTTACCTGAAATCGATCCTTCAGTCTGCCTGCAATAATCACATGAAATATAAGCATATTTATTAAAGCCCATTTTAAACATTGTGTACCTCTCAGAGTAAAGCAAGTGTCAGGTAACAAGACTCACACCTTCCTCATCACCGTCGACTCGGATATCGGAGATCTGCTGATGATCCACCTGACCTGGGAAGCAGACACACTGACCAATATGTGGAGCAAAATGAAGACCATCATGCCATGGGCGAGCAAGGACGACGGGCCGCAGATCACCATCAGCAGGATTCGAGTAAAAGCTGGGGAGACGCAGCAAAGGTAAAAGAACAAACAGACAGACAGACAGACAGACAGAGAGAGAGAGAGAGAGAGAGAGAGAGAAATATACAGCTGCACATCAAATTGCATTAAAATTACAACTTTACATTTTTCCTAGTAATGCATCAGATTTGTCATTCATATTGCTGCATCCATTTCATTTAACCACAATCACAAATAAAACATTACAAAATTATTTGCGCTCGTACAATATGAATGAGGAAATTACTCATCAGCATCTTTAATGTATAGCAAATTTTGTGATGCCGTTCAGATCTAGTCATACAGCGCCCTCTCGTGGACACTTCAAGCTCTACACTGTAATTTAATTCAGTTCAATGTGCCCCCAAGAAAAGCATGGACTGTAATAATCTTTCAGGATTCATATTTATGGGTAATTACGGATATAAATAAACAAATACGAGCAAAGTTTAACACATTCAAATGTAAAAGAGATTAATCATCTTATCACCACCTTGGTTTAGAACCGTTCACTGATACAAATGTGAACATCATCAATCCTTTTTTTTCTTAATACGTTAGCAAAACTAAATATAATTATATGAAATATATATTTATAATCTCTCTCTCACACACACACACACACACACACACACACACACACACACACACACACACACACACACACACACATTTTAAGGTCATTCCCATTAATATTTGAGTTGTTGGACAAGTTGTGCATTTATATTTTTAAGATCAAAGACATATTCGACATAAGTTCGTATTAGGATCAGATACATAATAGGTGATATAAAAGGTGGTTTAAGATCAAAATTGGTTTTGGAACAAAGAGGGTTTAAGATCAAAGAAAGATTAAGATCAAACATGGTTTAGGATCAGAGGCAGTATAAGATCAGAAGCAGTTTAAGACCAGAATTGGTTTTAGATCGTTTAGAATTAGAAGCGTTTAAAATTCTAATCAAAACAAAACCTTTCCTAAAACGTTTAGGATAAGAATTGGTTTTGGATCAGATGATGTACACGTTCAAAGACAGTTTAATATCAGACAAGGTTGAGGATTAGCAGCAGTCTAAGTTCAGAGACGCTTGAAGATCAGATACAGATCAGAGGTGGTTTGAAGCCTGCTTTAGCCCTGTGACCTTTCTCCTTTTCTCCACAGAACCTCGTTTTGCGCTCAGACAGGAGACACAACCATCAAACCCTCTGAAGAGAAGCTGTTTGTTCGCTGTGATGAAAAGGAAGAAAAGCCGGAGCATGTGAGGTCACATGGCTGAAGGACAGCGTGGGATTTCCCACGTGCTACACAATAATGTAAACGTGGTTGGGGGGGGGGGGGGGGGGGGGGGGGGGGGGGGGGGGGGGGGGGGGGATGAACAAAAACAAAGAAACCTTCAGAGGTTGAGGCTTAAGACACCCAGAAGAAGCAGTCTCAGGTGTTTCAAGATCCATTTACATTATTGAAGAGTTCATACAGAATCTCAGGTGAAACTGAACCTCTGGGGGGAAAAAAATGACTTTTGGTTAGTATGAACTTTGCAATACAGACAAAGTTGATGCTTTTTGTACATCTACAATCTGTTCAATCTGCTATTCGTATTAATGGATTTTTCTTTTTTTCAAAAGCCAAATGCTCTAATAAACTGATCATTCAACAAAATACAACTCTATACAATCATCAATAAATAAGTAAAGGCATATTATGGCATTGTATGAACAAATCACAACTATAATATCACTATATGGACAAAAGTGGGAGGGCACCAGAATTTAAGATTAACAGACGATGTCTTTAAAGTCCCATGTTATAATAATCTCTACTGCAGTGAAAATGTTCTACTAGATTTGTAAAGTAGTGATGAAGGTGAGAGGATGAACAGGCCGCGGGTGCAGTGTTCACATGCATTGTTCAATAGGGTTTATAGCTTTATAGCAGGAGATCTTCCACTCTATAATCACACATCTTCATGGAGTTGTCAGGTCTTCCAATACTGTTGGACATACACAAGGTGGTATTTGGGACAGGTTTTGTAACACACCAATAGATGGCAGCACAAGGCTGCACGCACAGTCACAGGGAGCACAGACAGAGTTAGAACAATCAGCAAATGTGAAATTTTGCATCAAGCTGGGAAAATCGAGGCGTTTGACCTGATTCAGCAAGTTTACGGCGATTCTGCGAGGAGACATTAAAGATGTTTCGAGTGGAACACGAAAAGTGGCCCATTCCGATCAGCTTGTGCACGAGGACAACAATCCGCAACTCTGCTGCCATTGTTGGTGTGTTATACAGAAAGGTCCAGGCGATCCTCATGTGGGGTTTGAACGCTGCTGCTGAAGTTTATCCACAGGCCAAATACCCAGGAGCAGCACGAACACAGTGTTGAAGTCTGGATGACCTGACCGTCATGTCAGGACATGAACCACGCCTTTTTCAACATTTGCGGCATTGCACATCAAGAATTCGTTCCCAGGGCACAAAACTTCAAAAGTGAGTTCTACTGTCTGTTTTAAGGTATATGACAAAGAACATACAGAAACGGAGCTAGTCGTAACGTTCTGATACTGATTGTGAACAAGTCACTTTTTTTGTTGCAGATTTGCACATTTTCTCTGACCTCAGTTAACCTCCATAATCAGATTTTTAAAGTGATCCTGTGTGCCAAAGTCATCTTCCCGTCATGTGAACAAACAGTGCAATGAATTATTATTATTTTCATTGTTTTTATTAACGTGAATAAAACGTGTATTGAGAAATTGACCAAAACCTTATCGTTTATTAATGAGTTTCAGGCTGTTCAAAAAAAAAAAATGATAATAATAATTACACATCTCTGCACAACACTTTTTGCATTTTTAGTAAAAAGTTTCATTTAATTGAGCACATATGAAAAGAAACAAGTATGTAATCAAAGGGAGAGAAAAAAAAAACTAAACAAAAAGAAAGTGTACTGTATAAAACACAGCGGCCATTAAAATCAAAAATTAGTATTAGTCATTCTCTTGCCTTTTGATTCCACGCGTATAGGTGCACATTCCGATTATACCTGTAAAGCCAGACCTGAAATAACAGATGCGTTGGAATTAAAAAGTATTTCCTGTCAGTAACATCCCATCACCCAATCACACCCCCAAAACAATCCCCACCACCAAAGCAACCAAGAATGAAAAAGTAAAATCGGAGTATCACACAATGCATTAAGACCAGCCGACACTCGACAAGGGTACCTCATCACATGACCTGCCCACTGATACCCCGTGCTGTGTGTGTGTGGGGGAGGGGGGGGTCTCAGAGCGCTCGGACCTGCGAATGAGCTGCTACTAAGAAAAAGTGTTTTTTTTTTTTAATGTATATTTACCGTCTGAACGCCCACCGCTTTCTGAGCCGAGTGCTTTGTGAGGACCTCTGGCGGATGTAGGAGGCTGCTGATCAAATATGAGGGATTATAAAACGCACATCTTCTCCACATGGTCTACAGAATAAAGGGTTAAACTACAGATGCTGTTCTACAGAATGTACAGTAGGGTGGAAATCTGTAGTGGCCCTTCTGCATGGAACAAGAACATGTGGACCTTTTACTGGACAGAGTTTAAATAAAGTTAATGACGCTTTTCCAAAAGCAGGTCTGAAACAGGATTTTTGGATTAGAAACTCCTGAAATTTTAGATCCTGCTTGGTTTACTAGCTTGTATTCCAACACCGCAATTCTCCTGACAGGTCTGAGGGCAAATGGACAGGTCTACATGTTTAACAGCAGTGGTTCTAATGTCTGGCATGAGCTTGACACACAAATGGGAATAAAAGAACAAAATACAGCACACAGTCACGTAACGATCTCAAAAGTCCATTCTTTTTTCTTCCCAATAGCATCTTTCCATTTCGCTCTGTCTAAACTATGCGTCTCTTCAAACGTGACAAGTGCAGGAGATCAGGACAACTACATAAAATTCTCAGTCTGTCACACAATAAAAGAAACAAAAACATGCAGTGAACGATTAAAAACAAAAAACCCACATCACCAAGAATCATCAGGCATTTTCCATTCACCTCTCGGATACCCTTTAAGAATTTGAATTTGTCCTGAATGTCAATCGAAATCATTAGCAGAGGCAAAAAAAAAAATCAGAATATGCACAAACAAGAGAGACTGAAAAAAGAGAAAAAAAAAAGAGCGAGAATGTGAGCGTGAAAAATAAAAACTTCCGTTTTATATACTTTTCATTAGGAATCATTTTAATTGCAATGGCAACAGAGTGCAGCTCTCGCTCGCTTGCTCACTCGCTCATCCGGACTGCAGAACCTCTGCACTTCTCCATCACGGCATTCTGAGCAGGGCGGCAGTGCTCGGGGAACAAAATGAATTGGAGGGGGTTGGTTAAAGAAAAGATATCGGAGGGGTGAAAAAAGAATTCTATCCTCATAGGAACACGTTGCAGTGGTTTTCGCTCCTCCTTGGGAGGCTGTTCTTCTGAGTGACGCCACGTTGCTTTATTAGAGCAGTTTGTTTGGAGTTTGCTGAAGAAGATGGGCTTGCTTTAGTAAGGTCTTTAAGTCTGGGGGGGAGGGGTTAAATGATTGGTTCAGTAACTCTTTGGAGTAAAGTGTTTCCTGTTGTAGGCACTAGAAGGAACCAAGGAAGAGGACGGAGCTCAGCGGCGCAGCGGCTGACCCATCTGATAGTTCTCTCTGTACTGGCGTTGGTTTACACGCTGTGGATGACTCTGAGAACTCGTAGCCTGAGAACTCGCAGCCTGAGCTCTCCTCCGCTTCAGTGTTCCTACAGAAGGTGGAGGAGATGTTATGCATTTGAGCAATTCACTGAATCATATATATATATATATATATATATATATATATATATATACATACACACATACATACTTCTATTTTCTCCCAAAATTTTGAGTAAGTTTAATAAGGGTATGGAAAGGAAGAACATTGGCCGGGAGCATTACCCGTAAGTGTGGCACAAGGGCTCTGGGCTGATTAGCTGAAATGAGAGTCCCAAAGTGACTTCCTTGTACCAGCTGTTTTTTGTTTTTTTTATTCGTCCAGATGTTAATTGTGATGTATTATAGGAATCGTTTTTATTGCTTGAATTAAAGTTCTATAGAGTGGTGCAGTTTGGTACAGAGCAGCTCATACTATAGCCTTTATGGCACCATTGGCAAGATTCCTATTGTCACCAATTGTCCTGTTGTTTAAATGGGAGTGCCAGTAGTTTTTTAGGGGTAAAATGACGGGATATTACTTGGCACTATTTTTTTTTAAGGGTAGTGTGATGTGGGTATTTCCTGGCAGTGGTTTTGAAGGTGGTAGTGTGATGTGGGTATTACCTGAGCAGTGGTTTTGAAGGTGGTAGTGTGATGGGGGTATTACATGGCAGTGGTTTTGAGGATGTAGTGTGATGGTGTATTACCTGGCAGTGGTTTTGACGGTGTAGTGTGATGTGGGAATTACCTGGCAGTGGTTTTGAAGGGGTAGTGTGATGTGGGTATTACCTGGCAGTGGTTTCGGTGGGGGTAGTTTGGGGTTGCTGCTTGGCGTGTGAACGCTGCAGATCTTAATGAATCCAGCCATCAACAAGATAAGAGCGATACCCATCAGTAGCACAGCCCACCAATACGCCTGTAACACAAACACGCATCATAAACATTCCTAAACAACACGCCGCAATTATACCCAGAGAGAATATGGAAATCCGTTTTTTTTGTTGTTTTTTTTTTTTTTTTTTTTTTTTTTTTTTTTTTTTTACCACAATCCACTCGGCGATGGTCTCGTATAACTGAGGGTCAAAGATGGCCTTTTTGAGTCTGGCCAGTGGCCCATCTGCGTCCACCAGCCTGCACTTGTTAAATACATCACAATAGCCTTTAAAGTCATTACAGGGAGATCCAGACTGCAAGGGTGAGAACCTCCTTGTTGAAGAACTTTTTCCATTCCTCAGAGCCTGTACTTTTGCACGTGCCGGGCTTATCTGCAAAACAGATGCGCATGATAAAACACACACAGGAAGCAAAAAAACTATTTATTCTAAGCGAATAAATACAATCCGAATGACCGGTCTGATCATTTAATATTGTATAAACGTTTCTGTGTATAAAAGAATACGCAACATTAGTGTCTAGGTTTGGTGGGCAGCACTCACTCTTCTCCCTGCAACAGACATGGCACAACTCTGACTCATCCTTCCCGTCTTTACTTTCACACGTGCACAACTCCAGCTCGTGGCGCTCGCAAATAGAGCCGGTGCAGGCCTGCAGGGGGAGCGAGGGAGGAAGGACGGAGAAGAAACACACCAGGAGTGAATACATGGGGCTTGCATGGGGTCTGACACACTATACTATACACTATACAATGTAAAAACAACAAATTTGAGTGTTCTCTCATTGTTAAACTACATTCCAATCCTACACCCAAATTTTACTCTGAACACATTTTGAATGATGGACTTTTTACTTTTACCTGAGTATATTTTCAGACCGAAACCATTTACTTTTATTTGAGTAGAATATGTTATTACTCTTTCCAACTCTGGTAAATTAAAATGCGGTGCGGATGAGTTCATACCCCGTTGATGCAGACTTGTAAGTTACTATTGCACAACGTTAGGTTTGCCTTCGGCGTCGAGGTGGGACACTGTGCTGTGTCGCCTTTACACACACCCTGGAATGCGCAGTCCGATTCCTCTCGGCACTTCGAACTACTGCTCTTAAACGTGCACTGATCCGTACAGCAGGGGCCCTGACTGGGACTGTGTTGGAGGAAAAACACAAAGAAAACGACAAACTGATCAGAACAATACATATAAGCAAGAAATGTGGCATAACATAACCAATCGTAAAACACAGCTACTTAAAGGACATGAAACCCTCCCCCGATTTTCGGAGGTGTTTTTTCCACAACTCAGGGTTGAAAAACTTTCTGAAAATGGCGATTTTCCCTGAGGGTAAGGTGTGGGGGGGGTAGAGTGTGGAGAAAAGGGGGAGATTACATAAAAAGGGGGAGTTAGAATAAGTAAATAAATACTGCAAATATGCAAACACACACAGGTCGGCAAGATGGACGCTGAGAGCAGCAGCTCTGGTTGTGAGAGATCTGTGGAAGTGGAAGACCACAATCCCCCACACTTTGATCAGAATGATGACAGTGCAGGCCCACTGCCTTATCAGTTTGAAACTTTGAACCCTCAGGTCAAACGCGAAGACAAACCAGATGAAGCACTGACAGAAGCGTCACATGGGTATGGGGTTTTTGTGCAGACAGTAGAGATGACAGGAACTGGCACATCGTCTTTCTTCAAAAGAAGACCATCAGTGAAACCAGTTTGCACCAGTCTCAAATTCACTGAACTTATTGTAAACATATTTTCCGTGTGTTTTTGTAGGACGCCACAAAGTAAAGCAGCAGCATGAAGCCAAACGTCAGCTCTGGTCGCGTCACCGGGAAACGAAAACACCACTATTGTGTTGTTGCATTGAACAAAGGCACAAACATGAGCCATGACGAGTGCTGCTTTCTCATGCAAAAATATGTGGATAGCTCATGCAAATCACGGTTCAGTTAATGGATTAGACGAGTCCTTTGACATTTATATAAGAATAATGTGAGCTCAACCCCATGACGTACACGCGTAAAGTGCAGACACTCAACCAATGAGCACTCATAAATTGTGTCTACATCACACGCCTAGAATGTAATTTTCTAAAACCACAAAATGGTCCCAAAAAGAGCAAAAATGAGCAGTTTCCATTTTGTAACATATTTTGTGACAGCTATTACTGTTTTAAGCAATGTGCAACATGCATATATCTGTTAACATCTTAGGGGGTACATTATATGCGTGCTAAATTTATCTTTCTCTCGTCTTCACTTTATTCTCGTATATCACTTTCATGCTGATGAAAATTTGAGGCATGGGACTTTGTAAATACCGTAAATTTCGGACTATAAGCCGCTACTTTTTTCCTAGGTTTTGAACCATGCGGCTAATAATAAGGTGCGGCTATTCTGCAGATTTTTTCCCGACCGCTAGGGGCTCTAACCGGAATTAGAATCAAAACTAACACAAAATAAATGCAAAGAAGAAGAATGCGCTAGTTCCTCTTTAGCAGATATAAGTGGGTAGAAGCGGATAGAAGGAGGACAAACTCTATCTTTACAAGGTTAAGGTGACGTCATTTCACACACAGGAGAAATGAAGATAAATACTGTAAATAGCGCTTATTTTCTCTTGGTTCTGTCCCGTTTTAATCAGCAAAGTTGCTTCTGCTGCTCGGTGCTGCTCTCTCTCTCTCTCCCTCCTCCCCTGCTCTTTTCCCCACACACACACACACACACACACACACACACACACACACGCACGCACACAGACACACACACACGCACACACGCACACACACACACACACACACACACAATACAGCCTCAGCGGTTCTTGATTTTCCCTCTCCCGATATAAGCCCGGTTCACTCTACCCTCCCCGTCCGGGCTCGTAGCACATACCTAGTGTCGCGGACACGGACGCTCGATATATGTTTATGCCTAACCTTTGTCTGCTCCCGATTCACGGACTTCCAAGTCTCCGGTACTCCCGGTACCACGGCGCGCAGAGCGCAAGGCTCCCTAGTCTGTCTGGCCGCTCCGCATGAGCGGCGTCTCCTGAGTTCTTTATTCTAATAAATCCTGTTTTGTATGAATTCCGGATCTCCGCGTCTCTGTGCAGCGTCCACCGTTACACCGTGTTAAAATACAGGTTAGGAAAGGATCTATTTAGGTACATAGATGTACATTTACAATTCAAAAGCGGATGCGGCTTGTATGCAGGTGCGGCTTATTTATGATTTTTTTTTGGTTTTTTTTTTAAATAGAGCGGATGCGGCTTATATCCAGGTGCGCTTTATAGTCCGGAATTTACGGTAAATACATTTACAATTCATTTTTTCATATTTTTTTAATTTTCTATATTTATTTTATTTTTAGTTTAAAAGTTTTACTTTGTTTCGGCACACAAAAATATTTTGTGTAATAAATAAAAAAAGTTTGGTTACAATACGATGGTTAATAAAATGTCTGTAATTCGAAAAGGTCAGGTACCCTTCATGTTTCCTCTGATTATACTGACGAGTTGTTTCTGCAGCTTGACTGAAGACCGATGACAGGCGCACACATATGGAATTTTGCCAGTGATAAAAAAAAAAAATGCCAGTGATATTTATGGTGCAAATTATGGTCCAAAATTCATAGAAGCCCGATGGAGATTCCCAAATGGAAACTGAAGAACTCTCTCAAACTGTGCTGGCAAACTCCAAGTTGGCCTTCCGTATACTCTTCTGAATGCACTCATTCTATCTAACTCTCTAACTCACTCTTTATCTCACTCACACACTTAAACTATGTGTTTGCTTATGAATCCGATAAAGTCCCTGATAATACACAGTGTCTGAAGTCACATAGGGGATCGTATGATCTCATGAAACCTTTAGTAGATACAGTACCTGCACATTTTCCCAGGTTTCAGAGTGCACTTCATGCCATCTGGCTCGTTGGCGCTGTTGCAGCAATTGTCTTTACACTGATCACTGTAGCCGCAGTCGCACTGCTCTCCAGCCTCCACCAAACCGTTTCCACAGATGGGCTGTCCAGACTCTGAAGAGATATAGACCAGTCTCACAAACTGACATAACAGTGGCACAATGCTTAAAATGATCATAAGCCTAAGACAACGTAGACAATAATATGAATATGTTATCAAGCTTAATAAATTTAATCTGTGTATATTCATTTCCAGTTAAAGTTTGGACACACCTTCTTCAGTGTTTCTGCATTTTACATTTAATACTGAAGACATCCAAACTATAAAAACAGCTAACAAATACATCCTGGAATTACACGCAGCTATGAGAACAGCTCGACAAACTCTTATCAGATTCACTGAAGAGGTTTTCGGTTCACAGCCGTGTTAAACTTTGTATAATTTGGATCACAATTACGGTTTTTGATTCAAGTCTCTCTCACGCAAATTCTCTCACACATCTGAATGATGTGGCAGGCGTTTCAAGTTCTTCCGCTTCTCCGCTACCCGCTAGCTGACGGCTAAAACATGAACACATGGCTGCTCTGTTTCAGAAGAAACAGAGGAAGGTCATGGGTTCGAGCCCTGATATCGCCAAACTGCCACTATTGGGTCTTATTTAATACAATTTATTTTACTGCGTAATTCCATGTGTGGTTTTATATTCCGGATGTTTTTAGCAGTCATGTTTAAGATAAAAACAATAATGAACAGCCACTGAAGGAGAAGGTTGGGGAAAATACATTTGTATTGTAAATATAAATATTCCCATTTAACGCACGTGCAGAAGGCGCTTACCGACGAAACAAATGCTCCTTTTCTTCTCCAACACCAGGCTGATGTTGCGAATGCTGCAGATAGAGAATTTGTTGTTGTTTTGCTTGTCTCCGGACGTAGCTCTGGCGTACATGATGTAATTCCCTCGCTCCTTCATGTCAGAGACCTTCGACTCGCCGGGAGTGCACTCGTTTCCAGAGTCGTGCTGCCAAAAAGATGTAGAGGGAATTAAAGGCGTGGCGGTTAATCCAGGTAGCCTGTTGTTTCTTGAAGGTCACAATATCATTTAAATTTTCCCTTCACTTGCACTACAAGACCCAAACCCTGTTCCTGCAGAACGATAACACTGTGCAGCTCCATGAAGATCTGCTTTACATGAGCTGAAGTGGACGTAATGAACAATGTATATGAACACTGATATGAGCACCTGAGGCCTCCTCAACCCCATTGATCTGACTTTACTAGCATCATTGCTGCCGAAATGATTATAAAATCTAAACAAAAGCTAGCTGAATGTCTTCCAAGGAAAGAAGAGATTATAACAGAAAATGGAGACTAATTAGGGAGGGGTGTAGTTCAGTGGTTTAAGACTATGGGCTACATTTCAGAAAATCAGGGGTTCAAATCTCGGGATCCCGGCAAATCCCTTAACCCTCTGTTTCTCCAGGGGGCGCTGTATCATGTCTGACCCTGACCTCTGACCATAGCTTCCAAACAAGCTGGGATATACAAAGAAAAAGAATTTCAAGATCAATAAAATACAGATAAATTGAAGATCAATAAAATAAATACAGATAAATGAAGAAACCATCCACTAGGATGTTCAAAAAGTACATAACGATCTCAGAGTCAAGTGCACATACAACAAGTTAATGGCCAGATGTCCATATTTTATTTACTACAGAACTTAGAAAACACAGCTGCGAGCTGAGGATTGAGCTGCCAGGCAAGAGGAAAAGATGAAGGCAGAGGAGGAGGATCAAATTAATCACAACATTTTTTCCCCCTTAACATGTGCACTTGCTCTGTTTCTATAATGTTTTGTGAATAATATTGGACATCAGCTTCCTGAACTTCAGGAATAATCTGTAGCTGTTACTCACAGGGGAGCCGAAGTTGTGTCCGACCTCATGGGCGAAGGTGATGTGGGACACTTTAGGGGGAACGTGGCTGTTATAGTTCTTAACGGTGATGATGCCAGTGTTTAGAGACTTCTTCTTTTTATCATGGTAATCCCTGCTCTTCTCGCAGATCCCACCGGCGCTTCCTGGAGGAAAGGAGAAATCCTTTATAGTATCGGGTCATAAACACAGTCCATCATCAAGAAAACAAACGCACACAGACACACACACACACACACACACAAATAAATATATAAATAAAAAAATACAATCACCACAATAGCCTCTGTATCAACCTTAGTGTAGACAACATGTATCCAACTCGAGGAATACGGGCTTTTTATGTCATTTTATGTGGGCCACCATGTCATTTTATGTGGGCGAAATCATGGCATCCCGCCACTAGATTACAGTGCATCCCACATTGGCGTTTACCGAGGGCGATTTTTCTGACATGGGGAAATTTCTACAAATGATCCCTAAATGACCAGTAAGTGAAAAATTGATGCAGATGGTTGGCACTTCCAAGAAAGACTGGAAATACATGTTTGTGCTTCAAGGAGATAAACGCTATGCATTTTGTGTTATGAGGTGGCGTCGCTCATCAAAGACTATATACTGTCTTCAAGGGCAACCATAATGCTGATGTGGCCCACTGTGAAAATAAGTGTGACAGCCCTGGCATAGTCTAAACAGTGAGAAATGATTAACTCTATACTCTTCAACAGAGCAGACATGGTCTGTAGGTTAACAAAAGACCACAATGGAAAGTAACACCAGAAAATCCATATTTCCTGCTGTGTTTCTTCCAAGATATTCCATTCTGACCAAAGAGGAGGAGTGGTTTCACACAGTGCATATAGACAGCAAGTCTGAGTGTAGTAGAGCCTTTCTGAAAGCAAGTGCATTGATCGGAGTGCAGTGTGAAGCCCATCAGGGACGTGAAAGCTACGTTTCCTCGCAGTGCTCAAAAAGGGTTTTCCATTCGCTCTTCCCGAGCAAGGAGCGGATAATCATAACTACCCCCGTAATTATAACCGAAATGCAACTTTGCATACAGTATATATATGTAAAAGCGTAGGTTTATAACGATGATTTATTTATGCCCTGCCTTATTCATTTAGTTCTTGGTTTTACATTTATTATATGCTTTTTAGATTAAGGAAATGATGATTAGAGGAGCCTATTTGTTATCTGAAGAGAAGAGAACCGACGGAGTAAGGCATAGATCAGTTTGAGCGCCAGGACACGGAGGCTGGCGTATTGCAGAGATTCTCAAACTAACCAAAAGATCTCATTATAGATTACCATACCATCGGATGGAGACACGGAGACTTAACGCACGCGTTCAGTACTGGTGCAGCGATCCTATTGGCTGAAGTCGTGTCGTCTCCTTACACTTTAAGCCAATGGGATCTTAGCACCGTTTGAGACTAGAATTTCGTAATTTCTACTTTATCCTCAAAATACTTTACTCTTAAAATATTTTTGATTTATTCTTGTAATTTGATATTCTCACAAATTCAACTTTATTCTCAAAATTATCATAATTAATTGTCATAATTATGACTTTATTCTCGTAATTTTTATCTTATTTTCATAATTGCGACTATATTCTTGTAAATTCAACGTTACACTCTGTGTGTTTGTGTGTGTGTGTGTGTGTGTGTGTGTGTGTGTGTGTGTGTACCTGAGGCAGCTCCGACCCAGGCAAGCCCCAGAACACCGTCGTCGAAGTCCCTGTCGGTGAAGACATACGCCAGGCAGAATTCATTATGGTTCTGCTCTGAATTCAGCTCCAGAAACTTCTCGACACCGATGTTGGCGAAACGGAACGGGTTGCTTTTGTCCGTCTCGTCGGCCGTGGTATTGATCTAAAACAGGGTGACGGAGAGGGTAAACACACCTGGGCAACAAGAATGATTACAAATACATATTGATGTTACAATATTGGACCATGCATGGGTGGAACGTGATCTGTCATGGCAGAGACTCAGTTACACCGTGGGTGTCAAAACATTTGGGTAACACGTCATTTATTGCATCAGCAGCTTGACCTGTATTTGCATTTTTCTTATAGGAAGAAACTGAAAATGCAGAAGCGAATAAAGTACATAAAACCCCTATTGATTTAAAACCCAGAGAAGCTCCTTCTGACTGTAAAAAAAGTGGTTTTCCCCCAAAATATATTTATTTATTAGCATTTTCCAAAAGACACACACCTCCAAGTGCTCCCACTCAAATCTTCCAAAGACCACAGGTACACACAATATCAATGCAATTATATACAATTATGAAATGACAGCAATGTACAAATAAGGGATGAAAACAAAAAAAAATACTTTTAAATAAATAAATATTTAATTCAATTAAATAACATTTAAAAAACCCCACATTACTTCAACACCTCCTGAACGTCAGGCGATGCCACCTATTAAAATGATTAAGATGTTCCAGATTGTTCAATATAAAGTCGGTCTTCATTTGTTCTCGGCTAATTGACACGGACCTCAGTGTGTCAGCGTAATAAGATATCGATGACAACTTCATGCTAGTATAAGCACTGACAAGCAAGTGCATGAGGGTGCCAAAACTAATTAGCATTGCAGAAGGGAATGATGACGATCTAAATGAAACGGTGCAGTAGAGAAATGAGGAGGTAAGAGAGTGGGGATCAGGCAGAACTCGCAGGACCAGAGCAGAACCTGTAAAAATTTCAGGACCGACACAACCCACAAGACATTCAGAGCTCCAGAACCCATAGGATGCACCAAACCCTCGGGACACACAGGACCTTCAGAACCCACAGGATCCATTTGACCTGCAAAGACCTCAGAACTCACAAAATCCATAGGACCTACATAACCAATAGAACACTCTAGAACTGGGCAATATGTAATAAATTGAATCTCAGATAATTTTTTTTAGACAAAATTAAATTTTGGATACAGTGGGAAAATGTTCACACTATCTTTAAATGTTCTTAGCCAGTGTTTTGGTGCTGCTGCTGCAGTCATGTTTATGTCGCAGCACCACACACGCCTCCACATTCAACATGTTTGTTTGATTTCTGTACAACGGATGAAATCAGGTCTCTCTTAGAAATAAGATCTTCGGGATTGGGCAGTACGCTCTGCTGAATCAGGTTGTATTTTGTGCCAAACCAAGGTGAAATCGTAAAAAAAAAATGTCTTCATGTTTTCAACATGGGTAATGCCTATTATCTCCCAGCTCTACTCAGTCCCCACTAAATAGACACAGGATTTACAGGACCTGCAGAACCCTCACTACACCCAGGACATTCATAACCCACAGGATCCACAGATAAATATGACCAGAGCGAATCTGAGGTTCATGTTATAAAGGGCTATTTTGTTCATCCAGCATTCATCACTATATTAAACACTGCATCATTATTAATCAGCACATGCAGAGCGGAAAATCATCAGAGTTAAGGTACGGAGATTATACACCTCATTCTCTCAGTATTTCCCCCCCCCCCCTCCCCCCCCCCCCCACCCCCCCCCCCGCCCCCACCTCTCTCTTCTCGATTGGCTGGCTCTCTCACACAAACACGCCTCAACTATAAATGATGCACTTAGCATAATGCTGATCAAGCAATATAGAACAAGACACACACACACAAACTCACATACCCTGATTCTCTTGACCATAAAGCTGATGTTGCGGATGCCCTGGAAGTCTGTGCCCTGGTAGATCGAGTTGATGGCCTTCACGTGACTGGAGATCTGTTGGGACAAAAACACATAACACATAGTAATGTGTTATTGTAATTCAATTACATCCAGTTTTAGTCAAATATATGACTAACACATACACACACATACACAAGGCTGTTTCTAGTCCAATTCTGTAACATGCCAACAGAGGGCAGCAAAAGGCCTATACGCACAGTCACAGGGAACAAGGGATCTAAAATAGCGCCCACTACAGGTGTAGCTCCACTACAGGCTCTGCTGAAGCCCCTTGTACTGTGGCTCATAGGACAGTGAAATGACTGCGGTACCTGAGCGATGACAGCCTCCCGAGTACGGTAGTAATTGTAGAAGAGGTGGTCGGTCTGGATGAAGAGCTGGCAGGTGTTCTTCTCAGCCTGAGCGGCTCTGCGCTGCCTCAGGATCACCGGCCCGTCCTCTTGCTCGTCCTGGTCCACTGCATGCTGTCTGCTCTTCTCCTGTCAGCACCCGGATCCAGGAAAACATCAGACAAGCAAAATACAAGAGGCGGGGAGGGGGGGAAAAAAGGGAAAAAAAAAAGAAGAGAAATTACGACAGTGATTTCATCCGTTTGGAGTGAGAGTACTCAGACATGCTCTCACATCAAACTGTCAGATTCGTAACGCAACATCAACCTGATGCTGAATTCTCAGAGTAAAGCATCGTCTGCTTTGTTCTATTTTTTTTATTTTATTTTTTTTAAACCGACATTTAACATTTTATAGTTTAAATGTAGGGTGGTTCGGGAGTTGCGCTGTTTGAATGAGAGGAAGCACCGGACAGATATTGATATTTATTATTATTTCTGTCCAAACCAACTGTTCTTATTATGGACCCTTAACATTAAAACAGGCGTCTCTGTTTCTTTAAACTCTCATAGACTCTGATATTCAGCAACAAGAAGCTCATCCTGCTCAGGAAAACCAGGCAGGAAGGTCAAAATGGCAGGAATGCACCGCCACACCCAATCCTAATCTCTCCCTAAACAAAAGCAGGAAAAAAAAAAGACTTGTTTCTCTGACTATGCTTCAGGAGAAGCTCAGGGCGAGACATGACTTCTGAACGAAAGCCTACGTGTGCTGCGTTCATTCATTTCTGTTTGGAAAATTTAAATGAATGATCAAACTACTGGGTTTAAAGGGAATTATTTTTGCTCTGAAAGTGAAAGAATACAAATTAATTTATTGTTTCTTGGTTTTGGAGTGGGTTTCTATGGCATGAATAACTTAAATGTAAAATAACTGTGCAGAATCCATTATCACCGACTTCATCCAATAACCAACCATACGGATCGCTACGCACTTTACAAATCCAACTCGAGAGTGACAGGAAGTGAGATTCCCCACGCGTTCTGTTCTCACAGCGTTATGCCGCACAGAAGCTCTTCACAGACTCGTATTTCGGGGTTAAGGAGATATGGACTGACCTCAGCAGGAGGTTCCACAGCAGATGCCTGGTACTTCCTCATCCTCTCGAAGACGCTGTGATCTGCGCAGCCTCCCTCACGGCCATACTTGTGAGGGTAATCTAGGAGCAAAAAAAAAAAAACAAAACAAAACAAGATATTTAAATGATAAATCCCTGTGCAAAGTGTGCACTCTATGGACAAACACGCTTTTTGATCTTCCCATTCCAGATTTAAACCCTGTTCGCGCTTCTGGGAAGATTCTTCCACTCGATTTTGAAGAAGCTGGATCAGTACTCAAATGTATTGCCAGGCTGGAACAAGTTCAGGTCGAGTAGGTCAAGTGAAACGGAAACACATTGGGTGTCCCGATACATATGCCCATTTAGCAACGCAATTTGTGTCAATGTTATTTAAAGTGAAGAAGACAAAAAAAGATTTAAAAGGAATTCTAGAACATTCTGTCGGAGTGTCTGTAGGTTTAAAATCGAGCAGGATGATGCTCTAATATTATAATTAAAGCGCTCAGTGTTTATTCTCAGAGGGCCGCCTCAGCCGAGAAACCGCCAAGAAACACTAGCCATGCGCAAACAAGGAAGTACCGGAGGCCGTGTAAGGCAATAAGACTGCAATACAACTCTGAGTTACTGCAGACGTTCACAAACACAGGAGAGGATGAGATGTACACAATAACACAAGGGTATCCCAGTAACACTACACACTACTTTCATTTACTTATAACAAACTGTAACTGACAGACAGACAGACAGATAGATAGATGGATGGATAGATGGATGCCTGATTGATAGACAGACAGACAGAAAGCCAGATCCACAGCCTGCTCTTCCCTTGGACATGTAACAGGGCAACTTCCAGACTAATAGAAAGCCCAGTTCGGTTTGCATGTGTGTGTGTGTGTGTGTGTGAGTAATCCCAGAATGCATTGCTGCTCTCTCTAAAGAGTGTCTGGAAATTTAACACGTCTCTATTTCTTTGTATCTCCCTCACTCTGCACATCTGGCAGCACCCTTCACGCCAGCCAGAATTTGAAGACACTGCATTGATGCAATGCTCAGGTGAACAAGACCAGGACAAGCTTTTCCATCTCTATGCTGCAAGGTCAGAAGACAAGTGTGCACGGCAAAGCCAAGACGTCGGGCGTGAAGGTGGAAGTCTTTGAGTTTGAAGGTGCTAGAAATGAAAAGCTGAATGCGTGCAGCGTGTTATAGAGAAGGAGACGCGCGTGATCGTCTGATACGATACGCCTGTAATGCAATTACCTTGACAGGCGTACTCACAAAGGAGAAACAGATGCTCTCCTGCCCCGATGTGATGGAAGAAGGAGAAGCGCACGCTCTCTAACCTGTGAGTCAGGATTATCAGTGAACAGAGTCTTCACCTTGTTACCTCTCCTGCTAAAAATAGCGCCTCGTTAGCGAGTGCATGCTGACAGTCATATCACTCACACTGCTGCTCAAAGCCAAGCTCGAAAACTCCTCTATACCACCTCGTATATTATATATAGACTAAAGGTTGTGGAATCCTGGCCTCAAGATTGTTGAACATCCAATTCTACATCTGCTGTTACAATAATAATATAAAATAGAATAGGAATTGTGCTGGAACAGGTTGGGGTCTAAAACCAGATCAAGTTCAACTAATAAGGAATTCTCCTGCTACAGCATCCAAAGTACATCCAGTACAATTCTTTTGGGAGAAGTACCATACATTGTTGGAAAAGTCTGGTGTGTGTGTTTGTTTGTTTATTTATTTATTTTCGATTGATTAAGATGTTGGTCTACTGAATTGAAGCTTCAAGTCAGATCAATTCCCAGCACCACCAAGCTGCTCCTACTGGGTCCTTGAGCAAGTCCCCAGACCTTCATATGCTCACATGTATAAATGAGCTTACTATACTGCAAGTTGCTCCGGAGAAAACGGAGGTACAAATAACTGCTGCAACACCAAACAATTCTAATGTATGTCTCCACAAGGGGGCAGTATAGGAAGGTCCGCAGCCTGTGTGCCAATGATGCTGCATTTGTTTTGAGGCGTTTACTTCATATTGTTGGAACTATGAGGTTCTGGGAGCCATTGTAAACATCTGATCTACATGACTTACAATCATGCAATCACAAACACAAACACCTCAAGAGACTACGAAACCACCCATTTCTCTTCTATATTCTATTTTACACAAATAAGACTTAATTGCACTGCAATTTCTTTCTTCATTGAGGTATATTTTCTTTCTTGTAATATTGTAAAACACACACATACTTAAAATTCCATTCTAATACAAATACAGATTTAATCAGAATCTTTGAGTTCACACATTCAGAAACACATCTGCATCAGATCTCATGACGAAATGAATTTTGGTTCACTTTGTCTGCAGAGTGTCTGAGGCCTGTGTGTGGAGGAAAAAACAGATAAGAACAATCAAAATAACCGGATTTGAAAACAGTTTCGATTTGTGTTCACACTACGCTGTCAGGTTTTAAAGTGATATAGACTAAACACTGATTCCAACGAACTCATACACACATAAACCTTTGAGAGCGCTCACTCACCGATATCGTCCTCATGGTAGATGACAGAGTGATAGGGTACGTTTCTCTCTCCGAGGTATCGCTCGGCTGGTTCCACGTAATACGTGCCCTTGTGACTCTGAATGAAACCTTCAAACTTCCCATCCACGATCGAACCGTGAGTCAGAGTGTCCTTCTCTCCTGCGGAGAAAACGCACACGTTAAGTTATAGTCATTAAGTTAAGAAAGTCCCTGAATGCTGATGCTGCAAACTGTTGAGGAAGAGGACTTTTCAGAAAAACCCTCATAAAGGGCATTTTAAAGAGCTTTTTACATGGAGCCTTGAATCTATGCAGGACACGATGAAATCTCAAGACCCGAGCCAATTTGGAGCAAAATCTACTTCCCGGTGCCAAAAAGCTCCATCTCCGTCTCAGCTCATGTCCTCCAGCAGACTAATGACCCGAAAAATCCTGATCGATGTACACATCCTCATATTTTTTCTCTAATTTTCAATTTGTAGCTCAATTTATCTAATGCACATTTTTTCGAGCAGCCACTCAAGTTTAAGATTTCATTGAAAGTTCTGTATTAGTGGTGTCAACAACACCAACATTTTGCATTCGATACAATTCCTAGATTAAATATCACAATACCAAATCGATACTATGGCAAAAATAATACTAAGAGAAACTGAATAATGAAATTATTCAATAATTGAATAATTAAAATAAAATTGTGAAAAATGTGGGTTTAATGGGTCAGACTTTTGTCAATTCTATTTTAATCAGTTGAAATACGGTTGCGTTTACTGGCTGGAAGAGAACCAGACTATTGTATGGCTCACAACACCATATTTACATCTGTTTTCAGTTCTGCAAGTGAAAGAGAAAGCAAAGAAAGGCTCCCGAGACAGGTTGTAAAGATGATGTCAGTGCAGCGTGTCTAGCCAGAGATGCTCTGAATACAAAGTCAGGCTTCAATGGTGCTGGAGGAAGTACACCATTACTGTATTGGAGGAAGTGCTTCAGTGTGACTAATAAAAGAATAAGCGCTGCATTTATATTTCTGCTTGTAGAAAATAACTAATACCCTTTTGTAAATGTACCCCTTTTACATTTCCGCTGGATTGACAGTACTAATCCCTTGATGTGAAGGTGACATTTTGGTTGTAAAAGACACTGATTTTATATTACTTAAGCAAAAGCACCCTGCTGTAGATTCACTCCTTAGGTTTCTAGTAGCACCAATGTACCAATGCCCTGCTGCAAAGGTGTTTACTTAAGTAAACGTACTAATCCCACACTGTAAATGTACCTCTTTAATATTTCTACTTAAGTTAGAGTAATAATCCTACCTAATCCCATTTGCAAATCTTTTTTTGAAAAAGGTACTTCAACAGATCTACTTCTGTAAAAGTACCAATCCCATGATGTAAATGCAATCCTTACATTTCTACTAGCATCAAATTAATAATTCCATGCACATTTGTAAAGTTACTTCTTTTACATTTGTACTTGAGATTGAACTTATGTGTGAAGGCACTTTCCTTAACATTTTGACTAGAGGAAAACTACTAATCACCTGCTGTAACGGTATTCCTTTATAATTAGGTGGCTAGAAATTGTATACAAGTAGGTTTGGTACTTTAACCCAAATAATGTAATGTACTCCTTTAACATTTATGCTTGCATCTAAGTACTAATCCCCTTGGGTAAAAAAAAAACACCTTCAATTCCTCTGTATTAATCCTCTGTATGAATCCCCTGGAGCAATAGGACTGCTTTTAAAGATGACCGAACTAAAGGACTAAAGCACATCGCTCTCTTTAAATAGCCATCATCAGTCGCTCAGCATTGTGGGTAATGCAGAAATCAGTGTAATGCCATTGGTCAACAAAAAGACAGAATACTTGTGGTTTCAGACTTCATCATCATGAGGCACAGACAAAGCATTTCAGACTCACTGGATTGGCATCAATTATATTAAATAGGTCTCTCTCTCTCTCGCTCTCTCTCTCTCTCTCTCTCTCGGTCTCTCTCTCCTCTCAGTGATGTGTGCAGAAACCCTGTTGCTCCAGAAATGACTTCGACCACAGGAAAGCAGAGGCAATTTTATAGCCAACGTTTAATAGAAACCTGTTTGCACCGTGCGGAAAGCATCAGCGGCTAGAACATGACTAATATTTGCCCCCAGAAAAAAATTATTTGCATTTCTTATCCATTGCTCGGCTGGTTCATGAGGTGATGACGCCTGGAGTGTAGTCAGGTGGACTGATCATTAGCTGTATGCTAGGATGTAGTATCTAATATCTTCCACTTCAACCCAAATCATGATGTCATGACCTAATGCACCCCAGACTTTTTACAACAATAAATAAATAATAAATAAAGATTTAAATGTATTTGGTGAAGACCATTATCATGATCATTTCTCGCACACACACCAACACACGCATCGCCACACACAATCTATATGTATAAATGAAACAAAATTACACATTGTGTTTTCAATTAAATAATTAGTGAATGGTGTGTGCCTGTGTGTGTGTTTTGTGGAAAGAACTGACCGAAGAGCTCTCCGCTGTAAATATGCGAGGTGTCGATGGGAGTCTCGTTTCCAGACACCACCACTTTCAGGTCTGGGGCAAACAGAGACGTGTCCCTCTTCAACCGCAGGTTAAAATGTCTGAGAGAGAGAGAGAGAGAGAGAGGAGAGAGAGAGAGAGAGAGAGAGAGAGAGAGAGAGAGAGAGAGAGAGATTTGTTTTTATTTTTGTCCATGATGTATATAAATACAGTGAGACTGTAATATTCTTATTAAAATACACAACATGTGAGAGTGCTAATACAAGATCCAGTGGAACATCTCCCTAACAAAGAGGTGGTGGTTATGTAAGCACTTGGAGATGTGGATTGAGAGGTTCCAAAAATCAGACAACAGTCAAATACTCAGCTGTCCACAAACTTTTGGCCACACAGTGTAGCTTTAATATTTTCATGGCTCAGTTTCACACCTTTCCAGAACATCCCTCTCCCACAACAAAGTTCACACAACCTCCATTATTCATTTGGATCCTAGAAAAGTTTTCAAGGACATACACACACACACACACACACACACACACACACACACACACACACACACACAAAGAATAAAAAAAAAAAATCAAGAGATGATGAGAGATGGACCTGTCCCAAGTCGACAGGTGGAAGCTGGCAGGCTTTTTTTCTCTAATGAATATCAGTCTCGCACACGCGCGCACACACACCCATGTGAGCTAGTGTAAAAGGCAGAGAAGCACAACACCTTAATGTAAACAACAGAATGATATTAAGTGACGGATGAAAGAAAGGAAAGAAAGAAAAGAAAGAAGGAAAGTCAGACAGACAGACAGACAGACAGAAAGACAGAGCAAATTGCCAGCTGTAAGGACAGACAAAAAGTTGGCAAACAGAAAGAATGAAAGTGAGAAAGTAAGAGAGAGGAGATAAGAGAGAGAAAGAGAGAGAGATAGAGAAATGGGGACAGGACAGAGAAAGGAAGATAAACAGTGAAAGAGAGGGAGAGGGAGGGAGATGTATGGGGGTAAAGATAGAGAGACAGATGGACAAAAAGAGAATTGAAGGAAGAAAGAGAGACGGAGAAAAGTGCAATACAAAAGAGTTGGAGAGAGACAAACAAAAAAGGATAATCTTCAAGAAATGACACGGCATCACCCGTAAAACTTTGCTCCTGCCTGTGTCTCTCTCTCTCTTTCTCTCTCTCTCTGCCCAGTGATAAGATTCTCTAAAGTCCACAGCTCCCAGTGGAAGGCCTTTATTAAAGCCATTAGCCTCTGACACATCCTCAGTCATGCTCTTCATCTCTCTCAGCTCTGGCAACAATCCATCGTCTTTCTCAGGGGAATAAGATCAGTCTGTTTGTTTGTTTGGCTGTGTGTGTGTGTGTGTGTGTGTGTGTGTGTGTGTGTGTGTGTGTGTGTGTATGTGTATGTGTGTGTGTGTGTGTAGTAGCAGGTTCTGGGATACGGATCAATAGGTGGTTCAAACCCTGGTATCATCTAGCTGGTAATATTTGACCCTTGAGCTAGAGACCTGCGTGTTTTGTGTTATTTTGTCCTGCTCCCACCTGAAATATTTAAATTTTGTCCCCCTCCCGCTTGTTCATGCATAAACATGTTAATTTCTCCGTCAGCCGATATTTAAATCGCTCCTGACTTTATGCCTGTATATATCATTTATATATATATATCTATATATATATATATATATATATATATATATATATATATAGATATATATATATATATATATATATATATATATATATATATATATATATATATATATATATATAATTCTCCCGCAACCCACATGAATATATTCCCATTCACCATCAAATCTTGTCCCGCGCTGCACTCATTTGAGTTAAGACTCGACAAAAATCCATGCTGGTAGTTTTTCCAGGTTGCCTTATAGAGTACAGTACAAGAGCGACCTCTAGAATCACTGACACGACGTGCTGATTTAAGAGCGTAAATGCCTCGGCATGTTATAGGAGCCTGTTATACACCGCTTCAAACACACACAAAAACCACAAGGTGTGCAGCGCTGGGTGCAGACCTCGTCCAGTTTAACTCCACCAGCTTTATTATTAGTAATGACGAAGCACAGACTCGCATCATTCACACTCACTGGATTTTATGCCACTGCTTTATCTGTGTGTGCAGTTCGGAGCAGAAGACTTTCGACTATAATGAAGTATGTTTCAATCCATTCAGTCAGTTTCACTAAGCAAACATCGAAGGGAAAAAAAAGCCTACAAAAAGGCTACAATAAAAAAGGCTACAACGACATGAGTGGACCAGCAGATCATCAATAGGGAGTGAAGAGAAACCAGAAGAAACAGCGATAAACAAAGCCAGACTCACATTCAAGGACTAGCACATCAATCAGGAAGTCAGATGGCAAGTGTGTGTGTGTGTGTGTGTCTGTGTTACAGCAGGGAATTCCCAGAACAATCCATTACCCAGGGAGCTCTAAAAGCCAACAAGTACGCCCTCATTCCCAGAGTTCTCCAGTGTGTGTGTGTGTGTGTGTGTGTGTGTGTGTGTGTGTGTGTGTGTGTGTGTGTGTGTGTGTGTGTGTGTGTGTGTAAGGGTGTGTGAAGCAGCTCAGTTTTCAGAAGTGAACCAGACCGTCCATTTACAGCCACTGACACTCCCAATCCAATTACACAATACTCAGCACCAACAACCGCCCTCACAACACCATGCAGAGATTAATGGCCTCCTTCCAGGGCCTGCTACGAGGAATAGCTCTCAAGTGTAACACACACACACACACACACACACACACACACACACACACACACACACACACACACACACACACACACACACACACCATTCCAACCAATCGCCTGCTCTAGCATTATAATGGTTCTGTATACAAATCCACCTCCATGAATATGACATCAACCCTACTGTAAATTTGTGTTTGTGTATGTGTGTGTGTGTGTGTGTGTGTGTGATCAGTAATGAGGCAGTAGTGAAGCGTACACTCACACACAGATGTGTTCCACTGAGAGAAGATGAGCAGGTTGGAGCAAGCCGCTGTTACCGTCAGCGCAGAAGTACAGGCGGTAATTTGCAGAGACAGGCTGAGAGTAGAGGAACTGTGATTACAGGCAGATCGTCGTGATCACCAAGATCTCTAAATACGCTGAGCATCCAAAGGGGATTCGAAGAGCGGTAAGTAAAGTGGATAAAAATCAGCAGGATGTATCTACAGTAACATTTTTATATTCAGACTATTACAAAGAACACTACCAAGACATGGAGACTAAAAATCAAGACCTAATCCAAGACCAGGACCAATATATTCATTCACCTTCTACTGCTATGTATCCGATCTTCCCTCGGGTCACGGGGAGCCTGTGCCTATCTCAGGCGTCTATGGGCATTAAGGCAGGACACACCCTGGATGGAATGCCAACCCATCACAGGGAACACACACACACACACACACACACATTCATACACTAGGGACAATTTTTCAAGGTGCCAATCAACCTACCGTGCATGTTTTTGGACCGGGAGGAAAAATCCCCTGAGGTACGGGGAGAACATGCAAACTCCACACACACATGGCCGAGACAAGAATCGAACCCGGACCTTGGTGGTGCGAGGCGAACGTGCTAACCACTAAGCCACCATGCCGCGTGGACCAATATATATATATATATATATATATATATATATATATATATATATATATATATATATATATTTATATTATATACATATACATACATACATACATACATACACATACACACACACACCCACACACACACACACACACACACACACACACACACACACACACACACACACACACACACACACACACACACACCACACACACACACATATATATATATATAAATTCTTATTAAATTTTATTATTAATAATTTTTATCATTGAAACTGACTATCCTGACAAAATATCGCAAACAGGAATGAGTTCATGGACAGTGGAATACACCAGGAAGCAGCTCTGTAGAAAAAACGCTGTCTAGGCGAGAAAAACAACATTGATAGCATCCTTCTGAAAAATCGTCCACAATCGGACGCAGACAATGACGGAATCGGAGGAAATCTGAAACCTTTTCCAGCTGCACTCACCCATCTAGCTAATGTACTTCTTTAAGCTAATTTTATAAAGCACGAGAAAGAGAAAGTCCATGATTTGAGTGATACAGCACGCACACTCTGTATGTATCACGGATCAAGCATGATCCGTTGCACCACTGACTAACACACACACAAAATAAAAAACAAGAACTAGCATATTGTGTTAACCGGTAATACATCAGCAAACAGTGATAATTGCTGTTATAATAACCTAGCAGAAACACACTGGATGTTGCAAGAGAGCTAACCCTGTGAGGAGGAAACCGCTAATTAAACATAGCAGAATGAGGTCATATCTCCGCAGGAAAGCTGCAAAAATTTTCTCATGAAATTATTTTCTCATTTAGGGAGTGTCGTGTCACTGCTTTTGAGTGTTTCCTATTTGCTTGCAAACATTACACAAAGATGTGCGAACTTGTGCAAAAGGCTGAGATCAGACACACTGCTATACATAGTTATAGGAAATACTTAAACATTATAACACTATATAGGCTGGCATAATCAGGTCACAAGCAAATCAAAGACCAGGGGCATGCGACAAAAAAACAAAACAAAAAAAATAAAATCTATAACATATAAATAATGTTTTAACCGTGAATGCAAAAACTTTCATAAATCATAACAAGGAAAGATAAAGATCGATGTATTGAAGAGAAAAGAACATTTCGTTTACAAAACCACAAGACAGAAGAGGTCTTGCTCGAAACTTCTACAACCGATATTACATAACAGCACACCAACTAGGGGTTGTAGAAGTTTCACATTCGATAGGGAGAGAACATCTGAAGCTTTCAGACGTGAGGCAAAATGAATACTTAAAAAACTTGTACAAGCTCATAAAAGCTCACGTCCATGCAACACTTCACCAACCTGCATCAAACCAAAAGAAACATAATTCATCTCCGTGTAGAAAAGACATCCTCGTCGCCTATCTGCTCTTATTCCTCTTAATCAGGATCAGACTCACAAATATGCGAACATCACAATCACCTGGATCTTACAATTACTTTGTGAGGACCAGGTGATAATGAGGACCCGGTTATAGTGATAATAATAATCTTCTTGAAGCTTTGAAGATCCGACATAGGCTAGTGTATTTTTTCCAGTCATAGGCAAGGCTACTAAGGCCCCACCCCCTACCCCTCCCTCCCATCAAATAAAGATTGCAGTCCTACCTCAAACCAAAAATTGTCTAGTTTTTAATTTACAAAAAATAACATGTCCATCTTCCGTGGGGACAGTTTGGAGTGCAACCTGTTGACAGAAAACACCCTCTCAGATGGTACAGATTAATTTGCGTTCCACCGGTAAATAGGATAAATATCAAAAGACAGCAAATTGGCTCTCATATAAATGTCCACCTCTGATTCTGGATAATCAGCGGCTTCTGTCAAAATGGTCCCACAGAGTACTGGTTCACAAACACTGGCTTCCCAAAACATCTGTAGAGCACTCTACAGACCTCCAAAAAGACAAGCAGTTTCACTGTCAGTAGGGTTCTGTCAGGCAATTATTGACACACTATCATAATACATTCAGAATAGTCTCTAATGCACATCCAACTCAAACACACAGCAGCTGGAGGTCTGCTTTATGGACTTGGTACCTCAGTGGTTATGGCGGAAGGTCGGGAGTCTGAGCTCCGGTATCACCAAGCTGCCACCCTTGGGTCCTTGATCAAGGGCCGTAACCCTCTGTGCTTCGGGAGTACTGTATTATGGCCTCTAAACAAGCTGGGATATGCGAAGGAAGGATCAATATAGGATCCGTTCTTAGCATAGGAATATTGAGAGCTGAAGCTGAATACCGAAACAAACCCACAAAGCTGAACATAAAAACTGATGCTGAATCGAGGGAACGTCCTCATTCAAGTTCTGGTGTCCTGAATACTCCACATCCACAATGCTTGAGGATGAAGTAAACTACACCAGATGGGATGGGGACAACTGAGAACTTTATCAAAATATAATAATATAATAATAATAATAATATAATATCAGTATCCAGATGTTCAAAGCTGTAAGAAACAGATGGCAAAAGTTCAAGCCAAAAGAACTTTAACATTTTATCCCAAACACTACTGCTTAGATCCTAAAAGAAGCAATTCAAATTTCTGCTTGTTTCAAGCCTGGACAACCAATCAGCTCTCAGTTCCTGTCCCTAAAGCCTACTGTCATCCAAATCCCTCAATACCGGTACCACAGTTCCTATCCATAGTTACAATACTTCCAATGAAACCTTAACCAATCTGTCCATAGTTCATGTTCACCAATAATTTCAGTAGGCAATCAGCCGAGAGGGGAGAGGTGTGGCCCAGTGGTTAAGGTGTTGGGCTACTGATTGGAAGGTCGAGGGTTTGAGCCCCGGTATCATCAAGCTGCCACCTGTCCTTGAGCAAGGACCTTAAACCCTCTGTGCTCCAGGGGCACTGTATCATGGATGACCCCATGCTCTGACCACAGCTTCCAAACAAACTGTGATGAGAGAAGTTGGAATGTATATGTGACAAAAACGCTGCTCTATTCTAGTTGCTGTACTCTTAAAATACAGTAAATACATCTGTCCCTCGTTCCTGTCCCCTCAACAATACAGTAGTAGATCAATCTATATTCCCTGACCCCCAATAATACATGCAGACAATAAGTCCATAGTGCGGCCCCCTAATTATACTGTTAATTATACCCAATTATTCCTCCACGGATATAGTGGCCACTTAGTCCATAGTTCATGTCCCAATGATAATACAGTTCGACATCAATCAATAGCTCCAGTCCACATTGGTCAATCCATCCATAGCGCCTCCCCTTACAAATGCAATAGCAAATCAGATCATAGTTCTTGTCCCATAGTTACTGTCCCCGCAGTCAGGCCATAGTTCGGTTTGGAATGTTTAGTTTTACTGAGATTTAAAAGTGAGCTGATAAACGCAAACCCATCAAACCCCAACTCGGCGGTTACAGATGTTTTCAGTTACAGTTCAGTTTCGGTCCCTGAGGTCTTCCTCCATGCCTTAATACACCTACACACTCAGATTGTTACATGTGACAAAGAAAAATACCATGCCCATTTCTAACTTATAGTAGGTACGGAACGTGGAAACCACACACAAACACACCCGTGTGCGCACACACACACACACACACACACACACACACACACACACACACACACACACACACACACACACACACACACACACACCAGAAATGCTAATGAGCACAGCAGTGACATGCGAGCAGTGCTCTGAGTGACTGTTGACAGATTCAGCCGTGTTACTGTCAGTAGCAGCAGCCGGGGTTTAATATCGCCCAGCTCAGATTATCTATCAATGCTCTTAGTGTTCTCATCAACCTTCATGACTCAGAAGTGTGTCACCAACCTGTCATCATACACACTGCAAAGTGTTCCACTTACAGGGCAAACAGGAGTGTGTATGGTGTCAAGCACAAACTACATAAAAAAAATAAAAATAAAATAAATACATTTTAAAAACCCATTCCACTCCACAGTTAGCATTTATCTGCATACATTTTCATTTACAGCATTTGGTATCCAGAGAATCTTATATAATTTATACAATTAAGCAGTTGGGGGGCAAGGGTTAGGGTTCTGATGCATAACTGCCTAATTGGTGATGATTTGAAAAAAAAAGACAACACTACACAGCAGAATCACTTGGGTAAATTTACACTTCAGAAATTTCTCTGGTTATTTTAACTGATTCTGTCTAGGGTGAAACACCACACAAAAGAAATTGGTAAAAAGCCTGTAGAGAGGAAACGATCGAGGGCAACTCAAAAAGGGAGGTGTTAAAAAACGTTACTCAAACGCACAAAGGAAATGGAGACTGATTAGACTAAAATGCACAATCAGGGACAAAAAGATTCTGAGAATCGCGTTGGGATTGAAGACAACAATTTTTGAAAATGCGCACTCGATAAAAGTTGGCTTTGTTATATTTTTTTTAAACATATTTGAGTCGTAAAAAGATATTTTTTGTGTGTATCATCTCTGCGTAGAAGGATTTCTCCTCGTTTCTCGTGCGAGTTCTCTCGGCACCGCTGCTGCGACGTGAATATGGCGTATAACAGCGATACGAAGACTGAAGCGCGTACTGAGAGCCACATAAAATATAGATTAACATGGCAGAGGAAGAGCTGCAACTTCCTAAAGACAGAATTGGGGAAAAAATGGTTTAAAGTCACGTTTTTTCGCACTACTAGAAACCACTTAAGTAAACTGATAATTTGCTGTCTGTCTTGTACCACACTGAACTGCCGAGGATTAGATTTTTCCATTGCACGGAATTTGTATTGTGTTGAATCTAACGGAAATCGGATGGTAAAAGGGGTGAATCCAACCGCATCACATCAGTAACTGCTTTTAAGTATCGTTGGTTGCACATCAGCCTCAGTTATAGAGATGCATTGACACGCTTTCCCCACCGTGTTCTTGGATGTAGATATTGTTGGCTGTACATATTCTGAAACGTAGACATTTGCTGAAGTCATAGTTTTGTGCTGAACGCAACTTTTCAAGAACGGAACACAAACTTGTAACGAGGAGGAAAAATAAATAAAAAACTGTAAACTGAAACCAGTGAACCCAGAAGCAAAACTCCAACAGCCTTATGTAACAGATTCGAATGGGCCGCTCCCTGATCCAGAAACGTCTTCTGAGTGCAGTTTCTGTTCAGTTATAAATAACGCTTGTAGCCCAAATTACATCTCTACTTCCGGGTCGATCCAAATCTCTCGATCCAAAATTGAGACAAGCAAAATCATCCAATAGTTTTAGAACAAACCGAATTCCATACCAATCATCCCTGACTCTGCATGCACTCCTGCTGTATTTTGACACACATTTCCCAGAAGTATTTATATGGCCTTTCCACCGCTTGTGAACTCTCCAAGCAACCCTGAGATTTTCCTCTTCACAAACTCAGAACTACAGAAACCCACTGGACTCTTCCTGCTGGTCAGGATGTCCTGAAGAAGAAAGGATATAAACAAGCACGGAAGGAAGATTGTGCTTCCTGCTTTGGCTGAACTGAGGTAATCTGTAACACATTCATCCTGCGGGCGAAAGACAAAGCGTATCAGATGCTGGTCTGGAGTGCTGGGTGGAGTCGGATTACTTCGTACATGTTTGATTTTTGAACGCAGTCATATGCAGCTCTTCCTCAAAATGTCACGACAAAGTTGGAGGGACACGATTTATACATGAAGAGCATGAAATGAAGAAGAGTGGAAGATCTCCTATAGAGTTCTGATCCTCAACCCTACTAAATGGAAACACCAAGACCTGTGTGGTAGAATGAGCACAAATCTCCACAAGCACGCTCTAATATCTAGTGAAACATCTCTCCAGATGTTTGTGTTACTGCGATGAGATTTGAAATTCTTCTCCATTTAGCGCATATGCGAGTCTGGACCTTCCGATACGGCATGTATTATGTATGATCTGGTCTGGATTCAAAATGGAAGTTGAGAAATCGCCTTCGGCTTGGGTTCCTCAAAAGTCGGTGAACGTGTGTTCGGTCTCCTTGGTTGGGGGATAGAACACTTACCCAGCACCTTAGCTGGAGTAACTCCCAAAATCTGGGATATATGGCAGACGTCCTTATACAGACTGATTTACAACCAAGCATTTTAGGGGTCCTCGCTCAAGGAGCCCTGCAGTGGCAGTGCTGGGATGTGCACTTGTAACCCTCTGGTACAGAGTGCAATGCCTTAACCCCTAAGCTGCCACCACATTTTTCCATTCTCTGCAACTTTTATTATGGAATGATATTAGTCTGGCGTATAATGAATCGCGTGATCGCGGATGATCTGTACGGTTCAGCATGCATGTGACCCACAGGTGCATTGTGGATGGCATTCTGGGAACTCCTTTAGATCACGAGAGTAGCCCATGGGGTATAAAGTTAGGAGAGCGAGAGAACAGTTCTGATTATACCCGGGCTCGGAAACAGTGTAGCGTTTGAATGCTGTTTTATACGAATTACAGCCACAGGCACGACCACACACTTTCCTAACTCTCCCAGCGGCTCATTCTGACTGCAACATCCCTTTTCCCTCCCCACCTCTCACACGTGACAAGCTTTTCAAAATCTTCCTGGGAACAAGCTGGGATATGGCAAGAAATACATTACAGCACAGTGTCATTCTATGTGACAAATAAACGCTATTCTATTCTAAATATAAAGAACAGAATCTGAAGGGTTGGTTGGAACCTATAGTACCAAGGAGTTCAGGTTGTTTGCGTTTGTCAGGTGAACCAGCGCTTTAAATGAATGTGCTACTTATGAACACCTCGAACCTTAGTAACTAGAGGTCAATTCGACTAATTGATTTTGATAATTAACCTGCACCATTAGAATAGAATAGAATTGCCTTTGTCACATATACATTACAGCAAAGTGAAATTCGTCCTTCGCATATCCCAGCTTGTTTGGAAGCTGAGCCCAGGGTCTGCCATGATGCGGTATCCCTGGAGCACATAGGGTTAAGGGCCTTGCTCAAGTACACAAAAGTAGCAGCTTGGCGATACAAGGGTTTTCGAAATCCCGACCTTCCTATCAGTAGACCAGCATAACCACTGCGCTACCTCTTGCTTACCAAACTATCAGTACTGATATTTTCTTCACGGTAGCATCTGTTGCGGGAGCGGCTGGGAGGGTCCGCTGTCATTACGAGTACGGCCTCTAGGGGCGACTAACTGACACTTTGTTTTTGCGAGAATGTAAAATGATATTCATTTTTAAAAAAATTATTTATAATAAATGTATTATTTATGTAATAATATGTAATATATTCATATTTAATACATTTTCATCATTCAGCATTGTCTTATAATAAAGTTCAGAACTATTTCAATTGGCATGTTACTAGTATTCGATTAATTGGTTGGTTAATTGGTCGATTAATTGGCTAATGGCAAGTACAATCCAACCTAGCTGTTGGTATCGACTGAGGCATTTATTGTAACAACCTTACTAACCTCCATGGAGGAATTCGGCATGTGGAGGAACTTCTATGGTGAATTCAGTGATTTTATTAAATAAACAGTTTGAGGAGGAGGATACATTGGATATGAGGAAAACGTACATAAGAGTAATAGAATGAAAAACAGCACCAGGAGATAACTCCAACAGTTTCATTTTTTTTAGCAGATTATTAAAGCCACACCTTTTCACCTCTAAATGTCTCCGTCGTATCCATTCTGATTCTCAGGATTTTAATGACTGGGTTTCTCTGCTCTGTTCTGTAAACCTTTGGCAAATCCTGCCATTAACAGAAGGACGATAGAGCGAACGGAGCCATCTGTGGAGCTCGAAGTGTCAGTCACTCCTGAACCCGCTGCGAGAGGCCCGAAACGAGCCACCTCCTCCTGGGAGCGGGTATTTTTAGGACACAGAGTGGACTTTCATGTCCTGATATAAAAAAAGGAAGTGTGTGAGATTGTGTGAGAGATAGAAAGAGAATGAACGAACACCCAAAAACGAAAGGATGTGCTGATACGCAAGGACTGTAAATAAAAGTGCTGGGTCATGTAATGCGAGTGAGACAGAATGAGAGCACATTTTCCTTCTGATTTTTATTCGATTTAAAGCTAAATTGGGAACGTTCCAAAAGCTGGATGGAGATGGATGGAGAACAAGAACACAATAATGACCAGACAGAGCAAATCGAGATAGTAGATCATAAGTGTCATGAGGTGTTTTGAGGGAAACTCCAAACAAGCAAAATTCCTTGTGTTTCTATGCTACAAACTAGATGATTGATCATCACCACAGGCAACAACCGAGGGCCGGGGATGAAATTCCAGAGATGTCTTCGTCATGTTTCTACTGTATAATATATGCAAACATGTTCCACTGGATTTTGTGCTCATTCAGCTATAAGGGTGTTCGAATAAGTCAGGGAGTGATGTAGGTGAGAAGGCCAGTTTAAAACTTCAGAGCGGGTGAGCATCCACTCCATACCAGTGTCTTTAAGGACGGGGGTGGGGGTGGGGTCAGGTTGGGGTTACTTACCTTCCGTGAGCGTGGAACTCCAGATGGACGAACTTGTCCTCGTTAGACACGGCTCTTTTAGCTCTCTGGTGTAGGCTGTGAAGGACGTCCGTGTCGTAGGACAAACCCTCAAAGTGACGAATGTACTTGCTCAGACGATTCTCATACTGACCTAGAGAGAGAGAGGACAGGATGAGGTAAAAAGAAAGAAAGAAATAATAGACAGAAGAAATGAAGAAAGAAAAGGAACAAAAGAAGGAAAAAATTTAATAATAGGCAGAAGACAGAAAGAAAAGAGAAAGAAATAAAAGAATGTAATGGTTAGAGGGATGAAAGATTTGTGTTGCGTCTCTTCACATTATTATGGAGAAGCTCGGACTCAGTGATGTCACACTGATGAAGCTGCATGGGGTGGGAGGAGGGGGGGGGGGGGGGGGGGGGGGGGGGGGTTGGACGGATTTGGGGGGGCTTTTTTTTTTTTTAGAATGGTTTGGGGTGGTTTAGGACGGAGTTTAGAGCATTATTGGGGGATCTCCGCTCTGTTTCGTCCTCACACTGAAAATAAAACTCCT
Organism: Kryptopterus vitreolus; assembly: GCA_030449085.1. Lineage (NCBI taxonomy): Eukaryota > Metazoa > Chordata > Actinopteri > Siluriformes > Siluridae > Kryptopterus > Kryptopterus vitreolus. The sequence goes on along the minus strand of JACRUU010000010.1, from coordinate 2,809,560 downwards.
TCCTGCTACAGAGGAACTGTGCACTAATAATACCCTGTCCTGGTTATTGTACGACTTTGCCCTCTCAACACAACATACGTCCCGTCTCACCTCTGCTCAACAAGCAGCAGGGGTATCTCACTGATGCACACACACGCTTCTCTTCTGACGGACACGTTAACCAAACACACACACACACACAAACAGATCAGCATCATGTCAGAATGTGTGTGTTGAGGATGTGATTGAGACTGTGTGATACTGTGTGGTGGCGCCAAACTTCCTGTTTTAGGCCCTCCAACCTGTTATAAAAACCGTAGCTTGTACACGCGCACACACACAGACACGAACACACACACACACAAACACACACAGAAAGACATTTCACAGCGATTACAATTTTTTAACCTTTTATCGTTTGATAGTTATTTTTAATAATATGAATGTGAATTTGAGAAATAGAAATGATACATACTACCGATTATACACAGAAATGATTATACACTACTGATACACACACTGCACCAATACACACCCTCTAGTGTAAGACAAAATGTAGAGTCACATCCACTGCTGATACACACTGTAGTGTTTTACACACACACACACACACACACACACACACACACACACACACACACACACACACACACACACACACAGTGCTACACACACTGGTGGAGTTAGTGAGCAGGTTGGGATCAGGATATGGACATGGTGTTGAACGGAAAGGGGAACACTAGAGGAACAGATGGTGCTTCAGAAGACAGGAAGAGACTTCCCGTTGTCAGCATGCAGAGAAGCAACCAGACGTCTTCTCAGTGGTTTTACAGAGGTCCAACAATTGGCACGATGAAGCGATGCGGTTCTGTCCTGAGGAACCTCCTGAAGAAGCTGCTGCTACGTACAATGCAGACACACACACATGATGTTCGATGCAATAAAGTAGAGCATCAGAGGCGTTCTCACCACAGATCTCAGGCTGACGCTAGCAATCTTCATGCACTACAATCTGCACAAACCTCTTCTGACAGAAAAGACAGAAAGAGAGAGAGATAGACAGAATGGTAGAGAGATAAAGACAGGGAAATGGAGTGATAGAGAGCGAGAAAGACAGAAACAGAGAGATGGACATTATGATAGAGCACGAAAGAGAGATACAGGCAGGTGTCTGTATACTTTTGACCTGGCCATGTGGCCTCTAAGGCTGCATATTTGGTGAAATGCAGTGGTGTTGAATGAGACGCGTCCTGATGCTTCACAGTGCAGTAAACTCGCAGCTTGTTTTGTTGTGGTTGAAGTGATTGCGTGCCACATGCGTCGGGTGCCGGAGAGAGAGAGAGAACGGAAGGAGAGACACATGAAATGAGTAGGGGGGGGGGGACACCGGGGGGGGGGGGGGGGGGACACATTTTTTTCTGTGGCCAGGAAAGACTTTGCTTCATGGTGAGGGAGATGTGTTTGTGTGTGGATTTATTAGCAAGGTAAACACTAAGAGCTGCCAAACACACACACCCCCACACACTTGTAGCACCTACTGTCAATATTAATTAGAAAGAAAGGCGCGCACACACACACACACACACACACACACACACACACACACACACACACACACACACACACACACAGTCGGCACTTGAAGTCAAAGCACAGCACATTAATCAAATCTAAACACTGCCTTTGAAGGGGACAATGTCTATCTGAGTAGGGAAGGTGTCATTGCATGTGTGCGAGGACACACCTACACACACACACACACACACACACACACACACACACACACACACTTGAAGCAGCCTGGAAGTTTGTCCCTGTGCTACTGTCAATATTAATTAGAATGAAAGGCGGGCTCGTGCTCACAGACACACACACACAACACACACACACACACACACACAGAGAAAGAGAGCTCTGTGATACTTCTATGGTGACATGTGACAAAAGATAGGTACTGCGTGGAAAATCACCAATACACACTATAAAGCACTGCAACTCTACATTACACTACATTGTCCAACATTTGAGATGCATATACGTGGGAATATGCTTTTTTTGCCGTACTCTCCACTACAGTAGGTGGCAGTGGCACTCTCAGACTCGTACTATGCGCAGGGAGTAACATGAAAAAATATGGTGAATCGTAACAAGCAAAAACATTAAAAAAAAAAAAAAACAGTGCATTATTGAAAATGACACATGGGAAAACTTTTACAGGTGTAAGTTTCAAGACATTACTGAACTTTTGGCTTTCCATTAGCGCTCTGCTTTCAGAGTCCGACAGATATCAACTCACCGGACACTGTAACACTAACACTTCAATCCACCACCAAATTCTCTCAAAGTCGGACCCAAATGATTTCCCTACAGTCACCACACCTTAGTGATTTGGAGCAATCTGGGTCAGTCTGAATTCTGCATTATGATTGGATGGAAGGAGTCCAGGTGTGAATAGTGGATTGTGATAGGATGGAAGGAGTCCAGGTGTGAATAGTGGATTGTGATGGATGGCTGGAAGGATTGTGAATGGCTGGAGGAGATCAGGTGGAATTGGATTGTGTGAATAGTGGCGGAAGGAGTTGTTAAAGTGGATTGTGATTGGCACATGAATAGTTTGGTGTTTGTCAATTGAATCAGAAATAGTAACATCTAGTTTCAGTTCTTTAGAGACTGAGACAGCTATTGCAGATGTTTCCTAATGAGGGAGGGGTGTAGCTCAGTGGTTAAGATGCTGGGCTACTGATCAGAAGGTCGGGGGTTCGAGCCCCGGTATTGCCTGGGTCCTTGAACAAGGTCCTTAACCCTCTGTGCTCCATGCCTGACCCTGCGCTCTATGATCCCTCTATGATCATGATCTCTATGATATATATTTATATATATATATATATATATATATATATATATATATATATATATATATATATATATATATATATATATATATATATATATATATATATGCGCATGTGTGTGTGACAAAGGCTATTATATTCTATGACCTTACTGAGCTCCACAAAGGAATTCTACGTGTGGTGCAGCTTGAATACAGTAATTTTCATAAATAGCCCAAGGCATGAACTGGCAAACTGAAAAAGAAAACATTCAAACCAGAAACAGAAGAATGAACAGCACCAGGAGTAAACGGCAACAGTTTCATTATTAGCAGGAACGCAACACACACCATTCACTGTCGCTGCACTTTATGGCAATGTTTTATCGCTCTTTGTGATCGCTCTTTCGGAGCAGCAGAATCGTAGACGAAACGAGACGTACATAAAATCCATAATGAAAACAATAAAATGGCACTCTACAGCTAAGTGTGACACCTTAAAGCATTGTCAGCATTAGAATGCTGTCTGCTTCATCTCGGGGCATTCTTCACCTCTACATAGTGGAACTACGGGGTGCACCTAGAGCCGGGAGATTATTCATCATTATTGAGGAATTCAAGTTTATGGTTTATGTCAATGTTGATAAATCGCTTTTACAATTTCAACATGGTTTGGTACTGCTAGCTTCCGTAGTTCTCTGCCTCCCATCCAGCATCACTCTCATGAAATACGAAATACAACATGGCGGCGAGCTGTAAAGCATGTGAAGATCTTGTTTCTTAGAGGGGAGCGGTTTCATCAGTTGTATGGAAATGCTTTGGGTTTGCAACTTCAGGCGTTCAACAAGCCAAAGCCGGCTGTTAAATTTGTCTAAAGTTCGTTAATAATTTATAATTTCAATAAAGAAATTAGTTTATTACAGCACCTCAAACAGAACCAGGTTGCTGAATGGGAAGGTGTGTGTGTCGCTGCGGGAAAAACAAGACAGCAGCAGCCTCAAAACACTGATTAAAAACAGGTAAAAACATTTTCCCACTCTATCTAAAATCAAAATCGAGATTCAATTTATATGACACATCGCCCAGCTCTAAGTACACCGTATTGTCCATTAGCAATGCCCAATTCTCCTTCAGGTAAATTAGAGACCATCGTGTGCCGTGAGAACTTGAATGAATTCGGTATGTAATGAAATATCACCAGTCCGAGACAATGGGCTCCTGATTACAGGTTGCACACCATAACGATGATGGGACTGTAATGAATGGAGATTGGACGGGGTTCCTCTTTGACTCTGGTTCCTCAAAGTTTTTCCCTTCACCACAGTCGCCAATGCTTTTCTCATTAGGGATAAAAGTACGATTCTATGGAACGAACTAATACATTGTTTTATTAGCGCTTGATCTCGGTGAAGTCTATTGTTAAACAGCTCTTTACAAATAAAAATGAATCGAACTGAACAAAAAGTAATAAATACAAAGGTCATACATATAATGGCTCACAAGAATCCTGACTCTGAGGAATGTTTGTGGTTGAAAAGACTGAAACGGCACCAAGCCATGATCCAGTGTGTAGGAGGATACACATGCCCAGACCAGACAGGACACGTTCTTATTCGCATTCTTTACGCAGACATACGCGCTCGCTCTACACACAAACACCGTTTGGTTTCAGGAGCACGGGTCTGCATCAGCGTTCTGCTTTACAGCTGAAAACAGGTGGAGAATAAGCAACCACAGAAAAACAGAGTGTCATTGTATGAGTTTGAACAGCGGACGGCAATATCACACAAAACAACTCCACACATCCCCATGCAGGATCAGCAGACTGACACGAGGGATTAGAGAGACTCCTGACACACACACACACACACACACACACACACACACATGACTAGAACAACTCACGAACCAGTCATGGTGTTGGGTTTCATTAAGCAATTGTTCAATAATAACTTGTTTTTTGTTTTTTTCGACAATAGTTTTTTCTGCATGTTGTGCTGTATTTAAAATGCATTCAAAAAAAGTCCCAAACAAATAATACAAATAATACAAATACAATAATACAAATAATACAAAGTCCCCCCCCCCCCCCCCCCCCCCCCCCCACCCCCCCCCCCCCGAAACAATACATTTTTCATTCGATATTTGAAATTTTTAATAACACAATGTGCTTTTTCCCTACAAAATATTACCTTTATATATATATATATATATATATATATATATATATATATATATATATATATATATATATATATATATGCTGTGTTTTAAGTGAGTTTGTTTTCAGATTTTGTCTTGATAGTTTTAAATTGGTCTGGCTTTGACTCCATCCTACGTCTATATGAAAGGTGCCAATAATTCTGGTTCATCACCGATATGAATCGGGGAAATGTATTTTCCGGAGCGAACAACCCTGAGGGTGACGTAAAACTCACTGAACCCTGTCAGACATTATTATCTCTGTATTATTTCCCACCACACACTCAGTCTGAATGTAACCTCTATAGACCCTGTGTAGAAACACATGACAACTTTCAGCCAATTTTCTGCTTGTCTATGCGTTTCGTCTGCTGCTTGGGGTGGGGAGGGGGTCAGTTTGGACAACAACCCCACTATGCCGGACAAATCCAGGAGTTTATTGCATTCTATATTTTCTATTAGTCCAAAAGTGTGTATCTGAGCTGTAGCGAGCACGAAAGGGAAAGGGAAAACTGCTTTCGGTGATTATATTATTTATGCGCGTTTTCACTCGAGTAGTACTTATAGTTTAAACTCTAAATATGCCCAAAAACACTTCAGTTTCATTTCAAACTCTTAGTAGCTTAATGAATTCCCTTTAATAAAAGAATGTAAAGGTTTATACTGTACAGTACTGTACTGCTGTACAGTACACCTCCCCCAGCGCAAGAATGTAATATACCAATGTTACCCTGATATGTAGTCATTCATGCAAACATTTTTTCTTTGGTATGTGGTTTTCTTTCTATAAGTAACATAAATACAATTATTTTAATAAAATATACAGCAATAATTTAATGAAATAAAAAACACAGTGAATTGCATGGGTACTAATGAATTATGAATGAATGATTCAGACTTAAAACTAGAAATGCACTGAAATTAAAATTCACTGGATGAAAGATGCACTGAGCGGCAAATAAAAATTTCAAATGACTTTTTCTATGATGGATTTTTTAATATTAGACTTTTTGATTTTGTGAAATGTAATTCATCTGTTTTATTGATTTGTAGTTTTCCCCATTCAATCACAGGGTGTGGGCGGGTATTTATAGACAAGGCATATTTTCAGTTCACATTGTCTGTCTTTTCTTTTTCCCTTTTGGCTAAAAAGCAAAAATGCCCCAAAAAATCCAGTGCATTCCTAGTTAAAACGCATGAAAAACGTTTTTCCGCAAACAATTATTAGCTAGGTTCTGAAGAAAATCCCCAAACGACTGAGGTAGAGAGCTCTGAACCGGGGCTTCTGTATTGCTAACATGATGCTTATATTCTACCATCGTCATCAGTGATAGCCATATCATGACTAAAATCGCCTATCTATCAATTTCTTTGAAGACACATCGTCTGGCGAAAATAAATACTTAATCATTGCTATTTATTTTTCACAAAATGCCCACCATTAGGAGAACGACCTTGTGGAAATGACCTCTGGGATAACACCCTGAGATGGTGGAGCAGTTGGAGATGTGTTTCAAAAAAACACTGCGTGTGTGAGTGGTGTGGAACTGAATGAGGAAGTGGAAAGGATTAACTTGGCACGCCCTCCTCTTCCTTCTCCTGTGTCACGCCATCGCTGATAAGTTCACGCTTTCAGATTGGAGAATGTCCCACCTTCGACCCATTGCTCTTCTAGATCAGAGACGGAAAAAAAAAGACCTTTGCGTAGGTGGAGAACTCGGAGTCGTACGAGGTATGCCGGTTTACCTCCTACACTCGACACGGTGATTCAAGGGAAAGCTAAAGATAACTCTGTGCTGAAATGACTCTACATTTCATCCTCTTAACAACAAACCAATCCATGAGTGTACTGGTGCGTAAAAATACACCACGAGTACACCGGAGTTCAATAAAGAAACGACACAGTTTGAGGATCAAACGAGACATTGGGCTTTGTACCGCTGCGAGTCAGACAGATGCGTTTCAGGACAAACAAGCTTTTGTGGTCGCGCGGGGAAAATGGAAAGTGGGAGGGATTGCGGAAGACAAAGGAACAAACAAGAGCCATTCGTTCTCTCCTCCACACTGCAATGTCCATGGAGCTTCTGAGGCATTTGCGAAACAGCTGCAAACTCTCAGAACTCTCAGAACATCTCAGAACATCTCAACCTCCTAAACCTCATGAGAACCCTCAGGATAAACCAGAACGTCGTCCTCCTCACCTGAGATTAGCGTTATTCAGAAGCCCTTCAGAATGAATGAACTCAAATACTCCTCGGCCACGCCTTAAAATCTAGTGGAGAGCATTCACACGAGAGCGGAGCTCACTATAGCAGAAACTACAAGAGATATAAATCTGAAAAAAAGACCATGTCAATATTTTATTAAAATGAAATAAATAAAAATAAAGCAGAATTAATGCAATACACTTTTTATTATAGGAATTAAACTGAGTCAGAGATTAATTAGCACAACTTATAATGATTATATAAAATTAAATTAATGGGAATTTTTAATTAAAGAATTTGTATTTTTTAGTTCTCTAGATATAATGCATATAACTGTGCGCTTTACATTTTAATTTCATATTGCAATTTAACATTTAATCAGATATAAACTATTTAACTGTTCCAACTCAAAATACTTTAATAAATGCAGAAATGTCAGGATTTTCTTTCTTTTTAGGAACATTTCTTAAAGCTGGACATAAAACAATAAAGAATCTGCTGCGCTTACATTAACCATAGCCACTCCCTTTTTAGCGACTAATGCTAGCACTATGGATTGTTTAGCGTTTTTATGCATGGGCAAAAAAAAAAAATCATATTTCCGGTACAGAGTGAGTAGCAAAGATGAAAATGCTATTTTTTTTATACTGGCATTGTTGTGCATGTTTTTAAGTTTAATAATAATAATAATAATAATAATAATAAAAAAGAACATGCTCAAAATGCAAGGCAGAAACTAAACAAACCCTCCACTTAATACGTTCCTGAAGGGAACTTGGTTTTTTAATTAAGTTGCGCACATAAAGTGGATTGCAGTTGATACACTTGCACAACGAACCTAAAGTGTCATTTTTCGGTAGGAATGCATATACTGTTACACCCCTGTTGTCAAATAATATAGCATCACGTGATTTACTATTCAGTGATTTACCCCACCTTCTACCTTTTGCAACTTTATAAAATAGATGAAAAATGAGTGCGATGAACAGATTTACATTAAATACACACTATTTGACAGATGTGCTTGCCTAGAGCGACTTAGGTTTATCTCAGTTACACAGCTGAGTAGTTGATAGTTAAGCACCGTACTGTACAGTGCACAGCAGCTTGGTGGTGCTGGAATTTGAACCAATGAACCAGCTACCACCTTCCGATTTTTTTTTGTTTTTTTTACACTTCATCAAAGCAGGATTGGCTGATAATGGACAACTGAATTCACTGCTGCTCCTCTACTCCGGGTTCATGTTTCATCCATTAAAACAGTCAGACACTCGGGTGTAAAATATCTCTGGGAATCCAGCCTGTACATGCTGACGTCACATGTGCTCCAGTTCCACCGATGAGGGGGGCGGTTCACTGCTTTGTATGATGCTGCAGAGAGCACGCCGGAGATTCGTCCCCATTACGAGCGGTACATGAATCCAGATGAATCTGATAGAGGAAAGTATGCAGTACAGCAGCAGCTCAGCAAGCCAGAGAAACACCATCACTCGCTATTGCGTCAGGGCTGCAATACGAGTCTTCAAGACCTGCAGGAGTTCCTCAGAAGCACAAAATTACAGTAAAGCAGTTTGCAGAGAAACACAAACAGGAAACAACGCTCTCCCGCATAAACTAGGCCGATTAATAGATTAACACAAAAAATTGCACCCTGCTATACATTATTCCTAAATTTGATTGTGATTGGCTGGAAGGAGGTCAGGTGTTACTGAGACACATTTTCGCATGTGGTTGAACAAATGCAGACTCGACAAACGGTTCGAGGCTCACAATGAATCTAGAAAAACTCCAACAGTTTCATTCTTAGCGGACATGCAGCAGAGATACAAGTCATACACAACACCAGGCATGAACACACACACCATACACATTTGCTTTCTCTCTCTCGCTCTGTGTGTGTGTGTGTGTGTGTGTGTGTGCTGTTGTGAGATAACTGAAATGTTACCACTTCCTGCCTGTGTGTGTGTGTGTGTGTGTATATGTGTGTGTCATAATAACAGAACAAACCCATATTTTCAAGCGAACCATTATCACTAAAAAACATATTACTTTAATTTACTGTATTTTGTTTGTAGAGTTTATACATTTCACCTACACTTGCATGGTGTTTATAGTTTTATAATTATTATTCATTGGGGAAAAAATACATATAAACATACACCCACAGATATTCAGAGAGAGGGTGTGAGAGAGACTATTTATTATATAATATAATTATATAGTGATAGAAAGAATCACTAGAACTTTGTATTAAACTTGACATAATGGAGACATTCGTGAAATTATGATGAAATAAGAAGAACAGTTGCAATGTTGGAAAACTGAACACTAAATCTAAAACACACACACACACACACACACACACACACACACACACACACACACTGTATTACCCAAATGGGATCTAACAAATGTAAATGACTTTTTCCATTTATTTAATCTCATTTAATCAATTTAATAACAGCCTGAATCCACAGTTTGCTCCATCATGCAGGTGTTCGCTATTCACCATTTTTGAATGGTCTGATGTGAGAGAGAAGTCAAATATATTACGTGCTTGTTCTATTTTTTTTTTTTATCAGTAAAGTATTAAAATGTGTACGGATCACACCCGGTATTTGGTTTCGCTACACTTCTACTAGCAGATGTTTCACCCCATGTGACGATAACAGACTTTCGGGAACCAGAGACACAGCCTCTACCCTGACATCCTGTAATCTCAGAGACAGCAGAGTACGAAAACACCTTCAAAAGCTCGCTTCAGTGAACAACACTAGCGACACCCGTGAATCAGAAACTCTGAACACTGAGGACAGAACATCATTGCCCAATAAACAGTAACAAAAAGAAAAAAATTAATTCTATATAACGTGTTTCTACTTCTCTTTGATAAACATCACAGATCCTGGACTGGATGAAGGCCAGACATTTGCATAGCTCTCAGAGTGAGTAGATTAACTTGCTTTGCCTCGATATAATAAATTATTCATGTGAAGCCCCTCAGGAGGGATGGCACGTTCTGAGGGGCGGGCGGAGGGGTGACTGGGAAGGTGCAAAGTCATCACACCGTACCAATCTCTTGCATTGCTTCAGAACAATGTGCTGAATGTGGGAACCGGCTCGACTGAATTTATTACTATGCCGTTTTTACGCTGGCATTACAACGCCGTTTAATGTTCACAGCGGTTCCAAAGTATCTAGACAATCAAAAATAATCTAAAATAAAAATATAGCCCACACAGGACCGAACCTGTGTGTGGTGTGTGTGTGTATATGTATGCATGTATACTTTTTATGTATATTTTTGTTATATTAAATGATTAGTGCATTTATGCTACTCATACCAAAGAAAATGACAGCGCATACCAAAGAAAACATTGTTGAACTCTCGGGAAATACAGATGTCACTCCAAAAGTAATCCACTTTCAGCATCTCCCGTGAGGGGTTTGATTTGACATGTTCAGTTGTCACTCGTAAAAAAAAAAAAAAAAAACAATTACTAAAACCTGAGGTACGGTATTGTTTTCAAAAGACTGGTATGGCGATACTTTATTTAGTATCGATATATCGTGCAACACTAATGTGCACACACACACACACACACACACACACACACACACACACACACACACACACACACACACACACATATATATATAAAGGGCTGTCAAAGTTCATATTGTTAATAATGCTTTAACGCAATACTTTTTCACTTTAACGGCACTAATTTTACTGACGCATGATTAGCGCAGCGTGCATTACTATGTGAGTGACATGCTCCTTCACTGCGTTTGTTGAGTGTTTTGAAAGGTGGACGCTCCCCTAAATTACTTTTCCTCCAAGTAAATAATGGAAACGGAGGCAGGATACCGTGAAAAACAAGTCCGACTTGTATTCATTAACCTCCTGGTTAAGACGAATACTGGAATACTGTAGCTCATCACCGTGCACAGATGCGATAACATCTCTCTCACTTAGGGCAACTCCAGAGGAAAACAAAGGGAAAAAAAGTACACACCCATATAATTGACCCAGCCCCCTCTTGAGCTATCCCACTAAATTACACCACAAAAGTATTTTACACGAACAAAAAACACAGAGCAACGTGCATACCATTACTCTTCCTAGATTTCCCAGAAATACGCCCACAAGCTGCACGTCAGGTACAGTATGTGCTATTTGCTAAATTACCCTAGTAACCTAAAGTATATGGATAAACATATATTAGTTTATATTCTTAAAGGTGCCACATACCATACTAAAGAACCCATTATGGATCTTCTCCCCGTTCACAACAACCATCACAACATGAGAACAAGCCACAGACACAGAATTTTACGCTTTACACAGTTCACCATTGGACGCTGGAACGAGTTGCGTCCAAGTCTGCCACTTGTTGTATGTGAGCTGTCCTCACCAAGCACATGCTAGAGCAGATCCTGGGCGTTCTGCCCATCCCTGTGCTCCACAGCATGGCATAGGTTCTATACCATACTGTACTACTCTGTTGTCGCAGGACCACCAATTCCGCTCTCCCATGATGACAAAAGCCATAAAAACTGTGTTTTTTTTAGTTTAGGTGTTGCTGTATGACCTGAGGGCAGGAAGTAAACTCAGATGACATCATAGCAAAAGAGGAAAGTCATCAGGTTTGAACTGCAATAGTTTCCTTCTCCACTTAAGCCTGGCCTTGTCCTCCTGCCGCAGTAACAGTGCGCATAGATATGAAATGTGTGCAACGGGTGGTTTTGTTTTGTTTTTGGTACCACCCTGATACCTACACAAAAACCCATAAATATCTGTGCTTTCCACCCTTCACTTTCGGCGCTTCTCAGTCAATCCTGGATGGTTGGAGATATCCCGCTGGGGTTCATTGTTTCCATACGCGGCGCTTAGGGGTAGTTAGCAGGATTACTAGTTGCCTAATTAGGCCTGGGGTTGGGGTTGGGTTCAGGTTCGGTGGAGTTTAACATCAATAAAGGCTCCATTAGTGATTAAAAACTGTTCCGGTCAGGTTGAACACAATTTAATTCTTGGAGATGTTTCAAACTCTGCATAGTGCTGTATCGGAGGAATATTAGGGGCACTTGCCCGTCAAATCCCTCACTGGGTTTGAGCAGGGGCAGAAATGGCAGCTGGGGAAGGTCCAATTCCGACAAGCCGATTAACGCAAACAAGCAACGGACACTTTGTACGGAAGCAACCGCATAAACACAAACACACACACACACACACTTACCTATCGAGTCACTCAAGCAGTAGAGCAGCACCAGGAGTTTAAACACAACCATGTCGGATAGCTTCATGCGGCGCGCATCTGCCACCGCGGAACGGTCCGGACGTGAACGTGGACGTGCGTAAAAACGCGCGTGTTTGCGTGTGCGTTCTTTCCCCCCTTTCCTTCTTCTGGTTTTTCAGTTTCGATTCGTATCAGATCTTAAAGGCGCAGTAGCCCGTGTTTACCGCGACCACGACGACCACCACCACGACCTCTGCTGCTGCTGCTCCTGCGTCACTGCGGTGTGACGTCGGCGGCTCCTCTCCTGCGACCGGACGTCACCGGACCGACCGACCGACCGACCGACCGACTGACAAAGCAACCGAGGTACTCCTCCCTTCCTATTCAAAGAAGAAAAACCGGACGGCGTGACACCACAATCAGGAAGTTGCAGCAAGCCCCGCCCAGCAAACCGACCGAAAACATGAAAGGAAGGCAGGAAGTTATATGTTCAATTCCCATGTAAAGTTTGGAGGCAGATATCTGTAATATGCCTGTGCATGTTACTTACGTTTATCTGAAACACTCGTTTATTTGTTTGTTTATTTATTTATCTATCTGTTTATTTATTTATTATTTTGACCCCATTAACAAAAACATGCCCAGACTTTATTTTCATTTGAGCATGAATAACAGGTCCACATTCTCAGCAGTAAACATTCCTTGGCCAAAGATGTTCATCGTTAGTTGCTTATTTCTTGCTCATCCCAGAGCAAATCAATAGGATTTCGGTGCGTTGACTGGGCAGGACTTCTAATGGTAGATACCACCGCCAGATAACTCCATTTGCTCTCGATATAGGGGTTAAAGGGCTTGGATGTATTCATCACATCATCTTATGTTGTATGGTGAAGCCATTTACGATTAAACAGAATTGGACTCCACAGAACTTTCTTCTACTTTTTCAAGGTCTAATTTTTCCCATAAGGCCCAAATTCAAAGGTCAAGGTCGAAGTATTTCCAAAAACAGCAGGTCGAGATCACTTGAGGGTCCTTAATGCTTGTGTAAAGAAGTAGCACAAACAACATGGTTCATTCATTCATTCATCTTCTACTGCTTTATCCGATCTTCCCTCGGGTCATGGGGAGCCTGTGCCTATCTCAGGCGTCTCCAGCATTAAGGCAGGATACACCCTGGATGGAATGCCAACCCATCGCAGGGCACACACACTCAGACATTCACACACTAGGGATAATTTTCCAAGGTGCCAATCAACCTACCGTGCATGTTTTTGGACCGGGAGGAAACCGGAGAACCCGGAGAAAAACCCCCTGAGGCACGGGGAGAACATGCAAACCCCACACACACATGGCCGAGACGGGAATCGAACCCGGACCTTGGCGGTGTGAGGCGAACGTGCTAACCACTAAGCCACCGTGCGCCCAACGTGGTTCTAAACGTGGATTATAAGATGATTGGTTGCTGTGTACGATAGGAGCTGTGTGATGTGAGCCCATGCTGACCCCTCTATACACCATTTAAAGCTCCTATAATCAACAGGAGTAGTAGAATGTGGAGTGATATGATGAAAAAAATGGGTATTATGTGGAACAGCTGAGTGTGTGTAAGTTTAGCTTGAGTGGGGAAGAGATGGCACCAGTAAGCACTATGAAAAGGGAACTGGTGAAGATGTTGGCTTTAATATGTCCTGCTGGAAAATTGTGCATGCTGAGTGTTCATGTGGACCATGACAAATCTTCATGTTAATGGTGTTCCGTAATGGCATTGACCTCTACATCTCAATACACAGAAGTTACATTTTATACTCGGTTGCAAACCTAGCTGCAAACCTTGTGTTTGCAGCTGATTCATAAAATATAATTTAATGACAAAGTCTACAAAATTAAGGGACTGAGAGTATTGCATAGAAAAGTCGCCATCTTGTGGCCAGAAAAGGCAACAGCAAAGGACTTCCTCGTATAAAATATAATATCCCGAGGATTCAATAAATAAGTAAATAAATAATCAATGCAAATCAAGTTTAGTCTGTGTTTGTGTGTGTGGGTAGAGGTTTTTAGTTTTTCTTTTACTTATACTACAAAGGAAAAAAGACGAATACTATTAATTATCCTCAGTATTATTATTAATAATAATTATTGGAATAAATAAAAGCTAATTAGCATTATAATATATTTTTGGCGATAATCATAATAATACATTGTTACTCTAAATATCATTTTATAATTATTCTCCTTCTTTGTGTCCTTATTATTATTATTATTATATTATAAATGTAGAAATAAAAGTGGTAAAATACTATTACTGTAATCAGTTAATCATAATTTTACAAGAACATTTATTGTTATAGTAATTTATATAATAATAATATTATAATAATAATAATAATAATAATAATATAATAATAAAATAAAATTGTTATTGTTATTATTATTATTATTGTTGTATAATCATTTTATTATTCGTTCATAATATCGCATAATATTGCAACAAGTTATTCTTATTATACAATCATATTTATATTATATAACAAAATATTAATAATTTATTAGTATATAAATTATTATTATTGTTGTTGATGATGTTGTTGTTGTTGTTGCCCTTGCGCATGCGCGGTGTAAGTCGCGTAGGACCGCTGGTTGGGAGATCGATCCGTTTTATTTATTTATTTATTTATTTGTCTATATCTCAGTATTTATCGGTTTTAAAGCAAATAAAATAAAAATCTGAACCTAGTGTTTCCTGCTATCCAGGATCCAAATCTAGGGTGTGAGTGTACAGGAAAGGCGGAGGCGCGGATCGGGACGGGGCCCAGAGTGAATTATTCGGAGTCTCCAAACCGGTGACGTAAGAGGCGGAGACGTCGTCGTCATGGCGTCGACGGCGCTGCTGAGACCGGAGCTGTGTTTTTAGTTGGAAAAGGGGAGAAGAAGCAGAAGAAGAAGAAGAAGAGGAAGGAAGAGGAGAAGAAGGAGAAAACCAGGGCTGAGTTCGGTCGAGATGGAGAGAAATGCGAACGTGCACGGAGACGCCACGGCCGGAAACAGCGCGAGCGCAGGGCTGTCGGTCAGCAGTTTGGGTCCGAGTTGCACAACAAGCTCCACCACCACCACCACCACCACCACCACTCCTCCAAGTGCTAGTGCTAATGCTAGCACCAAAGACTCCGAGCCGATGGAAGCGGAAAACGGGAAGCTCGTGCGTCCCGGACTGGAACCGGAGCAGGAACCGGGCCACGGCGCATGTGAATGTGCAGCCGGAAACAACGGTGACGCTCCGAAGCCGAGGTTCGAAAGCAATCCGAGCAAGCAGGAGCCCTCTGCAGGGTCTCCTCCAAGTGCTCCAGCGGATGTTCCTGATCAGGAGGTCCCGGAAAGGAGCAGTGTTTGTGCTGAGAGCAATGCGCCCAAGGCCAAGTCCGAGTCTAATGAAGGCACCTTGTCTCAGGGGCTGCCCAGCCTGGACTCCCTGGAGTCCTTCTCAAATCTCAACTCCTCCTGTCCTAGCTCGGAGCAGGTCAGCGAGGGTCTGGAGGATCAGGAGCAGATGAAGGAACCTGAGGTGGACCCTTCTCAGAGAGAACACGGGGCGGAAGGGGGCAAAGCTCAGATCTGTAAAGAGCGAGGAGGTGGAGCAGGTGGTGGTGCAGGTCAGTCCATCTACCACATCAAGTGGATCAGGTGGAAGGAGGAGAACACGCCTATCATCACCCAGAATGAGAATGGACCGTGTCCTCTGCTGGCTATTATGAATGTCCTCCTGTTGGCCTGGAAGGTAAAGATTCTTATTAAATTTAACAATAATTATTAATATTATTATTTTCTTCCCCAAATCTAATTAAAATGGTCCCACGGAGAACATTAGGACTTGGCTTTCGCACATCAGGAGTGAGTCAGACTGCATGAACAATAGATTAATCCACAAAATATTGCAACATAACCCTTCTTTAAACTAAAGTCTCTCTCTCACACACACACACACACACACACACACACACACACACACACACACACACACACACACACTCTGAGTGTATAAGCGTCCACAAGCTGATATACTCTTCAATCTGAGGCGGAAAACGGTAGCACATCTGGAACCCCGTTCAGGCCATAAAACGGTGCCGGCTTCCCTCTCATCAGGTTCAGTCCTGGTCACTGTTAGACTTGCTTTCTTGTGAAGGTTTGATCCTCAGACTGATTTGCATTATAAAGGTGAGGTTTAATTAGTGCGTACCTGTCAGGCAGAGAGAAGCTCCGGCTTTAATCTCGTGAGCGCTCGGATGCTTTTTAAAATAAACCTAGCTGTGTGGAAACCATTGGTGCGACGAGGGTGAAAACGTGAAGAAAAACTCCCCCAAACAAGAACACATAACCCACTACTAATTAGAGGAGATGCCTCCTGTTAACAAGAGTACCCTACCCAAATGAAAGTAGATACCTTGATCAAGAGTGTAGACACTTCCCTTTTAACAATTCCGCCTGAATATACATACCCTCGTCCCAAAAAGACCACCGCAGTTAAGAGTAGTTCCCTAAGCTATACCTGCCGAAACACTCTCCCGTTAAGAGTGGACATTTCTACTCAAAACTAGATACCCCTATCGATAATATATCCAGTAACAAGAGTGTAACAAGAATTAATACCCCAATATTAGTAGATACCCCTCCAGATAAGAGTAGATACCCACCACTAAGAGTGATACCCCCAAATAATACCCTTACAGTCTGAGTAGACACCCCCAAATAAAAGTAGATACCCCTCACAATCTGAGTAGATAAAGTGTAGATACCCCCAAATATGAGCAGATACCCTTACAATCTGAGTAGACACCCCCAAATAAAAGTAGATACCCCTCACAATCTGAGTAGATAAAGTGTAGATACCCCCAAATATGAGCAGATACCCTTACAATCTGAGTAGACACCCCCAAATAAAAGTAGATACCCCTCACAATCTGAGTAGATACCCCCATATAAGATTAGATACCCCTCACAATTTGAGTAGATAAGTGTAGATACCCCCAAATATAAGCAGATACCCCCAAATGTGAGCATCAAGAGTAGATGAGTGATTACAAGAGTGATAAGTTAATACTCAGAAAGAGTAAACACCTCCCCCAATTGAGCAGGTACGGGGGTAGCAGGTACGGGGATATCCCCCCACACACACACACACACTGTTATGAACTTGGATAAAATAGCACTATTAAGCTATAGGAAACTATTGTGGGTGAGGGAGACGTCCATCATTTTGTACAAACGGCGTAGCAAACATCAGGCGCGCCTCGGACACGCCTCCGCCGACAGATCTTCAGCCTACACTCGAGGTTTGACTTGACTAATGTTCTTCCTTAGCTCCTCATTTTATAGTAACAACAAACACTGAAAATGCTCACACAACATTTATTATATATTATATATTATATACATTATGTACTCTATAGTCAGTTGTAGATCTTCCAATTCAAGCTAAAGGAACTAGCTTTGTGTCAGGTTTGGATCTTATGAAGGGAAGGGAAGGCAAGGGAAACTTCATGCCTTGAGTCTTTAACTGTGTTTGAGGAAGAACCATATATGGGGTGTTCCAATACTTTATGCCATACAGTGTAGGATATATAAGGATACAGGGAGGAATATGTAGGTTCTCTCGAATGTCCTTGTTTAATATCTGGGTAGAATCTCCTCCCCGGTCTTTTTGTGTTGGTTCTCGGGATCTGGTAACGTTTATAATGATGGAAGCACTGAGAAGATTCTGATTTTAATGGTGCGCCCCCCCCTTCTTTCTTCTTTCCTCCCTCCAGGTCAAGTTGCCACCGATGATGGAGATCATAACAGCAGAGCAGCTGATGGAGTATCTGGGTGAATACTAATTTCTAAAAACAAATGTTAGAGATTGGATTAGATCAGACATTGGTTTAATCAGTTCACTGACTCATTTGCCAGAAACCTGTGGTGGTAATGATGTAACACATCCTAAAGTATAAAGCATTACTTTTCCAGCCATGTGTGGTTCCTCACTGGAACTAGGAGACACCACAAACCTGTTCCAGCATGGTAATGCCCCTGTGCACAAATCCAGCTCCACAAAGGTACCCTTTACATGGGTTGGAATGAAAGATCTGATGCAGCCCTATCGAATACCCCCTCACGTCCTCCCCTCCATCATTACCTGACTTTACTACCATACAGTTTTGTCATACCTAGACCTCTGCCTAGAGAGAGGAGTAAGTCTGTCTCACGCTCCCAAAAACAACACTCCAGTGATTGCTAGTTTGTCTTTAGGACTATAATTCAAGACTAAGACTATGTGGTTATCAGAATTACAGGGACAGTCTTGCGTTAATGCCATATATTTATATAAGGAGCTGAACAATAGCCCCGAGGTGACGATTTAAAGCTCTCGATGATGTTATCACGGCAGAACTGACTGCAACTCTTCCTTTTCATTACACATGTTATATACGATTTATTAGATCTAGAGTTATTTCTATAGAGAATGCAGTGTCTTTTTTTTTGGCTCTCTTGCTGTGCCATTCAAAGTTTTATAGACTTTTCTTCTCGGCCGTCCGGAGTGTCAGCGAGCCTGACTGCATGTCCGAAAGGGAATCTTTAGATTAGACTTGACTAACAGACAGCTGAGACTCTGATGGACAGCATCAGGCCTGGGGAATACCCCTCTACATCAGGGTAACTCGATTCGTGCCCTTCGCCCCTCCCAGGCGCTGCTGGTGCGTAACATGTGGGGGAGGGAACGGGGTGGGGTGAAGCGATGTACTAAGCAAGTCCTTAACTTGGGCGTTTTTCAGCCACGTCATTCAGTTTAAAGCAATTCGAACATGATCACATCTTGTTTATGTTTTTTTTTTTAAATTGATTTTTGCCTCGTCATTCCGAAGTGAAACCTGAAATTCAGCAGCTGCTACGATATTGACAGCGGGGCTGCAGATTAGTCACGCTGGGAGAGAGAAAGAGAGACTAGACTAGAAATCTAGTGTGAGAGAGAGTACACATTAGAGAAAGACTGAGATACATACATCATACATAAGAGAAAGAAGAGTGTTAGTGGAGGGGGCACGGTAGCGCAGTAGTTAACATGTTCGCCTCACACTTCCAGGGTTGGGGGTTCGCCTCTGCTGTGTGGGTGTGTTTGCATGTACTCCTTGTGCCTCAGGATTTATTTTTTTTCTCCGGGTTCTCCGGTTTCCTCCCAGTCCAAAAACATGCACAGTAGCTTGATTGGCACCTTGGAAAATTGTCCCTAGTGTGTGAATGTGTGCGCGCGCATGTGCGCCCTGCTATGGGTCGGCATTCCATACAGGGTGTGTCCTGCCTTGATGCCCGAAGACGTTCCCTTAGACCCGAGGAAAGGATCAGATAAAGCGGTAGAAGGTGAATGAATTAATGAGAGTTAGTAGAGAGTGAGAGAATGAACCAGAATGAGTGTGTCTACATTTGAGCGGTATCTGCACTAGAAATAAAGAGAATGAGAGAGGACATGCACTAGGAAGAGAGTGACAAAGCAAGTGAGAGAAGTAGTGAGATCATGCACTAGACAGAGAGAAAGAGAACGCATATGCACTAGGGAAAGAGAATGCGAGAGTGAGAAAAGAGAGAGAGCTCATGCACCAGACAGAGAGAGAGAGAGAGAGAGAGCTCATGCACTAAACGGAGAGAAAGAGTCACCTGACCATTATATAATGATCTTCTGGGAAGATGTTCCACTAGACTTGGAGAAGATTTGTGCTCATTAAGTAAATTGAGGTGTTGATGGGGGTGAGGCGAGGCGAGGGAAGCCTGGGGTGCAGTCAGGGTTTACATTCATAAGTGTTGGAGCTTTATAGCAAGAGATCTCCCACCTATCTTCTAGTTCAAGCAAAGGGTAAAAATGTTCGCGCTTTGACTTTGCGCAGAAAAAAAAAAAAGATTTCGAAATCGTGGTCGACATTGCCTCTGGTCCGATCATCGGGGATCTAATTATAAAATCTACGTCTGATTTTCTGTCAAGCAGCTTTTGTACCGATGCCAGTTGTTTAGAAAACTCCAGACGATTTAAATGCAATTGAATAACGAGCTTCCTCGGTTTTCTCTCTCAGTAGCAGTGCCAGGGAGTCGGGCGATGTTGGGCCTGTGAGCTGAACTCTTAACCCTTCAGCTCCGCGCTCAGCTCTGCGGCTTGGGCCTGAACCGTGTTATTTTTTTCCCCCAAAGACTTATAGAACAACAGTAGTGAGAGATGAATGGTTTGTACTGAGAGAGGTAAAGCGAAGGGTAGAAAGGGACGGAGTTTGGAAAGGAAGGGGGGGTTCCTGGGTGGAGGGAATGTTGAAGCGGCCTAACGGAGCTGCTGGGTCTGCATTCTTGGCAGTTGGCAGAGGAAGCTTTGTGTGTGTGTGAGAGAGAGAGAGAGTCAAGTTAACCAGCTTGGTATGTTTTGTTTTGTTTTTTTTCTCCTCAATGAATGTTGAGCTGAAGAATTTCAGGCGTTTTCTGTAAGGGTGTTGGGTTTAATCGCCGTTTTGTGTTTCGGCTCTGAGATGGTAGGTTTTCTCTTAGGCCACACTGATTCCTCGCGTGTGTCCACATCGAGGCGCCGAAAAACGTAGCTTTTTAAAAACACTGCAATGTGGAATACACAACGGTGGATGAACAACTTTTGGGAAACGATTAACTCAAATATGGACACAACAGGTTTTTTTTTTTTTTGTTGATGATGTTTTTGCTCGACCTTCTTCTCAGATAAATTGTCTGCCCTTTTGTCCAATTGAGCAAATTCCAGCTTTTCCCCTTGAAAAACATTTAGCATGTAGCATTTCCTGCGTTGTATAAGCCACCAGATCCGGAAATGATACTTCACTCTTCTGGCAAGATGTTCCACTAGATTTCGTGGAGAGTTTGTGTGAGTAAAGTCAGGTCCTGATTCGGGTGAGGTGATATGGGGTTCCGTCAAGAGTTCACATTCGTTCGTTCAATAGGGTTTATAGCTCAATCCATTCCGAACCCTGGAAAGCGCATCTTTACGCTTTGCATCTCCAATTTAAAGTGACAGGAAAACATGTCATCCAAAGACGTCCTACACAATAGTTAGTGTTACCAGTTTGGAGAAGAACCACATAGGGTTCGAAAAGGCAGGTGTTAATCTGACAGATGTGCTCACGACACAGACAGCGGTGCTCCTCCACCTCCATGCAGAGCTTCTGCTTGTATCACATACTTTCCTATATCATCAATAAAACCCAATTAGATGAGACCAGGTCTGTACAGATATTTTTCCAGAGCTCCTTTGGTCTTCGGGATGTTTGTTTTTATTTTTATTCAAACCAGTGTGGGCATTTCCAGGAACTGGAGTATTTATATTGTGATCATGTGACCCTGTTATGTTAATGCTAGGAAGTTATACAGCAGTTCGTTTACAGGCTTCGTATACAAGTGTGTAATAGCCTGTAGTGTAAAAGTGGGCAGATTGGATTTGGTGATCAGCATCACTGACAGTGGTCCGGAGCCAACCTGAGGGGTGTGTGTGTGTGTGTTGGAGAGTGTATGAGTGTGTAGAATGTTAATCAGGTAGTTGACATGTGCCTTATTGTTCGATTTTGACCCAGTGGTCAAAAGCGTGCCTGACAGGCCTGTCCTGGGTATCCTGGGTCGTTCTCAGAGGACGTCCTAAACCTCCTGACCCTCCCCCTGTAGTGCCAAACTAGATTTAATGTTAAAAAAAGGGGGGATTTTGGGGCGACTCCAGAGAATTTCATACTGCCATGTAAGTCAGAGTTGAGGCTGAGAATCAGTTTGGAGGTTTCTTATCATCTTCCAGCTGATGAATAATTTCAGACAGTAATGAAAGCCATGTTTGATGGTGTTTCATGTTTGATGCGGCAGTGCAGATACTCACTACAGGTACTACCGATTGTGCACTGAAAATTCATTCTGGACAGATATCAGAAACAGTAGACACGGGACTGGTTTGGCTCTGCTTTTCTACATTCATTTTCTATACCCACGTGGTTCTGCATTCATTAGCGTATCAATTTGACCCTTTTGGTGCAATTTGACAGTTTCCAAGAGAAACATCTGCATGTTAAATCTGTAGGAAAAAAAAATCCCATGAAAGGAGCTTAGAAGGAGCTGCTGCTTGCAGATAATTGACAGCAGAGCAGATGGTTTGTTAGGCGTAGTATACGGTGTGTGTGCGCGCTCGTTTTAACGAACACAGTGTTTCTGATGTGCGTTTCCTCTCATTATCCCTCCACCCCTCCCCCGATTCTCTCCCCAACAGGAGACTACATCTTGGATGCCAAACCGAAAGAGATCTCTGAGGTTCAGCGTTTGAACTACGAGCAGGTAAGGAGCTCGATTAGCGCCTGCATTATTCCAAGAACATGGCCGAGGTGTTTCCATACGTGTTTTCGGATCCATTTCTTAGAAGCATTGTACGCAGGAACTACTTCTCCCGTGCGTTTTTGGTGCTGTGAGAGACGGGTGGGTTTTTTTTTGTAGAAACTCACACACCGTTTACACCTTCTCCTAATCAACAGGAAATTGACCTTTTCTGCTTTTTGTCAGATTGTAATTTATAGCAAGGACACAACCCTTTTTTGCCACACGAATGCAACGAAAAATGTCATTTCTGCACTGTTTCTTAGTACTTGTCCATGAGTGGCACAGGAAGTAATAGGATTTGGAAAGACAGGATTGTCCCTGGGCTACCCCCTCCCAATCAACTGGACAACGAGAGAGACATGAGAGACAGACAGACAGACATACATATGGAGTAATAGACCTATAGAGGGAGAGAGAGACAGTTATATATAGGGAGACGGATAGAGAAAGTGGGACAGACAGATGGTGAGACACTCAGACTGGGAGAGACAAAGAGATTGATATATGTGGAGAAGGAGATTCTGAACAAACTATAGGAATGACATTTGTGATGGGAGATGGGAGACCGACATATGGGCTCATTAATTAACATTTTTAAAAGTTTATTATTAATAATAGTAATAATGATAATCATTTTGCAAAGGCACCAGACGGGGTATGTGCCCCATCATATGATCACTTCTGTTTTGTTATTGGTCGAGTTAGTTCTGTCAATCAGTTTCAGAACGCTCCGAGTGAGAGCGAGAAAGAGAGAGGAAGGGAGAAAGAAATGAATAAATAAAAGATAGAAAGAATTTCATTATTCATTTTTGTCTTTCTGCACTCTTTAAAGGCGGTAGCACAAGCCCAAAATGCTATATCTGTGTGTGTGTGTGTGTGTGTGCGTGTGCTCACGTGGCTGCTGAGTACACCGCCACCGGACATGATGTACGTAGTAAAGACGTCCAGCGTGTCCTCGGCCCTTCTGCGCCGATGTTCGTCTTCTGAAAATAAAGCGTAATGATGACACAGCTGCCAGGATGTTTTTTCTTTCTGCGCGCGTCATACGCTATGACATGTAGCATTTTTTGTTTTTTGTTTTTCCCCCCCAGAGGTGTGCTTCATCTTCACCCACCGTCTCCACTCACACTCCTGAGTACTCAAGTCTATTTTGGTCTGTGAGCTCAGAAAGTGTGACAATAGCTGCTTTTTAAAATAGAAGTGTCTCAGATGCTTGCGTGTGTCTGTTTATGTGTGTGTGTGTGTGTGTGTGTGTGTGTGTGTGTGTGTGTGTGTGTGTGTGTGTGTGTGTGTGTGTGGTGAAGCTCAGCATGGAGCTGAAACTTGAGGCAGTTAGTGAGTGTTAAATGGGTGATTGTCATTCCTACACTGTAAGCGCTCCAGCAGGAATACTTCCTTTACTTCCTCCAGTGTAACGGCTTCTGCGTTTTAATTGGTTCTTTTAACTCTCTTAACTTCGACCGCATTGCCAAAAGGATCAGGACACCACCCATGTGTGTTTCTTCATCAAACTCTTAACACAATCCAATGCATACAGTTGTACAGATCGCACAAAGCCAGCTTTATGACATTTTGCATTGCGTGGGCTGAAGTGCAAGATCTCCAGTACCTGGCATTACTACTGTCCTTATATCTAAATGACCACAAATCTCCTGCTACATCTTACCATATCTTTTTTTTCCCCCGGTGTCCACAATCGCTTGTCCGTATAGTGTAGCTTTTAACCGTCGGTGAAACTGGAGACTCCTTCCAAAAGAAATGGGAAATCCTGTGCTGAAATTAGAATGTGACAAAACAGTTAATTAAATGTTCTAGGCAAACTCTTGGGTGGGTCATGAGCGTGAAAACAGGATGAGATGCGGTCGTGGTGCGGGTTGCGTCCTTCAGGTTTGCTCAGCAGAACCATCTGTGCTGTAGTGACTCACTGGTACGTACGTGTTCCAGCAGGATGCTGACTCACGGCCCTTCCATTAGCAGCTTTCAGAAAAATAGATAATGTTTGTTTTAACTCGCATTCAGGATCAAACCCAGCAAACTTCAACCAAATAAACCGGATCAATCCGATTCTCACACACACACACACACACACACACACACTGCATAGTGAGGGCAACCCCACCTAATTCACCTCCAAAAGAGTGTGTATGCGTGTGTGGTGTGTGTCAGCAGCTACTGAGTTTCCTGTCATCTCATGTTCACTGCAAGTGTGTTACAATATCAAACTGTGTCTGTGTGTGCCTATCTCTGACATCCATATCTTCCTGAGTATCTGTCTTTGTCTGGGTGCTGGTATCTGTCTCTGTCTGGAAATCTGTTTTTAATGTCTGTCTGTCTGTTTGTCTGTTTCTCTCTTTGGTGTCTGTGTTTTTTGTACATGTCTGATTTATGCATGTATGTCTTTTTTGTCTGTTTGTATGTGCATTTGTCTGTTCTCGATACAGCTTCAAAATCTGTCAGGGTTCCAGTTCGGTGTGCCAGCTCAGACAGGACCTTGTTGGTGTGGGTGCCTGTCCATTTTTTTTTTTGGCTTGTGTGTATGTGCGTTTGTCTATTTGAGTGTGCTTGTATTGTATGTGTTTGTATGTCTGCCTGAATATTACTGTCAGTGTTGTCTGAAAATTTGCGTGTTTGTTTGTACCCATCTGTTTCTCTCAGGCTTTATGAGTATTTGTGTTTGTCTGTGTGTCCATTAAGGATTGTGTGTGTGTGTGCGCGCGCAGGAAGTACACTGGGTTTCACTGACCTCAGCAGCCTGATGTGAGAGTGTATTTACTACCTGCACTTTAAAATAGTTCATTGATGGACCCGGCTATAGAAATGTTCTTTCTTTTTTTTCCCTTCCTTTTAACTCTTCCTTTATTTTTCTGTTTATCTGCTGATAATTTCCCATTTGTTTGTTTCAATGTGAGGAAAAGCAGAACCATTATGCATTATGAGAGTTGGTTTAATAAGAGAGAGACAAAGAGATTAGGAATGGTAATGAATAACTGTGTGTGTGCGCATGTGCATATGGCATCATACCAACACACATGATCTCCAAATTGCAGCTAGTGGAAAATCAAAGGTTGATTTAATAACTGGGTAGAACATCTGTCTGGGAGTTGAACATCTGTGAAACAACTGATAGATCTCTCTCTATTTCTTCCCAAAACATCTTCAGGATCAGACCAAGAGTTCCAGCTCGGCTCAAACCGGTTGGTTTAGTGGTATTGGTTATGTATGTTGTATTGCTTTCTCCTGATTGAGAGTGTGTGTGTGTGTGTGTGTGTGTGTGTGTGTGTTTGTGTAGAACATGAGTGACGCCATGGCGGTTCTTCACAAGCTACAAACCGGTTTGGATGTGAATGTGAAGTTCACAGGCGTCCGGGTGTTTGAGTACACTCCCGAGTGCATCGTCTTCGACCTGCTCGACATCCCACTGTATCACGGCTGGCTGGTGGAGCCTCAGGTACCAGAACTCCTTCATAAAGCTACAACGAAACAAAACATCCTGAGATTATATTATGTAGAAACCTATGAAACTGCTACACTTGTCTGTGCATCCTCTGATATCAGTGTGTGTGTGTGTGTGTAGATGAGTGATATAGTGAAAGCAGTGGGGAACTGCAGTTATAACCAGCTGGTTGAGAAGATCATCAGTTATAAGCAATCGGAGAACAGCGAGCTGGCTGGAGAAGGTCTGAAGCTCCTATGTAATTGTGTTATCGTGTGTATGTGTTCATGGTAGTGTCTTTGCATGCTGGTTTATGTGTGTGGGAGTGTGTCTGCGTGTAGATGTTAGATTTAAGTGTGTATTTTAATACGTGTGTCAGTATATGCATTTTTGTGTCTGTATGTGTTGGTGTTGGTGTTTATGTATTTTAAAGTGTGTGTGTCAGTGTGCATGTTGGTGTGTTTTAATACATGGGTGTTTCAGTGTGTCTGTATGTGTAAGATTTTTTTTTTGTGCCTCACTCTTTTTTTTTTTTGTGTGTGTCCTGTGTGTGTGTGTGTGTGTGTGTTTTTACACACTGTTCACACTGTTCGGTAGGCTACGTTTTTCATGCCACTTGCATCACATAAATATTTTAATAATTGACAGTACAAGTCAGTCATGAAGTCTTAGGACACACACACACACACAGATTTCAACAGCAGATGTTCAGGTTTGAGGGTTTTTAGAGACTGCTAACCTGTGAGATTAAAAATGTGAGATTTTCACACTGAGGTTCTACAGAATCGTGTGGAGTTCAGGAAAAAATACGTATACTTTAATAATGTGTGTGTGTGTGTGTGTGTGTGTGTGTGTGTGTCTTCATCAGGCTTTGTGGCGGAGCAGTTCCTCCACAGTACAGCTACGCAGCTGACCTACCATGGCCTGTGTGAGCTCACGTCCACCGTGCAGGAGGGGGAGCTGTGTGTGTTCTTCAGGAACAACCACTTCAGTACAATGACCAAATTCAAGGTTAAAAACACACACACACACACACACACACACACACACACACACACACAGAGGTCATTTCACTGATGACCCAGATGTTACTATGGTTACAGGTGTTTAGAAGCTCAAAATCCAGCCAATCACAATCCAGGATTTTAGAACTTGAAGTTTTTCATTGTCACCCCATCTCCAAGACCTACTTATTTTCATCTAAAGCAACGTGTGTGTGTGTATGTATACGACAGGGCCAGTTGTACCTGCTGGTGACAGATCAGGGCTTTCTGACTGAGGAGAAGGTGGTGTGGGAGAGTCTACACAACGTGGACGGAGACGGAAACTTCTGCGATTCCGAGTTCCATCTTAGACCCTCTGACCCCGAGAGCGTCTACCACGGGCAGCAGGACCAGATCGACCAGGTCAGGACAACCCCCCACTGACAGCCTTCTGCTTTTATAGAGCTCTAGTATACATTGTGTATGCAGTTGGCTCGATGTGCGTGTATAAATTAATTGTAATTGCCTCAAGTTTCATCAGCATGAAAGCCGGAGTGTATCCGAGTGGGGGGAAAAATGTAAAATTCGACATGCACACACTGCCCCCTATAGTCCACTTCTCAGAACTACAGCCTTCAATGTGATAAACTAAAGCATCATAATGGCCTCAACTTGTAGTCGCCTTTCTATGTGTATGCTGCCGAATTTAGTCGTCTCGATATAGTCGCTATAAATATGTATTCTCTTAGATACACAGTCGCCTTTACATACTCCTTTTCCCTCGAGATGCAGTCGTTTGTAGTTTCCTCTGAATATATTCACCCTGGTACGTATTTACCTTGAACTATACAGTACGTAGTTCAGAAAGTGGTTGCCTCTAAGTATTCGCCTAGCTACATAGTAGCCTCAAAACAATCATTCACCTTAAAACGCAGCTGCCTTAACATGTAACGTAGAGCTGCCTCCAAACCTAATCCCCTTTTTTATCGTTTTTTTTTTTTTTTACCTCAGACTTCAATACGACACCTAGATTAAAAATCATGATGCAATAGCAAGCAAATAAATAACAGAAAAGTAATAATGGGACTTGTTTTTATTTATTAATAAACACCTTATCTGCTGAAAGAAAGTGGAACTGTTTAAACTAAAATGAAAATACATTTAATTGTAAAATTTGTTTAAATTAACTATAATGGCCTCAACTTTTATCAGCCTGAAGCCAGAATCCATCCGAGAGGGGAAAAATAAATAAATAAATCCGCCGTGCTCATACTGCCCCCTATTGTTAAACGTTCAGAACTACAGCCTTCATTTTTAAGTGGCAGTACTAAAAAACGGGTATGGCAATTCCATTCTAGTACCGACACAATATTGTTGGTTAATTTACTTTAGTCATTGTGTAAATAAACAGAACTTAATTTAGGGTTAATCTCTTATGAAAGTTTGTACACCCTCCTATATTTTAAGTGGCCAGGTCTGGTACAATGCTGCCATCTGCTGGTTGTGTATTAAAATCACAGTATAAAAACTGTCCAAACCGTTGATCTAATGTCCTTTATTTTCTGAGAAAAATATCCGGGGGCAAAATATCCTTACATCACCACCTCTCAAGGTTTTAATTTATTTATTTTGTATAGTGTCAGACAGTCATTAAGACATTATGTGAGCACTACATGGATTGTGGCAAGAAAAGCTTTTTAAATAATTAATTTGAAAAGTGCATCTCGGCTTCATCTTTACATCCGTTCGCGTGCCCTTGCGGGGTTTGGTTTGGACATGGAATGGTTTAATGTAAGACTAACACAAGGTCTCTCACGCTCTTCCAATGCTCATGCTTCTATCGACTCTTGAATAATAGATATTTTATGTCACGTTCTTTCACAAGAAGCAGCAGCAGATGGAGAGGCTAATTTCTGAATCTGGTTAATCCCAGCTACTTCTCCATGAAAGTCCGTGTGAGATGCCTTCAGATGGTCTGGGTTCTCCCTGAGGCAATTTAGAGTTAGTGATCTGTAGCTCCAGCAGGAACCTCATACTGATAAACTCCACCTAGATATGAATCCTGGTGAAACTAGCTGTGTTTATGAATATCTAGAGAACCTGAGATCCATCTTCGAGCACTGTGTATGTGTGTGTGTGACAGGACTACCTGATGGCGCTGTCACTTCAGCAGGAGCAGCAGGTGTCGGACCTGGGCTGGGAGCAGCTCCCTGAGGGTATCAGTGATCTAGAGCTGGCGAAGAAGCTACAAGAGGAGGAAGATCGCAGAGCGTCCGAGTTCTACCAGGAGCAAGAAGAGGAGCAGGAGCAGGCCGCCGCACAGGCCGCGCAGGCTCAGGTACACACTCATAGACACACACACACACACAAAGTCAGGACGTAAATAAAACCTACAAGTCTGGAGAACGGCTCTGAAGGGATGATGTCGTCGCTTGACCATTGTGATGCATCCGATACGTCTTTCCCTGTGAGCTCATCTTGTAGCCGACCACTTTTCCTTAAGGATAAATCCATCAATACATCTGGTCCTATAACCAGAGGCTCAGCCTTCCATGATTTGAGGC
Source organism: Kryptopterus vitreolus (assembly GCA_030449085.1). Taxonomy (NCBI): domain Eukaryota; kingdom Metazoa; phylum Chordata; class Actinopteri; order Siluriformes; family Siluridae; genus Kryptopterus; species Kryptopterus vitreolus. Next base: position 2,779,748 of record JACRUU010000010.1, on the reverse strand, counting down.
GTCAATTTTTGGTGCAACTCCTCCGACCTAAACCCGTATTGGTTAAGACCAATAAGAATCAGCTGAATTTGACCCACCTAACCATTAGGTTTGTAGGTTAATAACCGTCCTATCCGAGTTCTGTGAAAATCCCAGATCAGCACTTGGGTGAGCCTTCACCTATGGCATGTAGAGATGAGAGAAACCAGATTAATCCGCATTAAATAACCAGATCCTTTAGATGACTCAGGATTTATTAGGATTTCTTAAAAATGACTCATCACTTGCCATTTTTTCTTGCTAATAATTTTATATAAAAATACAAACTGTAGATTATACTATTAGTTTGCCGTACGGTGTTGAACGTAGCAAAACCGCCGGATCCGAGTTAACTTGCGAGTGCGATTCTGTGAATTCTAAAGATTGATCGAGTGCCCTCTAGTGAAATCCCACTTTAAAAGGAGGCAGAATCCCTACTGACGGAAACAGCACGAGGGTTTCGTCCGACTCGAATCCGTTTGTAGAGTGATTCAGAAGGATCGGAAGAGGCCATATGCATTGTAAAATCTTTTTTTTTCTCGTTTCGCTTAAGAGCATTTTCTGGAGCATCATTTCTTTCCGTTTTGACCGTGTTGTGACTCCTTCAAACTGAAACAGAGGTGTCAGTCAGGGGTTTGAGAGCGTATGTGAAAATCACAAAAAAAAGTGTCACGTACTGATGAATAGACCTGTAGCTACACGATATTTATGTCGTCCTGCTTCGATTTCATCCAGGTTCCGGCAGCAGGAGGCGCTGTGACTGAAGGAGCAATCGCGGCCCCAGCAGAAGGAGGAGCGCCAACAGCAGCAGCATCGTGTCCCAGTCCGGGAAAGCACAGTTCCAGCACGGAGCGTAAAGCCAAGAAAGAGGCCAAGGAGAAGGAGAAATGCGTGATCCTGTAAACAGCGCCGGAGCCCGTACACGGCCTGACTGTCTCGCCGTTACACACTGACTGCAGAAGCTGCACTCGGAGGGAGAGAGAGCGTAACGGTTTGTGACGCCGTTCGCTCTCTGGGCTCCGAACCACACAGCAGAGCGGATCTGGGGGTGGGGAAGAACTCGTGCCACAAGGCCTCTTTCAATTCCCTCCTTTCCTCTGTCCGCACGGTGCACCGTGCATGTGTGGAGAGACCTCACGCTTCAGGACGCCGAGTTTTTAAATAGCGAAATGCACCGGAGGGAGAAATAGCAGCACCATTTTTTTTTTTGCAGCTGTTTATAAGATGTTTTATAAAGCTGTTTTATAGCCGAGAAATATATATATTTCACACACACACACACACACACACACACACACACACACACACACACACACACACACACACACACACACACAATTATACACAGGCAGGAATCTTCACATTAAGACAGAGGACAAGGTGGTGTCAGGTCTACATATCACGCTGTTGCCGTTCGGCTCCCAGGCTTCCAAGGATCGCGTATCCATCTCGTCTACAGATCAGACAGAGGGCCGGCAGGGTCGGGCGATACGACCGGAACATCGTTCATCGAGATATTCCGATCACAATATGTCCGCGTGAACAAAAGTGCCAGGAAATCAGCAGTGCCACATTTTTAACCCCCGAAACATTTCATTTGAAGAATCCTTGTACGCTGTATGGTCAGAAGTTTGTGGACACCCGACCACAAGAGCATCCCGGTTCCACCGTCTTCTTTTGCTATTCTTGGATGTTCCGCTAGATTTTTGGAGTGTGGGTAGTGATTGAGATCCTCTACTCCAATCCAGAATCCAGGTATAGCAGGTCCTCATGAAGCTGGTTTTATACATGGTCATGCCAGAACAGACGATTTCAGCCACAAAAAAAAAAAAAAAAAAAAAAAAAAAAAAAAAAAAAAAAATGTGCCTCAGTCAGCCATCGGGTGTCCAAATACTTTTGGTCATAGAGCGAAACTTTCCACGCTCAGAAATCCTTGGTCCTAACCCCCACTATGTATCCAGGGGTTTGAAGTTCTCATTCATATCTCCTCCCCGTTTGTGTTGGAGGACACGTGAGATTCCAGAATCGCAGCATTTCACTTCCGCGCGTCATCACGTCTCGTTTTCAGGGTTGAAACAGATAACTTGCGCGACATGTCATTTTCAGTACTGCTCGTGACACGACTTTGTTTTTTTTTTGTTTTTTTACGCTCGCGCCAAAACATGTAAATAAACGCACACCGCTACACTACAGCTGCGTGATGGAACTCAGAACGCTCTCCGTGTTACTGCCTTCCAACAAACTCTTACTCTCGATACATTCCAGCAGGATAATCTCACACAGTTTCTCACCGATACACCTTTGATGGCTTTCAATGGCTGATTAGAAGAAGAAACGTTTCAGGGTTTTTTGGGAAGACGAACAAGAACAAGGCTCAATGCAGGAGTGATCAGAGAAGCAAAGTCTAAACCCCATTTCACAGTAGTAAGATTTGCACCATGGAAGTGTTTTAGGAGAAGACGATGATGCAGCCGTTCCATAAGGACTTTATAGAGTGTGTGTAAACTGCATGAAAGCGTAGATTTTCTTCCCGAGACCTTCCACGTGTAATGAGTAAACAATTTTTTTTCTTAATTGAGCTCTTAGTGGATATTAAACTCTTGTATTTACACGCAGCATATTTTATAACAGGAGTAGGTGTGAGGTGTGGCAACTAAAAAAAAAAAAAAAGAAGAATCACCAAGCCTTCGGCTATCTTCAAGGGGCTTTGCCTTGCCAGAGAGGAATTAAGGAATGGCGGTGTGGAGGGGTTGAAGGGGTCCGAGATCAGAGGCCGTGGTTCAGCTGACCAGCACTAGGCCATCTGTTACGAGGTGGTATCACAACAGTTGTGTGACATGCCAGCAGATGGCAGCACAAAGCTGCAGGCATAGTCACACAGAGCACCGACCTTCATGAGTCAGTGTGCCAAAATACACAGTCCTGTGCAATTGGTACCATGTGCGGACCCTGTCACTTTTGACATGAAACGTAGCTTCGGAAAGATGATTTGCAAGGACACGTTAGAGGAAAAGGTTTCGAAACCTTTTAATACCATCTTGTATTTCCACGTTTAACACGTGAGAAACACTACACTGGGGAAACTGGGCAACAATATTAGGTATGAATATGAAAGCGTAGTTTTCTTTCCAATTCATAATCATATAACGCTAATGAACAGGACTATCACAAATCAACACCAACCTCATTTATTCAGGATTTTTTTTTATCCTACGGCTAAAAAAAGATCCAAAAATAGAGGCCTCATTTATTAACCATGAATTCAAGTTTCACTTTAAAATAATTTATTTTTCTTGGTTCTGCACTGTTATATCAACCGAATGCACTAACGAGGAGCCAAATACCTCATTTTTATACAGAAGCAGTGGCAGAGTTATAAGACAGGACAGGATTGTGATGCAGAATTGGCCTTTCTCTGCTGGGAAAGCTGTTCCACTAGGTTTCGGAGTGTTATTGTGGAGATATTCATCAGGTCCTGATGATGGTGCAGTCTGCATTCACATTTGTTGTTTTAATAGTGCTGAGATTCAAGCGTTATAGCAGATCCTTTTTTTTTTAAAGAATAACTCATTGCAATGAACAGATTTCGTTCTCCTAGTTCGGGGGGGGGGGGGGGGGGGGGGGGGGGGGGGGTGGGGGGGGGGGGGGGGGGGGGGGGGAGGTGGGGGGGTATTATGCCAGCACCTGTATAGACTTAGACAATTGTGTGGCTCTGAGGTTTTCAGGAAGAAACACACTGCTGCAAGAGTATCCAGGACAAACAGAGCACCGGGATTTAATGCTTTAAGGGAATCCTGTGCCTGCTTCGCCAAAACCTCTTTTTTTGGGACATGGTGTGACAAATACTCGCACGTCTGCGTACTCTGCCTGACAGCTGCACATCGAGCACATACCGCCTGGTTTTCCATTTCTACTTCCTGTCTATATATTTACAGTTACACAGAGGCTGGATATAAAAAAAAAAAAGTCATGTTCCTTTGCTTTAGTGTGTTTTATATACATATAAATATGTAATATGAGCAGAAAATGTATATCCATGGGAGTTAGAGACCTGTCAAGATGCACGAAAAGAAAACCCCTTCTGAAACTTAAGAATGTATTTTAGTGCTCTGACCCACAATACAAACACGTTAACAATCTGAAGGGGTTTAATGAAGTGGTGTGTTGTGGAGGGGAAAAAACAGGAACACGCAACGCGGGGTCTACTGCCCACACACACCCACACCACACACACACACACACACACACACACACACACACACACACACACACACACACACTTCCTCAGGGTTCCCCAGTAACACATTGCCTAGTTCTGCTTTCATTATAGATTCACGCTCACACACCTAATTATTTATCACTTAATCAAACCTGTCTGGAACTTAAAATGGCCCAAAATGCGCAGCGGTGCAGCTGATCATCAAAAATGATGAAAGACTAGACAAACGTAAAGCAGGCGAGTCTTCAAATCTCCCTGGTTGCCCCCCCCCCAAAAAAAACATTTTAAATAGACCAAAAAAAAAAAAAATGCACAAGCTAACTGTACAGTGCGGAAACACTTCTGTGCACAGAAGAAAAGCTGAGGAAAGAGTCCTAGAATTAGCTTAACATGGGTCTATACAAAAAAGAAAAAAAATCAATATTGAGTTCGTTCATTTTTAAAAACATCAAATATGTCAAAAAAAAAAAGAAAGTTAAAAAATTTCCTCCCGTTTGACAAATAAGGCTGCGCTAGAACCTTCCTTTGAACGGTTTGAATCCACCGCTGCTGCCGCTCATGGGGACGTTCGTGATCTGGACGATCCTGTTCATACCGCTGGAGGAATGGCTGTTAAAAAAATCGTTTATTAAAAAAAAAAAAAAAAAACATTAGATTACATTTTTTTTAAATCATCATTGCAGCTTAAATTGTCCAGGTCAGATTTCACTGGAAACTGTTATTACAGGAGAACATTACTGCTTAGAGAAGGAAGCTCTAGAACTTGCTAAGGGAGATCCATGAGGTCCTAGTAAAATGAAAAACTGCAGAGACCTGGAATGTGGTGCCATCATGGAAGGCCGACTTTCTCCCATGCGGCGATTATCAGGGAATCCTCCGCTCTGAGAGCCGCTGCCGTGCCATTCCTTTCTGGGCCCCTGATCCCGACCATGCCTTTCCACCACTACCTGTCTTCCGCTACTGAAATGCTGCATGAGATGAGAACCGTGTTAAAATCTAGATTTAAAATTAAATGCAGAGCTTCTCAATCAAATCAAAAGGGGGTGTGGCTCTCACCTGGTCGCTCATGACTGCGGGTCTGCCACCGTCTCGGCTGCTGAAGCCAACTCGGCCACGGTTAGCTGAAGGAGCGCCCCTCATGCTGGGTCCGGGCCCGTCTCGGCTCGAGTGCTCCGGACGCATACGTACCGCTCCCCTGGTACGACAGACATCGGTACGTTTTTAACTTGCGAGCGGCCAAAGAGAGGCCTAGAGATTTGTTAAATTTATTAACGATTAAAAGGATTTTAAAAGGCCTGCTTGATTTAAAAAACAATTATAAATTTAATTTAATTAAATTAATGAAAAACTAACAAATTGTATACATTTGTTAGACCCCATTTGGATAACACACATACTATGGGGGGGGACAAAACATTAAATTAATAATTAGTTAAAAAAAATAAATTATTAATAAAAATATCCAATGTTTGCTGTCTGCTGAAACAAAGTAGAATTGTTTACAAATATAATAAATTTAATTATATAGTGTAAATGTTAATGATTTACAAAGATTTATCTTGAGGCATGAAGGAGAAAAAAAAAAAAAAAAAAAAAAAAAAAAAAAAAAAAAAAAAAAAAAGCGCACACAATGTGCACATACTGCCCCCTATAATCCACCACAGGGAACTACAGACATCACTTTCTTTTAGTAGAGGTACTAATACAATGAAGAAACGTATCTTTTTTTCTTTTTTTTTACAGCATGGTATTGCACTACCTTTCTAGTACTGGTATACTGCACAACACTACTTCCTGGATAGAATTGTCAGGATTCTCTCCTTTTAAGAGGAATCCTTCAAGCTGGACATCAAACGCAAAAGAATCAATAGTGCTGGATTGTCATTAAAAAGTTGTCAGGAAGTGGACATTTTTTGAGCATGCACATCTCAAGTAGGAAACTCCGCTACGTAATACGTTTGTTAAGCCATCTGACTATAACATGCTCCACGTGCAACAAAGCCTGCGTTTGGTAGGAATTGGCACCGATGTGGTGGAACGAACTTCCACTGGAGGTTCGAACAACGGAGACACTGTCTACATTCAAGCGCCGACTGAAGACCTACCTCTTCCAACAACACCTATCCTAACATTCCTTTTATTCTCTTTTATCTCACTGTCCAGAAATCTATTATATATATATATAAAAAACAAATAAATAAATAAATAAGTAAATTAAAACACATAAATAAATAAATAGGCAACTGTCTATTCTTGTGTACTTGCGTTTGTATTAACCTTTCTTGAATAAATCTTATCCTTAGATCGAGACCTAAAGCACTTCCTGTACGTCGCCCTGGATAAGGGCGTCTGCTAAATACCGCAAATATAAATGTAGGAATTGTGTGTAAACGTTACAGCCCTGATGTACTGACGTAGTTGTTTTTTACCTGACGTCAGATGGTTTGCTGCTGATGCCACTTTCATTTTTCCAGCCGGTGTGGCCCGTGTGACCGGTGTCTCTGGCTGATCGAGAGTGACTCATAGCCGGAGGAGGAGCTCTGCCCCCTGCTGGTCGGTCGGGCATCGACACGGGCCTGCGTTCATCCCGGTCTCTGATGTCTCTCCTATCCGTGTCACGGAGATCGGAACGGCCCGAAGGTGGAGGAGGCTCGGCCCGGCGCACGCTGTCGAAGTTTTTAGGGTAGCGCTCGAACCCAGAGCCTTCACGCCGCGGGTCGGGGCGATTCTTTTTGGCCTCGGGTTCACCGTCAAATCGGTTTCGCCTGTAAACCAGGTGAGTAGTGTGTAAGCTACATAAATTCATAATAAACAGTTTTTAAAAAAAATATTTTTCTTCATTTGCACCTGTCAAAGTTGTTGGGTTGGACCGTGGTGCTGTCAGGGAAGCGTGTTCTGTCTCTGGAGCTGAAGTCGCTGAAGCGGCCCTGTTGCCTCCCGCTGTAGTCTGAGGCCTGACTCATACGACCCTCCGACTCCGGCTGGATCTTCTTATTGCCGTTCCAGTAAGAGTCATCCCTCCTGCAAAAAAAAAGGACGGATAAAACAATAAGTAAAATAAGTCTTTGCCCCCCCCCACACTAATAAATCCTCCACCCTTTCTTCTTCTTTCTTCTTGCGTCAAAAGTACCTGTGGTCCACGTCACGGCCCCTCTTCAGGTTATTGCGTTTCTCCTGCTCATACCGTAGCTGTTCTTGTTGCCTCCTCAGCTCTTCCCGCTCCCGAGCCATACGCTCCGCCTCCTTTCGCCTCTCCTGCAGGTTGCATGATTAAGAACAGAGTCAGAACGTAGTGCACTTGTGTGGAAAAAACATCCACATGCAGTGGCGTGTCTGACTGACCTGTTCTATACGGATCCTCTCTCGTTCCAGGCGCTCACGCTCCATGCGCTCGCGTTCCAGTTTCTGCCTCTCCATCTCCAGCCTCTGCCGTTCACGCATCAGGTTCTCCCGCTCCTCTCGTTCACGCATTACCCGCAGCCGCTCACGCTCCCTACGCTCTCGCTCGGCCATCTCGCGCCGCCTGCAGGAAAGGGGGTAAGGGGTGGTTAAGGCGCGGACATGTGCTGTAGATCTAAACTGAGGGCTTAGAGGACGTTTGCGAACACTGCTCACCTGCGCAGTTCCATGGCCCTGCGGACTCGCTCTATCCTGACCATGCGTTCGCGCATACGCTGTTCTTTCATCTTCTCGAACGGAAGGATGTCTTTGTTGCCGCCTTTGTTGGGAAACGGCCTTCCTTTCTTCATCGCTTCTATCTGCGGGAATATTAGCTTCGTTAGCTAATTTAGCTTTGTTACGCGTGTACGCACACTATGCTAATTTCTGATGGAAAGCTCTACTGTTAAACACAACTATGTAGAGGTTAGAACACAAACCTGCTCGGGTGGGATGAGCCACCGAGGACGTCTGTTCATCACATTTGGAGCAGGGGGCTGGAGAGTGAGAGAAGCAGTCATTCTGAGAGTAGTGATACGAGTAATAAACGAATAAACTCTGTCGGAATGCTTTTAGCGGGCGTTACCTTGTCGAACCTCCCTCCTCGTCTGAACGGCAGCCGGGGTTTGTTGAATCCCTGCTGGTTTTTAGGCTGGTCGAGCATGAGCATCTTCCCCGGACTCTTCCCTATTAGGAAGAAGAATAAACCTTCCATTTAACCCTTTCTGCCATAAACCACGAACGATGACCTTCTAACTATACTCACTTCCATGCTTCTTCTCGTCCTTCTTGGAATCGGAAGCAGAGCCTGAAGACGGAGTGTCGGTCTTGGTGCTCTTGGATTCCTGCTTCTTGGAAGATTCTTTGCAGTCTTTCTCAGCCGGCTTCTTCTCTTCTTTTTTGGAAGGAGTCCTGTGGAGAGATGATTAAGAAGCACGAATGAGCAATGCGAGATCGCGCTGGTGAACGAGCGAGCTCGGGAACGTCCACAAGGAGTGTTAACTGACTTGTTAGCGGCCTTCAGCCCGGTAGAGATGCGCTTCTCGCCTGAGGCTTTGTTAGAGCCAGATTTATCCTCCACTTCCTTTTTAGATTCCTTCTTGAAAGGGTCGCTTTTAACCTGAAACACAGACAGGTTCAAAGTCTGCTATTTACACCAAATGAGCAGGAACATCTAAGCTACTGTATTTCGGTCCTTACCCTGTCCACGGATATCTGCTGACCGTGGAGCTCCGTGCCATCCAGATGGGATATGCAGCGCGCCACTTCGGCACTGGAGGACATGGTCACTAAGCCGTAGCATTTAGCTCCAGGGCTGCGGGCATTGGTGACCACTTTGGCACTGAAGACCTGTATTGGAGCACATTAGGTGAACGTCATGTAAATGAGCATATAAATACAAAGCAGAGGAAGTGTTTTACCTTTCCATATTTGCCAAAAAGGTTCTTTAAATCGGCCGCTTTGGTGTTGGACGACAGGCCGCTCACCCACAGGTTACGAGTAGAGCTAGCACTGCTGCTGTTCCCTGCTGGACAGAAGACAAGAAAAAAGATAAAATCGCTGACTTTACTTCAGACTAGAGGTCGACCGATAATGGATTAATCAACCGAATTTAAAATGGATAGTGGAGCTACAGAATAAAAAAAATAAAATTTTAAACAATACTAAATAAGGAAAAGAAATATAAATATATTAATTTCTAAATATATAATTAATAAAAATAATATAGCGCTCTCTGTGCAGCACTTATATGAAAAACATCTCGCAGTGTTGATTTGCCTTTAGAGGCTGATATTGTAACGAGAGCCAACCTTCTAAACCGCTACAGCGAGGAAACGATACGCTGTAAGAATTTTTGCCAATAGTTCCAGGCATCAACTATCGATACTGATTAAATGCCAAAAAACTGGTTGAACTTTGGTTTAGAGCTCCAATACAGCCTCAAAGAGACATTACCTTGCAAGACTGAAATTGAACGTTTCATTTTAATAACTCTAAATGAATGGTATTTTATTAATTTACTAATTAATCCACTTACTCCAATAGTACAAATTCTCAAACTGGAAATTCTTGAACATCTTATTCCAGGTTACTGATTGTGATCACAATGATACACATTCTACTCCACACACCGGGGAGGGAGCTGAGCTGAGCTTACCTTTTTCGTCCTTTGTGGTCTTCCCATCTCGGTCTTTTGAAGCACTAAAAATGCAAGTATTACGAGAGCAACAGACAGAAATAAAATGAGCAAATCGTACAAGAGCGTGGTCGAGTTTGGGCAGAGATACACGCAATCATTAAAAAAATAATAAAAAAAAGAAACAGCCATCTTTCAAAATGGTGCAATATATATATATATAAAAAGAGACAACAAAAAATAAGAAACAATCCCAATAGGTAAGGCTTGCACTTGGGTAACACTCCAATAAGGCTTCTTTCATTGCTTTTCCACAGGAGCAAGGTGGGTCAGCCAATTTACTCTCTTGACCAATGAAATCTTCTGGAGTGTGTTCGACTTCACCGTGAAAAATCACATCATTGGACTGATAAACCCCTTCTGTCATCTCTGGATCTATTGCTCTTTTTAACCCATAAGTATGGACTGGAAAGGCAATAAAAGTGCTGGATATGCGAGTAACAGCGGTGTGTTCTCATCTCCTGGATTTTTCTACGCCACCCCATCATTACCCAACAAACAAAATCAAAGGAAACCAATGGCAGGGGTTAGGTACAATGAGCAACTCGTTATGGGGGGGAGGGGGGAATTCTTGCAGCTACTCACAATGCGGAGTGGGTTTTTTTTTGTTTTTTTTTTTTTAGTGATCTGGAACCTGGTAGAAGTATCTTAAAGAACTGACATAGAAAGACAAACCTCTTTGCTTGACCTGCTGCCCCAGCAGAAGAGGGGCCTTTCTTCCCAGAATCCTTTTCTTTGTCTCCCGTTTCCGCTTTCTTCAAGGCCTCCCTGGTGTCCTTCTTGGTGGCATCAGTCTTCGGCCCGTCGTCTCTCTTACTATCCTTGTGGCCGTCCTTTAGTTCGGCCATCGAGTCTGCCTCCTGCCTCGTCTCGGCAGAGGTTCCGGGCTCCTCACAGCCCTTGTCCGCATCAGAATCTGGAAGTTTCACATGTTTACCTGTTTCCAGGAGGTCGTCGCCATCCACATCCAGCGTGATGGCATCTTCGGCCTGGATGGTGACGGATATGTTATCGTCTTCGACCTCTCTGCCGGACGGTTCGGCGGCGGCTTCGCTCTCCGAGCCTTCCGCCGCCGCGGCTTCGGGTTCGGCTTCTGCCTCGGCCTCGAGATCGGGCTCCAGCTCTGCCTCGATCTCGGCCTCAATCTCAGACTCCGCCTCGGGCTCGGCAAGGCCGTCCCCGTCAGAGAAGGGTTTAGTATTTTCGCGAGTAGCATCATCAGTATCAGTTACATCTGAGGGATTCAACAAGGATAAAGACATGGCACAAACACAAAGGTTTAGCAATTCACATCTGCGAGCTACGTCACCTAGAAAGTAGAATAGAGAGCAAGTTTAAAACGTTAGAGGGCATCGTGGGTGAGGAAACCACACGGTTAACACAAAACATACATTCCTTTCGCGAAATGGAGGGAGTCTTTGAACAGTCTTCAAAAGGCGTCCGTCTTTTGTCTGAGACGACACACAGCGAATCTTCCTCCGTCTGATCGCTGGACGGATCTTTTCCTGGTTTTTTCTTTTGTCCATTTTTCCATCAGTCTCAGGGAAGATGATGATTTTCAAGGCCGGCATCTACAAAGGGGGGTTCCTCTGGGGTGTCCTCGTCAGGTAAGTGAGCAGAAAGCATCCTCTCTGTAGCATTGAATAGAACCAGTCCGTCCGAGCTGCTGCCCTCCAAAAAGTATCAGCACCTCGTGTGCCGTTCCAGTCTTGACCGAAGAACAGAGCGGTGGTCGTTTATTTCCCGCCATGTCAGAGCGCCGATCTGGGACGTCTTCAAATGGGCGATCCTGTGTATGCGCGTGACTCTGCACCCCGTGGATCAGACGTAATGTCCGTAGAATAGAGTAACTCCTGACGATGTTCCGAGTCCATGAGTTTTTATTTTATTTTATTTACTTATTTGAGACGCATCCTCTACGATTCAGAAGATATACGGCGATGCAATTTTCCCCCCGAAGCGAGTCCTACGGTAGAACACTTTTGATATAACGTTTGAAGGTGAACTTTGATGTAGCGGCCGGTGCTGGGCGGTACATGAAAATGAGTCGAACGAGGAACGGACAGGTGAAAAAAATAAATAAACAAACAAATAAATAAAGAGGAGAGTTCCACCTTTGGGGAAGCAAAGAACCTGTGAAGCCTAAAAATGTTATTAATCTACACCACCTCCAGACCAGACATACCTTTCTCGGATTCTTCCTCTTCAGGTTCCTGTGGGGAAAAACAGGAAGGGGGGTGGGGGGGGGGGGGGGGGGGGGGGGGGGGGGGGGGGGGGAGACAAAAAAACAAAACAAAAAAGAGAGAGAGAGAATAAATAAGAATTCAGGCTTTATAAAGAGCCCTATTTTTTCCTTTTCAATAAAACTTGCCTTGGAAAGCGTATCCTCTTCCATCGTGGGGTCAACGTCTGAGTCGTTCCTCCTTCCTGAACAGACACAGCAGCAAGTTCAACACTCGTAAAGCTGCTTAAGCATTAAACCCTCTTACATTCATACACTTCACTTTTCCTGTTCTGCAGGAATCACACAGTACAAGCGTTTAAAGCTACAAGCTGCAGTTCAGGTTTATCCTACTTCCTGATTCGCTGCCAAACTCCCACTGATCGTCTGATCCGTCCTTACCTTTGGATTTCGCATTTTTCCGTGGAGTCGGTTCGGCCGTAACAGGAATCTCAATGTTTTCTGAATCACCACCTTCCTCTTCTAATGCCTAAAGTAAGGGAAAAACACAAGACCTTCTGTAAGGCGGAGAACGAGAACGATAGAACGACATGGCTACCATTCAATACAGCAGCTCATCTGAACCGCCTTCACCGCATGGCAAGACAATGAACCGATGTGTATGTCCGGGTTCTGCAAATGTTCTTTAGCGAGCAAAACACCTGGCCTTCCCAGTAAGTGCACCTAAATTCTATTAAACCACTTCGGGACAAACTACATCATAAAGTCAGTAAGTCTTACTCTATTCAAGATAGAGACACCACGTTCGGAAAACCTGGAAAAAAAACTTTGCTATGCCTCTTGTAAAATTATTAAAAGATAATAAATATTCAGTGTGTATAAAATACGACAGACAGATAGATGTTGTGGAATGTGATCTACTTGATTTGACTTAAACAATGAGGCTTCTTTTACCAACAATGAACACTGCTTGGACTTCATATGAGAAGGTAACAGCTGCATATTTGCTAATGCAAATGTTACAATCGAAATAAACGTAGACTTCATCTGAATAAGTATACAAGTCCAAATGTTTGTGCGCTTATATAAAATGTGCTTTGCAAAGCCACTAGGATCGCCTCAGACCACGTATACCTCCTTAAACCTACTTTGTTTTATTCTCCTAATGCCTGAAAAAATGTATCTGTTCTTTCCACAATATATCAGATTCCTCTGTACAAAACAAAAGAAGGGACTGGACTGACACAATGCATTAAAGCTCTTAGCACAAATTCCTGCTAAACCACTAATGTGGTACAACGTGGACATATTATAGGTTTCCGAGCAAGTTTTGCATCACTTTGTGTTCATGTCTGGCAGCACTTTGGTCTTAGAAGAATATGATTGTATTAAATATGGCCGAAATGACAAATTCCAGTGGAGGCACTTCAAGGAGGATGGTTCCAAATGGATGAGCAAATCCATGGTGATATTATAACGGGTTTAACTTAAGAATCATGAAGACGATTTGGGTTACTAAAAATAAAACACCATGAACAGATATTTTGGTACCTGTTAAGTTTTCAGATCATCATCATCATCATTCACCACTATCACCTCTGACTCACAGATCAGGGATAAACATTTAGCGAGTGATTTGTACATTTTTGATTATATACGTGTAATTATTTATTCCTGTGAGGTTGCTTGTTCGGGACACAAATTTCCTCAAACAGAATCGGATTTTAGACATTTTATATTAAGTGCTATGCTAATCAGCCTCACAAAGCCCCGCCCCCACACAACAAACCGCTCTTACATAGTACAGCGATCCGACTGGGCTCATAAAGCGCGGTAGAAAAGATGATTATGGTTCATGTGCGTGTGTGTGTGTGTGTGTGTGTGTGTGTGTGTGTGTGTGTGTGTGTGCAATAACAAATACACGGTTTTTTTTTTATGTATTGCTAAAAGTTTAGCAACAAACAAAACGCCTCCGAGCATGCGCAGCTAGCTGACTACGCCATTAACTAAACAGACGAAGGTAAATATTACAATCAAAGGCTGCAGTATGAAAGCGTTTCTCTAAACGTGCATGTTTAATGACATTTATTATATTTTAACGCTGAATATATTGATATTTCTGAAGCCGGGTAGTGAGTTCACCTCGAGCTCGCTAACACCTCGGCTTCTGCACGGCTTAGCGTGTTAGCCTCAGCGCGGCAGATGCGGCGCGTTCCTCGGGCCTACAGCGGCGGGACGCTTACCTGCTTCAGGCGGGCAATGAGGACGTGCTTCACTCCGGTAACGTCCAGGTTCCGTCGTTTCAATTCGCTTTTCAGGTCGACAACGCGCAGCTCCGTTATTCTCTTGGTCTCCGCTGAAATGGCACCGGACGCCATTTTAGTTTACTCGGTACTGTGCGGCGGCGCGAGGCGACGTCGGAGTTGACGATGCCGTTCATGTGACGTCGGCACGTACGAGGTCACGAGGTCTTACGCAGCGCTCAGCACAAACACTAATAATAATAATAATAATAATAATAATAATAATAATAATAATAGCATTATTAGTAGTACTAAGAAGAAAACAATACTACTCAGCTGAGCTAGTGTGCAACAATTGTTTTAACACCATTTTCATATTTCATTATTGTTTAATATTTGTATTATGGTGTTTGTTTGCTTGTTTTCTTGCACTGTAAAAGAAATCCTTCAGTTTTCCACTTTTGCTGTACTTAGTACCGTGACAATAAAGAATATATCTATATATTAGTCTATTTAATAATGAGTTGTTTTCCGCGCCATTCTGTGTAAACTGCAGAACCGAATGTGAAAATCCTAATAATTAGGTACGCAGGTCATGAAAAACTCACATGTGCACATCTGGAACCAACAGCATGTGTGGTAGTTTTATATATGTATATATATATATATATAGAGGATATAGATATATATAGAGAGAGAGAGAGAGAGAGAGAGAGAGAGAGAGAGAGAGAGAGGAGAGAGAGATTGAGAGATGGAGAGAGAGAGAGAGAGGAAGAGAAGAGAGAGAGAGAGACTTAGAGAGAGAGAGAGAGAGAGAGAGAGAGAGAGAGAGAGAGAGAGAGAGAGAGCTCTGTTATCTAAAGTCCCTCTGTTTCAGTATTCAGTAGACAGAAAAAGAGAGAAAGGGAATAGGGTGATTATCGCTGCCAGAATTATGGATGGGTGATGTTCTGCCAGAAATTTATATCAGTTTTATTTCTTGGCATTTTTGGAGACAAGTGAAATGCATGCTCGGGTGAATTCAGGTCAGGCCTTAAACAATAAGGGGTTCACATCTGAAAGGTGTTCCAGGCTGAACAAATAGCGTCACTCGATATATGTGAGAGTTCCTTCATCTCTGCCTTTGCTTTTTAAAACTATCTCTTTACACGAAATCCAGGAGAGTACCCCTGTGCACAAAGCCACCTTCATGAAGATCTGGGAGTTGAAATGGAAGATCACATGCTGGATAAACAATGCATGTGAACACTCAAGTGTTTTCCTAAATGAGCACTATATACATACATACACACCCTCGGGGAACATGCTTTTTATTTGCCGTGCTAGCATGAAGTATAATTGCACATCCACTACATCGGGTGGCAGTGGCGCTCTCAGTCTCGGTGTGTGCACAGGGAGCAACATGACGGCGAAGGGTAAAAAGCATGTACCGACCCATCGCAAACTAGGCAGAGCTTTTTTCCCCCTCCCATCAAGTTCCGACTGTTTTAACACATTACATTCTCATCTTACCAGTTATCACATCCAGAGGGCGGGGTCGTATGACGTCACGCGCCACTACACCATCCAGAACTCTCCGTGCTGTTTACGTGATTTCATGCTACATTTCATGATTTGCCATTCCGTGCATTGCAATAGAATTCATACCTCTAAAATATTTACACATTGTCACATTAAAGATACTAAATTAAATGTGTTTGATCTGGATTTTGTCTGATAGACCAACACAAATCGCATAATTGTAATGTGGATAGAAAATGACAAATGAGAAATATTAATCATCACATTCCCGCAGGACATCGACCGTAAACATATACAGAGAGCTCCAATGGAATGGTTGACATCAAAGCATAGCCATGTGTTAGAATGGCCCAGTCCAAGTCCAGAACTAAAGCCTATTAAGAATCACTGGCAAGACTTGAAAATTACTGTTCCCAGACGTTACTCATTCAATCCGACTCAACTGAATCCGTTTTGGAAAGAAAACCCAGTCTTGTAGATGTGCAGTGCTGGTAGAGACATACCCAAAAAGTCATGTAGCTGTAATTGCAGTGAAAGGTGGTTTGACAAAGTATTAACTAAGGGCCACACTTTTTATTTTTATTTATTAGAAAACTTTTATCATTTTCCGTCCACTACGTTTGCAATGCACTGTATAATGCTGTTTGACACGTCGTGTGACTACGGAGGACTCGAGCGTTTCCATACGCGATCGCATGTTAGCCGGAAATTTTGCAATTCAGTAAAATATTTACAAAATCAAATGATCCTTAATTTCAAATGTATCTAATGAGACGATACATTGTATTATAATTATAAAATAACAACAACACGCATCACCAAGAGTTACCTAACTTTATTAATATTATTATTTTAAAACTAACGTGAATCCCCAGGTGCATCACCTCAGGATCATTATGTCTATAAATGCATGGATACCTGCCATTAAGTACTGTATTCCAACACCCTCATTCATCAAAATGAGTATTCCCCCCCTCCTAAAACTCGTCGAAGAGAGGAAAACTCACGGCTTCAGCACACGTCTTTTTCGATGCACTCCTGTTTTTTGTCTCTCATGTGCAAGTATATGCAAGTTAGCTAGTTAAGAATAATATTAGTGTTAGGCTTTCACAGCAGCAAAAAAACAAAAACAAAAAAAAATGTTTGCTGCACAGCTCTAGAGAGAGAGAGAAGAATGCATTCATGAGAGTGTGTATGTGTGTGAGAGAGAGCACGTTCCATTGGTGTTCATCTGAACAGAATGATCAGGCTGCAAAAGTCATTTTCACCACGTGTGAACAGAGAAAGGAAAGAAAAAAAATCCAGGAAAGCGTGAGGAAACACTCAGTTTTAGAACTCATCCAGGATGCGTGCCCGAGATCATCAGCATGTGGCCTAACACAGCTCTGATTGCAATGATGCAATGAAGAAAGAAAGAAAAAAAAAAAAAAAAAAACGAAAAAAAACGAAAAAAAAAAAAAAAAAAAAAAAAAAAAAAAAAAAAAAAAAAACCCTCAGGTGCAGGTGACATTCAGGTTCCTCAGGAGGACATGAGGAAGAGTGACGCTGATGATGATGGGGTGGGGGTGAACACTGATAAACAAGAGTCCATCTTGAACATGATCTCACTTCCTAGTCATCAGGAATGTGTTGATTTGCTTGAAGAAGAAAAAAACCAAAAGAAATAAAAGGGATCGCTCGGAGATCACACCGATCACACACATCAATATACTGATCCAAAGAGAAAAAATAAATAAATAATAATAATAAAAAAAGAGCGTCCTGCGATGGATTTCATTACGCTCATTTGTTTTGATTCCAGTAAAAGCAAGCCTTCCGCACCTGGAGAGAAGGAAGGAAGAAAAAAAGAAAAGAAAAAAAAAAAAAAAAAAAAAAAAAAAAAGACAGCCTGGATAGGCTCCTTTATCATCTATAATGTGCAAAGAAATGCATTGCAAGGATCCATGCAGGAAAAAAAAAACAAAACAAACAAAAACCATACTATGACACTTGTGGAACAATTAAAAAGCTACATAAAAGCTTTATAAATACAATAAAATTTGAAAACCTTAAATGTAAAAATGATGTTTCGAGCATTATTGGTACTACGATAGCTGGCGTTTCGTTTGATTTTTTCCGTTTTTTTCCGGTATCGGATCTGCACAGGTAAAGTCATGCCATCTTTGGTTGAATGTGTTTCTGGAGAAAAAGAAATGAAGGAGGAAACTGGGGGGAGGGGGGGAAGAAAATAAAAACAGTACAACGACCAAACAAACAAAACAAAACAAAAAAAAGTCACTAGAAAAACAGCATCAACTTTCGGAGGATAACTGCGCCTCGATGTCCACTCTACAGATGGGGCACTTTTTGTTAGTGAGAAGCCACTGATCCACACACAGCTGATGGAAGAGGTGCATACAGGGGAGGCGCCTGCAAACACATACACACAGAGTCAGAGCCCGATATGGAGGGAGGGAAAGTAGGGAGGAGTATAGAAGGGAAAAGAAATGGAAATATATAGTTAGAGAGAGAGAGAGATAGAGAGAGAGAGACACAGGACAGATAACAGATAGAAAGAGGCATAGTGAAAGAGTGAAAGGAACACGGACAAAGGGAAAGTTCAGATAGTGAGAGAACAAGAGAGAGACTGACAGAAAAACAGAGAAAAAGACAAACAAAAAAATAGTTCCAAATCACACAGCAAGCGAGAGAGAGAGAGAGCAGCATAGAGTTAAAATGAAGGACAGCTGTCTTATGCTACAATTCTATTAAGATTATTATAGCAGCTTTCCATAGATCGTGGTTTTGAACTATAAACCTGATCTCTCTTTCTCTCTCTCACACACACACACACACACACTACCTGACGTCCTCTCCTTCCTCCAGTATAGACAGACAGATGGTACATTTCTCCTCTGTGTCTTCCTCAGCGCCCTCCTCCTCGTCCTGCTTACCGTGCAGCTTTCTCTGTGAACAGACACGAGAACATCGTTCATGATCTCAGACATGGCCTGGGTCTACAGCATGACATCTACACAGACTTATCATTCACAGGGACTCTTGAGGGATGATGCTATGGAAGATTTAGGGGGCGCTTGTGGAGACCTCACATTTGTAGGTGAAGTGAGGTGTGAAGGCAACAATTCACATCCCTTGTTCAACAGCTCTCTATCAGGCCACCTAATCTAAAGCTTCATGTTAGTGTTGTCACGTTACCAAACTTTTTAGTTCGAATACGATGCCTACATTAGATATCACAATACCAATATAAAATGGATATTATGGCAAAACCAATGACCAATATTTGTCATCTGCTGAGGTAGAACTGTTTAAAATAAAATAAGTTTCATGCCTCAAGCTTCATCAGCGTCATTATGGAAGTAGCTGTACTAACAATATAGTTTGTAAACGCAGGGTATCGTGATACCTTTCTAGTATTCATGTCGCACACAATACTACTTGATGGATTTGGCATTGTTCACATTCAATATCAAATTAGTTTGAGTCTAATTCCAATAAAATTGCATGGCTTTTGTAGAGGAAGTACATAAGGGTAGACAAGTCAGGTGTCTAAATATCTCCAGACTGAAGTAGGTCGGCATGGTCGGAACATATCTTGATGGACCAGACTGCACTAAAGGACAAAATTGTTACCTTCTTGTACTTGTGCGGATAAGTGCACCTCTCTATAGTTCCCTGAGAGGCTCCTCGGTTCACAGTCCCCAGCCGCTCCTCTAAATGTAGCAGATCCTAGAAAATACAAATAAATCAATAATTAAACACAATTGCTTTAGATTTGAAATGTTGCTTGCAAAAG
The DNA here is from genome assembly GCA_030449085.1 of Kryptopterus vitreolus. Classification (NCBI taxonomy): domain Eukaryota; kingdom Metazoa; phylum Chordata; class Actinopteri; order Siluriformes; family Siluridae; genus Kryptopterus; species Kryptopterus vitreolus. The sequence goes on along the minus strand of JACRUU010000010.1, from coordinate 2,760,134 downwards.
AATATTACAGCATCCACTATTCTAGCAATTCATCTGTCCATCTAGCTTTCCTACTGTCTTTTCATCCATCAACCATTCAATTTATCCACATGTCCGTCTACAAATCCAACCACATCTGAAATTTTGCTGGTGGACGACAGCAAAAAAAAAAATAAAAATAAGTCAAATCTATCAATCCATCCATCAATCCCACCATCAATCAATCCTTCCATCCATCTACAAAATTGCTTCTTCAGTACTTCAACTGTTTCATCATCTACAATGTCTTCTAGAAATTTACTATATGGGCAAAAAGATTGGAACAGCTGAGTTTCCCCACCATATGATGTTTCAGGATATTTTTTGGATGCAAGAGACCTAGAGGCTTCTTGAAGATACATGGGTTGAAGGGGAAGATCTTAAGCTACGGAGCTTGTGAACAATGAATGACTGCCCTACCAGGTCTCATCATCACCAGTACACGAGTTTACTAAGACAAAGTCTAGAGGAACATCTCCCCAGAAGCGTGGTGATTATTATAAGAGCAAATGTGGAATAGGATGTTCCTATAAAGAAGGCTCACATGGTAATCTTAAACTCAGGTGTCCACAACTTTTTGTCCATGTAGTCCGTTTGCTTATGCTTGAACCTGAACCGTGGCTCTTACCTCATAGGTTCGGCCAAATGTCATTCTAGATGAGATGTAGCGAATGTGAGGATAGGTGACCTCAGACATGCCTGGGTGCTGAACAAGACATGGAAAAAAGAAAGAAATGTAAATTATTAATAAAAATCTATGTTCTTAGACAAACATTTGAATCTCATGAAACTTGGAGAAAAAGATGCACTTAAAAATAAAAAAAGAAATGCAGTAAGCTGAATAATATACCAGATGTTCTAGTGGTGTGTCAGGGATGGAAGGAGGGAGGGAGTGAGAGAGGGGGAGAGAGAGAGAGAGAGAGAGAGAGAGAGAGAGAGAGAGAGAGAGAGAGAGAGGGGGGGGGGGTGTCTCTTGCAACTCCTTCATTATGCGTTAACGCTTGTTAATGTTTATAATGATGGCTGAACAAAAGGAGTACTCACCATCAGCGGGATGGGGAAATGGTGCAATCTGGGTGGGGGATGGTAGTGGGGCAGATGAGCATGCAAATGCCCAGAAGGGTATGGCGCTACAGTCACGCCGGCCTCAATACCCAGCTCCCTAATACAGACAGACATTGGATATAAGTATGCAAATGTTTTCCCTCTGGTAAAAATAAATATATATATTCTTATAGTGAATTCTTATATTGAACGGAAAAGTCTTACCACGTGGTTCTCTGGTCGGTCTGACGCGGGTGCGATGACATGGTCTGGGGGACGTGTATATGGTGCCCATGACCGTAGTTGGGGTGCATTCTGTGAGGATGAGGGGGAGGTCTTTCGTGCGCTCGGCTGAAAGACAAAAGAACAAAAGGTTATGGAATAAATACAGTATTATACGTCCCCTAGAAAAAAAAGGAGTCAAATTAACACGAGGATAACTAGAGGACATGGCAACCAGCTGTTCAGCAGTGTTTTTGGACACACGTGATATGAACTTATTTTTAGATAACTTTATTCCTTGAAGAAGTGAGTGCAAGCAAATTGAACGGCATTTATGCTTCAATCACACAAACACACATCAGTTAAATGTATATATTCACACACCCACTCACAGGGATTTAAAAGAAAAAATAAGCCCAGAACAGGAAACAGTCACGCTTCTTAGCGTTGGTGTGGATTAAGAAGCTGCTGGAAATGGAAACACATCTGTTCCATGAGACGAATGATTATAAATAAACACTTCGGGAATGAATTACCAGTCTTTAAAGAAAAAGAAGAAAAATAGAAACAAAACCCTTCCTTTCTCAGAAGACAACACAAGCATGTTGAAATAAAAAAAAAAAAAAAAAAAAAAAAAAAAAAAAAAACTTATATCACTCACGTTGGGTGCTGCATCATTCTCCGCCTCTGAACCTCCATCCTCTGAAGAATGTCGTGCTGGTGGAGCCTCTGTACGGCGTTGGGCCCCAGCACAGGCAGGTGGTGCTGGAGCGCCTGGTGCTCCGGGGCCAGGTGTTGCGGCAGAGGGGCAGCAGAGCCTGGGATGGTGGGCGGTGGGTAGGTGGTGGGGCGGTAGAGAGGGCGGTAGAGAGGGAGCAGGGGCGGTAGGCACAGTGTGACCCGGGCCGTGAGAGGGTAATGCCGTGTGGTAGGGGAGCACGGGGTGGGGAATGACGTAGTCGCTTTGAGGCTTGAGGAGGGGGCTGGGGTGGGGGTGGTGGGTTACTGTGAGAGTGGGGGGGCATGACGACGAGGACTGGTGGTGTAAAGAACGTGCCAAAGAACCGTCTGTAAGACACACATAGGTGGCAGTCAGATCACGAGGCTTTAATTTTGAAAAGAACATCTGGCTTCATACTTCATAGAGAAGGAGCAGGGCAAAAGAATAAAACAAAAAAATAGTTTTTTTTTTTTTAGTATAATATAATAAAATATGGGGGGGGGGGGGGGGTACACACACATTACTTTGTGTGTGTGTGTGTGTGTGTGTGTGTAGGTGTATGTATATATATATATATATATATATATATATTATATATATTACACACACATACACACACATACATACATACATACATACATACATACATATACATATATACATATATATATATATATATATATACATACATATATACATACATACATACACACACACAGAGCCATCTGTATTAAACAAATGATGAATGATTAATGGATTTAATTGAGACAATTTAACAATTACTCAGTTCAATCAATAGATTATATATAAAATAATATACTAAATATTATTTGATATTTATCCAAGCAGGAGTTTTATTTATAATTGTTTGAAAAATATAAACTGTTCATGTCCACAAAAACATAATAACATAATAAACAGCATTATTAAAAACCAAATGCACTTGTGTTTCTCATGATTTCCTACTAACTGTAATGAAACTGAACCAAATTGAAAATGGTGGATTTTGGGTGCCATTTCATCCCAACATACAATAATCTAGATTCAAATGAAAGGGGCATGAAAGGGATTCGAACGTCATCCTTCGTGTTCTGCATGGATGGGTTTTGGGGCGTCCAAATTCTGCATGACTGAAAGCGAGATAGCTTTGCCGGTTGGAAAAGAGAGAAAAAACGAATGCGAGAAAGATACATATACAGAGTGAAAAGGCAGGTGCTGAAATTCGCAGCTATTATCCCTCTAAACACAGGCCCACCAGGGGAGGCCGAGCGCTCATTCGCATTCTAAACCGCCTCTGTTCCGAGAAAAAGCAGCAATTAAAGCTGACTGCTGGCTGCGTACTACCTGCGGCAATTAACACATTAAACACCAGGTGCTTCGCCTAATTACCGTCAGCACTCGAGTCGGGTATGAGTGCAAATTTCGCCTATTCCTGTCCAGCTCCCACAGAGAAATGCCTCACTCACTAAACATGATATTCGCTTAATATATGAACTAACCAAAACTTCTGTAAACCTGGAGCAATTTTAGGATGCACGTGACACACGTGAAGACGACTTGCACTTACAGGGGGGGTGCATGTAGTGCCTGCAGGATGAAAGCTGGGACTGGGGCTGAGGTTGGGCAACCATTGCCGGGCTGAACGTGTCCACCACGCTAGGCTGACTCGGGCCCGGCGTGGCCTGGGAAACGTAAGCAGGAGGCCGAGAGGTATTGCCTGGACAGCACGGGTCGAAGGCGGAGGTGCTGCTGAAACTGCTACTGCTCGAGCCACTGCTACGTACAGCACTGCTACTGAGATCTACTGGTAGGGTCTGCTGGGAAATAGACAACAAGAAGTAAAATACAAATGTGAAAATGAAGCAAGAAACACAAATCATCCCTATTTGGATAAAAAAATCTGTAATAATATGCTGATAATAATAACAATAATGATGGACGTTCTGGATTGCTCTACGAGGTGGCCCGTATCTAATCCCGTTTACTGCTTTGATGTATAAAACATGAGCTTGCTTCACCCGGCTGTCTCCTGTCTGTGCATATCTGAGCAGTAGCTGTAGGCCCGATCATCAAACACTTCACTGTGCTTCACGGGCACTTTTCTTTCTTTTATTTTAATACATAATACCCTAAATCTCCGCCTGCATTATTGAATACAGTGTTGTAATAAAGGAGCAACCAAACACAAAGCTCTGTATTGGCCCTTGAGCCTTAGTAATACTTTTATTAAATAAAAAATAAAAAATTTGAAGCAGACACATGTCTTTTACAGTGAAACTCAGAAGTAGATTATAATACAATAGAGGAGCCAAGACAATTAATGCAATTAGTTCCATGTGAATTATTTAGAGCTCAGCTCTTCTACCAGTGTGGAAGAACAAATGTCACATTTCGAGGTATACAAAAAAAAACCTAAGAGAGAAGTGTTGGATTAATTTTGAGCAAAAGAGAAGAAAAAAACAAAACTTTTAAACCCATATCAGTGTCTATCTCAAATAGAATGTTTAAGCCAAATTTAAATTATTTGGTGTAAAAGCATTTTCCATATTATCCTCAGAATAAAACATTTCTTAAAGGGCTAGAAATATTACAGTCCAGGAAAATTATGTTTAACGGACATTGAATTGTTATGAACAATTCCCAATATAAGCTTGGGACATTGATTTAAGCATTTCCTGACAGGTTAATAGCAAACGACGCTCTATCATGAATGCACAAGTACTATTCTAACTGATTTACAGGTTCACAGAAGCAGCTGCTGTACCTGGTCATGATACTGGGAACCGGCGCTGACTCCGGCGCAAGGTACAGGCATGGCACCGGGTCGGTCGAGGGGGCAGCTGGGCTCAGGAAAAGGCAAAGGCGGTGGAGCGGTGCCAGCATGGTGGTGGTGATGATGGTGAAAGTGATGTGAGTGGCTGTGCGCGTGCTGAGATCCGGGCTGTGAGGGGGCGTGCTGAGGCACCGGGCCAGCCTGCATGCACCCTGAGTGAGTGTGATTCAGGGAGAGGTGGCCCGAGGAAGGGCCGCTGCAGGGGGAGTGCTGAGGGCAACACGATGGCAGCCTGGGCATCGCAACGCCGCCGCTCTCAGCAGATGAACCTCTCCTGTTGTCTTCTAATGCAAACAAACCAAAAAAAAAATGTTAATTTATACAAATTAGTGAAAGTCAAGTAGCTGGTCTATCTGTCAATCACATAGGCCACGCCTCTTTACTGGAATCACCAATCAAATTAAACGATAGCAATTATGTTGTAATGCTGATGTGCTCATGACTGGTAAAGTAGAAACACCCTTGGACTGACCAGCACCAATGAGAGCTCAAATGTGCATCTAGGCCACACCCCTTTCAACTCAAAAATGGCTGCTGCTATAGATTACTTCAGTAATCGCATTACTCAGGCGATTATTCAATCGATTAATCGAGTAATTAGATACAAGATAATTTTTCTTAATTAAACAGCAAGAGAATATTGCAGGATAATGAAAAAGCAATTTGTTTTTGGTTTCATTTTTTTTTTTTTTTTTTTTGCATTTTCTTGCTGAAATTGCATACAAGTATATTGGTGAAAAAGAAACCCATTTAGTCTATTTAATTATCATAATACATCAAATTACAAAAACAACTCATTATTCTCACTCATATTTATTTATTAGATGTTGCACAGTATAGTAATGTGGTATTCCTGTCTACAGAAAAGCGAAATATTCCACCAAATAAATTGATCCACTAACTGCTCTACATGCCACTTCAGAGGGACGTTCCTGACCAGTATGGATCACGACTCATGGTTCGGCACATGTGACCAACATATTTAAAAACAAACAAATAAATAAATACATATATACATAGACATACACAAGTATGTATGTATATATAAATATATTTTTAATATATATATACATATATATATATATATATATATATATATGTGTGGGTCTATATATATATATATATATATATATATATATATATATATATATATATATATATATATATATATATATATATATATATATATAGATATATAGATATATATATATATATATATATATATATATATATATAATATGCCCTGTGCATTATTCGTAACTTGCCTATGTGAGCATTTACTTACTGTAACTTTTCTTCTTCTAAAAGGAAAGCAAATTACTCCTTACCATTTTTTTGCTGATTCAAAAAATGATTCATAATGGCACATGGGAAACGCAATTCTCCGTGTTTAATTAAATGGACTTAAACGAATCATCGCGGCACATTAATTTGCTTTGAGGAATTTTGGAATCTTCTAGTATGTTTTGCGAAATAATGGGGTTGACTATATGCATGTTGTACACCTATAACTCAACAAAATCCTATTGCACTCTGATGTGACCCAAAGCTCAGGCTTTATTCTCACCTTCTGAAGGAGTGGTGATGTTGCTGGGTCCCGAGGCCCCGCTGTGGGCCTCCATCGTGCTGTCGGGGGCCACAGCAGGGCAGCTAGTGGAGGAGGGCCCTGGGGCATCCTGGGTAGGCTCTGAGGTAGAGGCAAGGAGGGAGGAAGCTGAGGAAGTGGAGGAGCTGGCAGGCTGCACGTGCACACTGTCTGAAGTGGTTGGCACGACTGAAAGATCTGAGGAGATACCCAAACACACACACACAAAAGAACAATGTGTGGATATGTTCCAAAGCAGATGTCTGTCTTTAAATTGCTAATTTGGGTATGAAGCTGTGAGCGTGCGTAGGAATTGCATCGGTGGCCAGGGACCCCAGGAGGATTGCTGCTGATTAACATTCCACAGTGAGCATTCCATCTGCTTTTCATATTCGCAAATTAATTTCTCCTCCTCGAAAGAAATGCAAATGCAGCCCTATCTCGAAGCACTATGTTTCTTCCATCATATCTGCTTGCTTTCACCCCTTCCACCTCACCAAACACACACCCCTCCCTTCCACCAGCAATCAAATCTGAGTGACTGTAAATTAGTTTTCTTTTATTAACCTTAAGATCATATGACTGAATAAGTGGAGACACACACACGCACACCTTTATCCAGAGTGGCAGCTTAATTGGTTTTAATAGCATGGTTCCCAAAACACAGGCAGCTTGCAGAACAGACAGATTTCATTATGCTGCCCATGAAAGAAATTAGAAGCGCTCACGATTGCGTACATCGGCAAAACTCTTGGATGTGGCGACGATAGTTAATGCCGCCAGGGCTATTTATATTTTATCTAACGGCATGGATCCATCTTTATTAATAATTTTCACTTATAAGTAGCTTACAGTGCTGGAATAAGCATAAGATCATAACTCACGCACGCACACACACACATACTATAGTAGATGATCCAACACTAGTCCACTATATAATTTTCCCCCCATAGTATTTGTTATTAATAGGCCTTTGTTGAAACATTGATGAATGGTAGTCTTTAATTACCAGCTCCTGTTTTATTTTATAACGATCTTACCGTCCTCGTCCACGGTCAGGTCCACTACCTCACTGGCGCTCTGTCTGATGACTGTGGCGAGACGATGGCGCCCTCGGCCCTCCTGAGCCCGACTCTGAGAGCAACTCGGCCCCCAGTGCATTCTGCCATGACCCCCCACTGACCGCGGCCTTGGGTGCGCACACACACACACACAAAACATCATATTAATCATTGACCAACCATCTGAGTGATTTTCTCATTAGGTCTCAGTTCATTTACATGACCATGCTGGAAAAGTCATTTTTATAAGTACATTATAAAACGTTCATTTACAGTCAAAAAAAATAAATACAGAAGGCTTTTCTCCACTCTGTTTTACAAAGGCAGAGGACACCTTCACTTCACATAACCTGATTTTATTAATGCTCCTGTGAATAAAGGTGTAAGAAAAAATTGATGCATGCCAATAGTACTGTATTTTGTAGAGCGATATTGTATCGATTCTACAATAACCATCAATGATTATTAAATTATTTAATGCAGATCCCCATGTATTCTTGTTAAATAATTTTTTTTTGCTAAAGTTTGCATATGGTGGTGTGTTCTTAATAATAGCTTTGGTAAAATTATATCCCATCTCAAAAATTAGAAAATATCACAAATATATTGGCCATGGCAACATACTGCATCATAACCCTTTTTTTTTGCAGCAAGTTTTAAAACTCCAGATTATTGTAATAGGATATAATTTTAAGAAAGCTTTAATTTAGAACACACCATCATATGCAAACCTGAGCAAATAAATAAATTATTTAAAAACAACATACCCCTCTGTATGGCTGAATGGACAGAAATTTGCACATCTTGTGAAATATCTTCCCATAAAAGAGTGGAGGTATGCCATAAGTGCAAATAAAGGACTACAAAGGATTTCATGTCGAATGGGATGTTCTTATAGTCAGGTGACCACAAACATTTGTCCACATGTATACATCTTAAAAGAACATGCTCATTAATAATGTAAAATGAAAGCCCATTGATAACACTTGTTCCCAGTTTTGCTGAGGTATCGTATGAGATGAGATGCATCATGACTACTTTGGATTACACAGTCATGACTTTTTTCTTTTTTTTAATAATGCTGAAAACTAAATGTCAGTGGAAAAAATGAACGTTGTTATTTTTGGAAAAGGACACAGCTATCACACATGATGTCAAGAAAAAGACAACACTGTTAGAATGGGTAAAAATAATAAATTAACACCAGAAACAGAAAGAATGTAAGTTAGAGGCTAACCGATGTTTAACAGTCGATTGCTGGAAATACGGGCAAAAATACAGATTATTTTTTCCAGTCCACTGTTATTAAAAGAGCAGCCTCATATAAAATCACAGGCACATAGACTTTGCTGGGATAATCATTTGATTTTGCACGTTCAGTTGATCAGTATTCAATAGAATATTAATTCCAAGGGCATGGGGGGGAAAAAAAGCATTTCAGAAATAACATGAGGCTTTATCATGGCAAATGTCCAAAATTCCCACTTAATTGGGATCAATTCTGTAGGGACGGTGGAAATGCGCACGGGGACTGAATCCATAGGAATGGCCCAGGAGCATGTTTTGCCGGAAAGCAGGGCGTTGTGGGAAGCAGAGTGCAGAGGTGTAACTCACGAAGGGCTCCTGTGTGGGGGGGGGGGGACTTGCAAACCTCCCTGCCTCCCACCTCAAAACCCTTAACCTCAGATTGCATCATTAATACATCAAAACAAAATGATTACCAACAAGTGCATGGGGCCTCGGGGAGGCGCCATGAGACCGCCAGTGTGCGTGTGTGCACGTGATATGTAAAAGAGCAAACAGGCTTCTGAATCTAGTGCAAGATGTTATTTACACACACACACACACACACACACACACACACACACACACACAAAACTAAAATTAAACTCCAGCAAAGAAACGCAGTTAAATCATTGAGTCATTTGTAAAAGCGTATAAAAAAATGTTGAATCTCTCCCTTATGTAGCATTCTGTAAAAACCCTGAATAATTCATAACATGCAAATCAACAGACACGGGAGGGGCAGGAAATTGAAAGGAGGAGCGGGACACATTTTTGTATGAACAAAGGTATTGAGACACCTGACTTTACCGGGCATGTATGGCTTCTTACACACACTGTTATATTACATAATTCCTTCACTTGAACCAAGAGACCCAAAGCAGTTCCAGTTGCCCTCAATCCTCCTAAACTCACCCACATCAGTACCTGACATCAGTACTAACACACAAAAACATTCCCAGAATAATGGAGGTGAAAAGAACTATAAATAGAATGGGATGTCATGCTCAGGTGTACACCATCTTTTGTCCATACAATATATAAAATAAGACTAGATATTTGCTCCAGCATTGTTGTTAAGATCTCAAGAAGAGGAGAGGGGCACAACCTCCAGGGAGGGGTTTCTAATTACCCAAGTAGACCAGGGATTATTTTGTAAATACCTGTTTACCACGTTGGTCTTCTGAGGCCTTGGTGAGAAGGGAAACTGTAAACAGAGGCACTGGGGGAGCTTCCTAGGTGCCTGTGTGGCAAGAACACCATCCTGATAACTTCTACTGGTTGTTTGTGGATTTTTTTCCCCCTTAAACATAATTATTACTGTTTAACCACTACATATAGTTGCACACTCAGAAAGAGGTTATATTTAAAAACTAATGAGGTTCAGTAGGTTTGGTGAAGCAGAACGTTATACGTGTCTACACCCCTTACCCAGCTGGAGTTGATTAAGTGCTACCAATGAGACGTGAGAAGTTTATGATTTGGAAAAGTAATAATTCAGGAGCAAATTACTTTTTGTCCTTGACCACTGAGCTTTCAGAAATAGTCGTCTGGCTCAGATGGACCTATTTATGACACATTAAACGAGGGCTTCACGACGGGAATATGCATTAACTATATGACTTGTTTGGGAATAGAATTTTCGGAAATGTACAAACAATTTTTCCCCATATATTGAATATCATTTGAATTGTCTTTATTGAAAATCAATGTTCACGTCAACTAATTATTTGACAAACTGTGACCTTCAGCTTCAGGCCGTTCCTTATTCTTAGTGCAAAATAAAAACACCAAGAACACAGGAACCTCCAAGAACATGCTTCAAGCCATGACAAATGTACAAGGCCCAACACAACGCATTACACTCTCACCAGAATGATTTCACAGTCATTATTTTATAAATGTAAAATGCTATGATGCAGAGTTTTTCCCCCTCCATCAGAAAACCTTATTTTTCCCGGTAAACACTATATCTTGACCCTTGAACCCTTAACCACACCCCCCTTTGCCCATCCATACACACCGCCTCTGCCTGGTCAAACACATAAAATGGCTGCCATTCTCTGCATTCTTATGCAAGTCGGGGCAACCGGAAAGAATAAATAAGGCCTCTCTCTCAGAAATCCCTGTTCTTGGAATTACCTTTTCTAAAAACATGGTAAAGCAGCCACAGAGCTTGAAAGGGCAAGAAAAGGAGGGGCAAAAAAAGACAGACAGAGAGAAAAATGACGAGCATGTGGGTGTGGGAAAGAACTGTGAAAAGCGACGTACGGAGCAGAGCAATGAGAAGCAGGACATAAATGAGAAGTGAAACATATTGGAGCAAGCAGAGCTACTATGTGCGTATAGATAAACGAATCGAAGAACCTTTTGAAACCATACACACCAGCAACTAGTAGAATTTCTCAATACGTTTACAAAAATGTCAGAAGATAAATAATCCTATACATACATATACAGAGATCTTTATGAGGGACTGGCGAGTCTTGACGCATTGGGAGCGTGATGTAGACCTCGGACCTTTATTGAACATTGAATTGGAATATCAGTACCTAACATGCTTAACATATTTACATATTATAACATAACATATTTATTATTAAAAACAAAAAATGAAAGAAAAAAAAGGAGCAATTATCAATCTTCCGGTGAAGATGTGTGTGTATAAAGTGCAATATAAAGTGAACAGCAATAGAAAGCGAGACCATTGTTAGTCGGTGAAAGTGTATACAAAGTAAAAGAAGAATGTGTTGCATCCTAAACATCCAGCTTTGAGTGCATGTGTATGTGTGTGTGTTTTTTAAGAGTGATAGCTGTTCGTGTTGTTGGGGCGTTGGAAACCTAGAGCTGCTAAATCCAGCCTGGCATCTGCATGCCACAGAGAGGCTTTGGCCCTAGTCAGGGTGACTGTGCTGACTGGCATTCTTCATCACACACACACACACACACACACACACACACACACACACACACACACACACACACACACACACCACTGTGATGTACACAAGCTCAAAAACATGCAGATCTTAAGAATATTTCTGAATTTCTAAGCATATGATCAGATTTTAGTATTAACGTGATTACTACTAATGCACAGAACTAGTTGCACCACACACACACACACACACACACACACTTGGACCATCCAAGCGTGTGTGTGTGTGTGTGTGTGTGTGTGTGTGTATGTATATGTAGTGCAACTAGTTTTAGTATTAACGTGATTACTACTAATGCACGGAACTAGTTGCACTACACACACACACACACACACACACACACACACACACACACACACACACACACACACACACACACACACACACACACACACACACACACACACACACACACACACACACACACACACGCTTGGACGGGGCCTTACCCTGTAATTAATAAGCATATGTATAACATCTATAGTGCAGGTTGCACTTTACATGCACAAGTGTGCATGCTGCCACACACACAATTTTTCATCTGCTCTTGGTCACAGGTCTCTCACTTCTTCAGAGCTACAAAGACCATCAGCCATTAATCACTCTCGCTCGTGTCCATGCGCGTGAACGAACACACACACACACACACACACCTCCCCCTCTCTTTGCCTCTAACTGCTTTCCTACATTCCTCAGTTGAGAGATGAGGCAGATTGGCATTCAGATCCACTACCTAACCCCAGTGGTCCTATCGTCTGCCATACACACACACACACACACACACACACACACACACACACACACACACACACACTTCCTCCCTCCCCCATAGGAACACGAGTCTACAGAAGTGCACCAGCACGGTGGTGCTGCCTACCATGTTATCAAGAATAATAGGTTTCCTGACCTTTACAAAAAACAGGAGAGATAGAGTCGATGATATCGAAAGAATGCGACTGTGAGCAAGAGAGAGGAATAGAGAAAATGAGAGAGATGGAGAGAGAGAGAGAGAGAGAGAGGGAGAGAGGGAGGGAGATGTGATACAGAGGGGGAGGGGAACACAGTAAACAAGCCAGAGGCTCATCAGGGCTGTTGAGTGGTAGAACTGGCAGCGATGCAGGATCAGGGTATGTGCTGTTCAAACCCGGACGCACTTGTTCACTTGTTGGTCTTATGATATAGCCGTTTAGAAAGTGTGCTTTGACACTAGGACACACAACCCCCCTTCTAAAAAGACTAAAATTAGGGTTACATGATGTACATAAAATGGCTTAATTTTATCATTTATAATCCAGAAGCACTGTATAAAAGAAGTGATGCAGAAAATGGTTTCTCCACTCGGTGAGCTACGAGATTCAACTATGCAAAAATGGTCACCTGATAAACACAAGATAATAGATTACGGCGGCTACATAGACCATCTGCCAACATAATGCTCGTGTGCATTAAGCAAGCTCCTTGAAGACATGGACACGACAAGGATCTACCCTCCGTAACCCTGAAGAACGGCTTTAGGATGCACCAGAACCTCAACATCAATGTCCAATCTGACTTAACATTGAGTTCAAACCTCAAATCAAAGCCATGAATCCTGGTACCAAATGAGTGGAACGTATTACAACAGGAAGGGGACAGGGGTTGTCTAGAATAGGGTGAAAAACATATTTTCTACCTGCATTGCAATAAGAAACAACACACGACTCTTCCACAGCCAGAAGCTCGGTAAAGTTCTCTCGCATGTACAGAAATCAGTGTGTCATGCTCACCGTGTATATTTATATCTATGACCACACCTACTATTACACAAGGCTGATTGGACCAGAACTGCAAGAACTCAACACATTTGAACTTCAATACGTATTTTTCATATAAATTCGTTCAAACAAATCAATCCAGACCACGTTCGTTATATTGAAACTGCATCTCTAAAACAGTGCAATGTTAATGAATTAATCTGTAAACCTTCAATCCTACAGCACTAGAAAAGAAAGAAACTATAAAAGAAAACGAAAATCCATTAAGAAAGACACCTTTCGGCCATGTCCAGACTTATAAGCTTTGTATTGAAAAACAAATAGTTTTTTTTTTGCATTCCGTTTTAGGCTTCCATCCACAGTGTGTTCAGTCAACAAAAATGTAGCTTTAAAAAAAAAAAAAAAACATCTTCAAGACGGTCCAATTTGAAAATGGCGAACACAGAGGCCTTTAAAATATCACATTTCAAATAGCTGGAAAGTAAATAAATGGCAGGCAGACCCTGAGTGTGTCGAGATGAAAATATATGCACATTAGTGTACATGTAGCCTTTGTTTAATAATTCATTTTTTTAATTTCTTTCTTTTTTTTTTACAGTTTATTAAATTTATATTTTAGAAAACAGTATTAGGCAATAGTAGGTAAATTGTGCATGTTTAGCTAAAAAGAGCTTTAATAACACATAAGATTTCAGAAGAATAATCAGTCTGAGACTATTTTTCATTTCAAAGCTCAGGTCATGAAGCTTTTGCTTTACATTACACAGAAGTATTACACAGTAGACTGTATGCATAAATGGGCAGGTTAGGCAACAGACCACCTAATATAATATAATAGCATTGGTTCTCTCATTGATTGCATTTTTAAGAAAACCGTAGTTGGATTTGGAAAGTAGAAATAAAGAATTGTAATGGTACCAATAAATGAAACGGATCAATAAACCAGATCATATTTCCAATTTTTGCCCGGGGAACAAACCCCATTGTTTTCCATATAGCTTTAGATACTACTAAATCATATACAATCTGTTTGGTTTGCAAATATTCAAAGAAGTGAGTATTAAGATACAATGCTTGTTTAACCTACAGTTTAAAAATTGCACTTCATGTGCTTTTTAGCTTGACCCAATTTAAAGCACAGAGTGAAGTATTTGCAGATGATGACGTTGCTTAAATGACAACTCAGGCCAACTTGACCTAATACTGAATAAGGAAAAGCCCTGTCTGTTTTGTTATTGCTGACCCTCTCACACAGCGGTCACTAGGAGCCGGCCGAGACATCAACACCAATGCTCGCTCAACATTTATGCCTCTGGGTTACTGAGAACAAGGTTGGGGCCCAACTCGCAGGATAATTTTGGTTAAAACAATCCGATTTAACACAATTTCACCTGAATTTGAACCCTGGAAATGTATTAATTACACGCACATATACTGCCGTTTTACAAGCAAACCCCTACATGCACTGTGCATTTCTCTACAACATAACATTTCTACAATCCTGCACCTCAGACAATGTCCATCATGGGCAGTATTTATGTAAATGACAAATATTAAATATATTCATGGTTTAAATTTCCTTAAAATCCCCCCCCTTTTCTTTATGCCATGCCATAATTATGAGATTCATTAAACAAATAGTTTCCCATAACCTTCTCTACGAGGCCAGTGTGGAAGCGTGTTTAATACGGCAATTCAATGAACTACATGTTTTCACAGATATTCTTGAATGCAATTTCATTAATAAAAATGTGAATTTTTCTAAAAAGAAAAACAAATGTCTTGTCCATTTTAAGAGACGGGTCTTATTTTCTCACATTTAACTATTATTGCTCTTTAATAAAGAAAAAACATACTACTTATAATATTACTCAAAGGAATAATTGTTACAATACTCACTTACTAAAATAATCGGTAGCAACAGCCCTAGATTACACGTCAGGCCTCCTCACCTCATATCAGTACCTAACACACTAATCTCCAAGAAAATCTAGTGGAACATCTGCCAGAAGACTGGAAGTTATTATATGAGTGTAAATCTGGGCTAAATTGATGATGGCCTTCAAAAGCCCAACGTTCCGGTTTTATTTTACATATAGGCAGTACAAATTCGCTAATTTGACTCGGAAGGCAGAGTTGGGCAGTGACCCTGGGAGCACAGGGCATTGATTCGCGTGCACGGCGCGAGAAAACAAGCTTCACGCCTAATTTTCCAAATAATGCTGACACGATCTGAGGTTGTGAAGTACAAGGAGTACACTGCTGCAATTATGCAGTATGGGTATCATAACGAGCCTCACGCATAAGCCAACAAATATTCACCTTGCTGTGTCAAGATCATCCAGCAGCCCGGTGACATTCTACACATTTCAATTTACATGTGAATATTTTTTGTGACTGAGATTAGTCAAAGATCAGGTTCAGATATGGTTGCACAAAACATGTAGCGTTTACTTTAGTAACTACGCTGGCGGGAAGCACAGGCCGTAGTAACATGGATAATACAATAAAAGCTTTTGGAAATGATTCTAGGGGCCACAAACAGGCAGAGAACTTCTTATAAATGAAGACGCAGATCAGTTAAGGATGAAGGATAATCAAAAATATGACCCATATTTTAAACATCCCATACCATACTCCATTTCTACTTATATCGTCCACTCTTCCGGAAAGATGAGATTTGGGTTCGATCAGCTACAAGTGTGGGTTTGCACATACAGCTTTTTATGTTGATTAATCCCTTTAGCCAGAGACTTTTTTTTTCATGGAGAGCAATTATGACCTTGGGATACTCTGGTCTGTTTATAAAAAATTAAAAAAAAACAACACAAAGAACCTTGTTCGATCTTTAATGGCTTGGAGAAAAAAGGGCAGTCAGCAGAGAGAAAGTGAGAGTGAGAGAGAAAGAAGCATAGAAAGTAAAGGGAAGAAACACATTAGCTCTGACGGAGTTTGACCTTGTAGTTCAAGGCAACAGCTGGGAGAACCATGAATGCCTACACACACAAGTGGAGCCTGTCAGCTTCATTACAAGGCCCAGATGTACATTCTCTCTCTCACACACACACACACACACACACACACACACTTCCTGGAACTGGACCTAATCAGCACCATGTTAAAAGGCAGCATTTCAGTCTAAACAAACTCACCTGTAAGCATCTCCTACGATTTCAACCTCACTGTCGGTGGAGGTGACGTTAATCTCTTCACTCGCTGGAACTGGGGGTGCAGGGGTAGCTTCGATCACCACCACATCTTCATCCAGTGCACCTGAGACACACAAAATGTCTTTTAGTCATTCTTTAAGTTTGGAGTGTACATGCAGAGATTTGAAGGTAGTGCTGGGCAATACATCGAATCTTGACAATAATATTGGCCATGTAAGGTATCGTGAATGGCAAATATTTTAGACTGAAGCATTTTTTTTCCAAAAGAACGTGTTGGACATCCGATATTAAGGTCTGTCATGTATTACCTGAGGTGGGGTGCCTTTTTTTTTTTTTTTACACATTAATAAAATGGAAACTACAAACACAGGTGTGGAAAGAGACACTGGAGAGACATTGGTCTCCAAAAGGAAGGCATGTTTTTTAATAATTAGGCCAAAAGAAAAACATGTTCTATTATAGAAAAGAAAATGCATACGGAGATATATACCACATAATTAAATTTTGACGATATATCAATCACACTAGGCAACAACTAGGTAGGTGAGTAGAGGAGGCCTGAGCCACAGGGAGTGTGTGAAAATTTAGCATCTTCAACCCTTCAATAGGGCTGAGGTCAAAAGGTCTACAACTCCAAACCCCATAAAACATAGCATGGATCAGGCCATGCACACAGACATACTGTCCTGTGGGAAAAGGTACGCACCTCCTAGTTGAAGAAAACTGAAAATTTCCTGCTACCACCTCTAAAGATGTTGTATACAAGTATGTAAGTCCATCTTTATGCGAAGAACCACATGTAGTCAGGTGTCCTAATACATTAGTGCTAATAGTATACAACATGGCCAAGGAGGAAGCAAAAGCATCGCGTGACGCACGAGCGTTTTAATTTTAAGACCACACGACTTCTGAGAAAGCCCTCAAGAGTTTCCAAATACCGAGAGAAAGCCACATAAACACCACGTGATCATCATCTGCCCTCCTTTCTCTCACAATTGCCTGTCATTTGCTTTGCCAGGTTTGAGCTTGGCTATAAAGTCAGCATGTGTTCGGTCCCGGGGTACAAATGTAGGTCACGCTTTAAAATAAATATATAAATAAATAAAATAAAAGATGATGTGGCCTAGCGTGTTTTTTTTTTTTTTATCAGTGTTGTGCTTTTCATGCAACTCGCCTCTGATTGGTTGCCCGACCTGCTGTTTTGCTCCCTAAAGAGATCTTGGGGTGTCTGAAAAGACGGTTTGTGGTAAAAGGAACGCGACAATAAATTTACATGTATGTAGAAAGACTGGGGAAGATGGAAACATTACATTGTGATAAATTAGGTGAAGATACACACGACTGAGAATGTCACTCAACATCAAAGGCTACACAAAATAAATAGTTTGCCCAATTTCTACTGAAATAAGCAGATGAATGTGTATATGAAACGGCAAATAAGAAATGTACGTTACACCATAAGTGAACATTTTGTCCTTCAAGTTGAAGTATTGGAAGCAGGAAAAAGAGTAAGGATTGTGCAAGTTTTAAATTGAAATGCTCTGACCCAGTCTGCAGGGATCGGAAGGAACATTGGTGAACCAGTGACAGGGTCATGGGCAGTCAAAGCTCATAGATGCACCTTTCCCGTGTGGTCCGAGCCAACAGAAGAGCACTCTGTAGTGTTTAAGACGGGGGTCGGCAACGATTACCACTCAAAGAACTTTGTCTGAACACACAGATATCAATCCTAACTCTCACTCCCTGCCAGCTGGTTCACTGGCACAACTGACGTTTCTAGCTGTATGTAGTTCTTCCTCCAAACTTCTTCACACAAACTCAGAGGCACATAAGTGTAAAAGATATCTTTGGATTCGGGGGCATAAATATTCCCTTTACTTGAACACTGAGACCCAGATCTGTTCTGCAGCGACATGATTGGCTGATTAGTTAATTACATAAACACCAGGGTGTTTTTATGGAATGGACTATAAAAAGGAGAGACTGGTGTGATTTATAACATAGCTCACATTTCCAGATAAAAATCAGACTTCATTACACATCCTTGGCATGGATTATTTTCCTATAACGAGACCAACACATCCTACTAAGAAGGTAGTGCAGGGAAAGGGCTATTACCTTTTGGTCCCTTAAATTACACATGTGAAAATGTGATATGTAATAAAATTTGAGGGAGGTGGGTCATAAAGCTGGTTAAGGCCTGGGTGGGTGAGTGAGAGTTTGGTGTCACAGAAAATTAAAACGGTGCATTTCTTCAGGGTTATTGAGGACCTGCTAATCTACAGATCATAGAAAGAACAGACAGAAAAAGAGAAAAAGTCAAAAACATTTTTCCGGCAGATGAGGCCTTGCCATGATAAGAATTTCATCAGCTGTGCAAATAGCACCAAATGTGCTGCCAGTACTTTATCTGTCGAAAGAGTGTGATGCAGACGTTGCCTCGCCTCGGCGCTGCGCCTGCTTGTTTGCTTCCCATTCCGGGGGAGAGGCGAAGGTGCTAAGCAGCACTCGGTAGGGTTCACTGCCCTAACAACACACCCAGGAGGATGCTCGCTCGAGTTGCACACCTCTCCTCCCAGAGTTCATTCATATACAAAAGCAGAGTAAAGAGATTGAACACACTCATTAGTTGAATTCAGATTTCTTCTGAAACTTAACAGCAAATTTACGCTCCCAAATCAATTTAGCACATTATCCATTGGTATGGATGATCTTATGTGGATTTTGGGATGAAATGAATGCTGAACCCCAGGCTTTGTCGGCCTCACCTCCACCAGGACCACTCTAAAATCTAGTGCAACATCTTCCCAAAAGAATGGAGCTCATTATAAGAGCATATGTGGACTTATTTTGGAATGAGACGTTCAAAAACACATGTTGCAGAAATCTAAGAACAAAAACTACATCATAAAAGCATACTAAAAATGAGGGCTATGACTTTCTTTACTATGATACCAAGCTTAACAGCTCTTTTGTATTTTTAACATTTCTCCAAGGATGGGAAGTGAAACCAACATCAGCCCTCTCGGATCAGGGTGTGGGGTGAGGGGGAAAAAAAAAAAAGGCCCCCGAGCTCAGAGGAGTTGCTCTGGTTCGTTGCAGTTTTTACCACCCACCCACTTCCCATGGAGAGAAAATGCAGACTGAAGAAAACGAGCGAATAAGAAAGCGACTCAACTTACCCTTAACCCTCCTGAATTTTATTGAAAGCCCCCAATGTACAAGCTATAAAACGGGATGGAGTAAACTATACAAATACTAACATCCCGTTCCATCACCCCGGTTAGTGCAGTGCAGTTGGGTTTCGCCCCTTGTCTCGAAGGCACAAGGATGCAGCTTGATTATGTCATAACTCACGTAAATAACACCATGAACCGGGAAGAACATCCACCGCTATCATGTTAAGCTTGTCTGATAAAAAATAGAAGTAGAAACTTGGCACCGGTTCTTACAAGAAGGTTAAATAAGATAAAGAAGCAGAAACCTCACATAACCTCATAAAAGAGTAGAACTATTAACTGTCCCATTCACTAATTTTGTCACGATTCGAAATATTAACAAGGCCTCATAGATGCTAGATAAAGTTTATCTTGTTGATTAACCAACTTTTTTTAAACAAAAAACATAGTGCTTCATGCAAAACAGTGCTGAACTTTATTACAAAAATAAAAAAATTCAAAGTACTGAATCATGAAAACAAGCCAAGGGTAATAAACAATTATATTAATTCATGAATGTACATTTGATTAGGTTTGGATATAATTTTAATTTTATTGATTCTGATTCGTTTCGATTCCCAGTTTCAATTCCAAACCGTTCAATTCATGAACCAACCGCAAATGCTTAGTTATGTTGGACAACCTGCTTGCAACATATTAGTTTATTACAATAATAACACTTAACTTTATCTTGTAGTTTTACAATGTGTAGCCACATTTGAGTGCTTCCTAAAGTCCATCTTCTAAACTGATGTTTAGATTATCATATAAGGTCCTGACAGAATGATTTTAGTATCAAATTCTAGAATCTGAATTAATTTTCAATTCCCAACCCTATGTTTAATAACTAACTGTAATTCTCACAAATAAAACCAAACAGAACGTGGCGTCAGTGATTCAGCTCTACAGTGATTCTGCTCTCTTTTAATATCAAATCTAAAAATGTTAAGAGTAACATATAAAAAAAAAATAAAACAGGTATCTGGAATTGCTCAGAGGGCCATGTAGGAGGTAAACAAATTGGTGCTGTGAAAGTCTATAATGACCTACACTACTCTTTAAGGATTGGGTTTCTGGGCAACAAAAACATAATGGGGCAAAATGACATTTTATCCACCTCTGTAATGGGACCATTTTGTGTATTCTTCAGTGGACAATTATGCGTATAACAAATTGTGTAGCACATAAAACAAGTATGGGATTGGAGTTGTGCACAAATGCATTGGTGAGATTCCTGTACCGAGAGGATCTCAGTCGTTAACGTCCTTAGCGAATATGGACCCCTTTAAATATTTAGTGTTTCTGCCGCACAAGTTGTGTAAGTGTTTCTGGGCTCCGATCTCAGTGAAAAGGCTGTTTACTGTAACTCTGAGGCACTCGTTCATGAGATGTCTGAGAACTGTAAAGAATGTGAACAGCCGACGTCTCTCTTGGCAGCGGCTTCGGTCTTTTTGGAAAGAGAGGGACGGACATGAACAGTGTTAAGTGCTAAAGCCTGTTAGATTGTGGAGGCCTACAACATAGCAGATTTTCACACATGCATCTTTAGGTCTTAAAAGGTTTGTGATGTGTGCGTGTATGTGTGTACGCGCATGCTTTGGGCTTAAAACCACAGAACCAGAAAGTCATGGTTAAGTAAGCTCTTGTAGTACTGAAGACGAATAACAGCAGGGAGACTAGTGGGAGTGTAGATGTTTCTCAACAGGAAACACAGAATATGAAGGCTTGAAACCTATAATCATAAGCACAGAATTGAGCTCTGGCTTCATAAAGGGCTGCATAAATTGAGGGGGATGGAATCATGATAAATAATCTTTTAAAACCTCACAGTATAATGGCCGTATCATTCTATTCGTGTGCTACTATTTTGAAGTCTTCATTCAAATACTGCCCGTGTCAATTTGTCTATCTAAACACTTCCACAAAGGGTGTATGGGACCAATTGTACAGCATGTGGATGAGGTGGCATGACGTGAAGAGCAAAGCCTTTTGACTGATTGGAATGCTGAGTGCACCCCAAGCCTTCTCACCAGAACCTGACTTTACTACCACCCATGTGTTTGAATGAATCTCATAAATCTACACAAAATCTACTGGATCTTCCCAGAAAGAGTGACACTCGTCATAAGGTGGACCATCAAGCGCATTGTTTGAGTCGCTAGAAGTTTTTTTTTTCCAGGAACCACAATGAATGCACAAAATGTATAACCAGGGTCATGTCAAGAGTCTACTATAGCAAAGTCAAGTCGTACAGATATAATGGGCACAAGTTTTCCGTCTGGATCGTTTAAACGAATGCAGGATTTTGTCGGTGTAATAAAACAGACTGTGCGGCCTTTCAAACAGGCGAGACCTTTTATTTTCAGCCTGC
Organism: Kryptopterus vitreolus; assembly: GCA_030449085.1. Taxonomy (NCBI): domain Eukaryota; kingdom Metazoa; phylum Chordata; class Actinopteri; order Siluriformes; family Siluridae; genus Kryptopterus; species Kryptopterus vitreolus. The sequence goes on along the minus strand of JACRUU010000010.1, from coordinate 2,737,914 downwards.
TTCAAAACAGGGCCTATCTAGGCCACCTCTTTTATAAAGGGGAAGCAGGGGTAAGACACAGCATTCTGGAATGATCGCAGTCAAAACGGTGCCGATTTGTGTGTGAAGGATTAATCGGGACATGCATAGCTGATGTCACATGATGAACACAAGAGGGGGGGCGGGCAGGCATATGATTTTTGTACCTGCTCGGAACTTTATATAGAATATAGTGTGTAAAACAGAAAAAGAAATGCATGGGCATTAATAGTACATCCATGCTGTTTGTGTGTCTGACAGACTGCGCTGTGCCAAGGGAAGAAACGCCTGGCCTTTTTCAACTTGAATGCTACATTTATTACCATTAAATAATTTTCATCATTCTGCTGAATGAAATTCACATTACTTAAATATTATAAATCCTTCCAAATCCACAACATTGGCATAATGGCAGGCTTTAACCCCCTCCATCTCACGAGACTGAAACAAACTTCATGTAGTTGACTCCTGAGAATTACAGGTGTAGTTCAAGCTTTGATGTGACATCTCTACATTTCTGATCAGCCGGATAAAACTGACAGGTTACAATTTGTGAAAAGGCCAGCTGGGAATATCATCTGGGTCTTTTATCGCTCCATCACAAGACATTTCACCACACAAAGCCACCAGCATTACAGCTGACCACACATACCCACACCTCCCTTATACACACTTCACACTTCCGCAGTCTGGAAAGAGGAACCGTGACGTTTGGGCCGCCATGACCAGACTGTGTAAGCGTTTATTCCTTTTGGGCTAGCAGACACCTCAACACAGAGACAGGTCTGACATGCACACAAAACACATATTTCTGCACTGGTAATGCTGCTGTACTGCTGTACAAGTAAAGGATTTATTATTAAACTGACATTTTGCTGAACTATCACCCATTTGGCTCGGTGTACTGCTCGGTCACTGTGCTATTAACTTGCACAGGTCACACAAAACTCTGGAGTCTGTTGCTTCTCTGGAAAAGTGGATCAGTTTTGTCTTAGGTAGAACCCTTATCCTGTGGAAAAACGTTGATTGTGTTCAATGCATATGTGATGTATCTATCAATCGTATTCGCATCTCATCCCTGCTATTGTCATATCCATCGTTCCTTTACCCAAGTAAAACCAGTCAGGCCAATTGTTCAAGGGGGCCTTGCTACAAATAAAGCATTAATAATATCGAATGTCGAAATTCCGCTCCTTAATAAGGAAGGCGTGGGGATGAAATTACGCATGAAAACTCGAAGGCCAAACCTTTCCATGTGACAGATGGCTCAGAAAGTCCCTGGCCTTCGTTTTGCCTCCTCCGCTTGTACTGGTAATGAGTACGGCAAACAGCTGGACGAGGAAACGCTGCGGTGGGTTAGTGTGAGTCGAGCTGACTGCTTCTGAACCACAGACAGCAGCCTGTTCGAACAGCTGTGAAGCGTTACCCTCGGATTCTGGTTTATGGAGCGTTTTTATGGAATAAATAAATATATGTATATGTGTGTGTATATATATATATATATATATATATATACATATATATGTATATGTGTGTGTATATATGTGTGTGTGTGTGTATACACACACACACACACACACACACACACACACACACACACACAAAATCGCAGATCTGACTCAGACTCTCTTCTTTTATGAAATATTCCAAAATATTTGACCATATCTACGGTGTGTCAAACGGGCACCAACTAATTTCCTTACTTGAACTTCAAGAGCCGAACCAGAATGACAAAACCTTACAGAGTGCCCAAAAACTACGGAAGCTCCCTGTGAAGGTGAAATCGTAAAATCAATTTTCGCCTTTTCAACAGCGATATAAACTATAAACTCCAATCATGCTGATTAACCACCTAGCTCTAATTACCCAAGTTATCTCCATAACCATTTTGAAGAAATGTAGAATATTATATAAACAAATGGAAACAGAACGTGCAATAGGGTGTTAAAAAAAAACATCAAGCTTATCGTCAGGTACTGAACAAACTTTTGCCTGCATAGTGTGTATAAATAAATTGATCTAGAAGCCAGTACAACTAGCCCTTTCACAAATGGCAAGAGGGGCCTAATGAATCACTAATGCTGTGTGGTGTGTCTGATCACATATGAATGCCAAAAACTCACACTCATGTTAAAGATGAAATTTCATGACATTAGGCAAAAAGCATCAAAAAAGTGTATAAGACTAAAATTTTAAGAAACAAACTAAAAATTATAATCAATGACTTGGACAATCACTGTGTACTGTACTGTATATTGTTGAAATGACAATAAATGCTTGACTTGACAAGTACATCTAACTTTAACTAATAAGGGAGAGGCGAGATCCCACACACATTCCACAGATTGTGGGGGCTCCTTTTCAATGCAATAGAAATTGATGTCATCCCTTTGAAAAGATTCTGTAGGACATTTGACTGCTGGTCAAATGAGTGGTTTTGTGCTGTAGATATTTGCCTAATAATACGTGTGACCTAAAAGCCAGATCGCCCACTAGCAGCCAGTAGAGAGCAATCGAGGAGGTACAATGTGGCACAGGAGGCATCATTTTGACACTAAAAAAACCTTCACTTCAAAACAGCCTATAGATATTTCCATATGTTTACCTGAGGCCACGGTGGTGCTGTTTATCTGAGCGCCGGAGCTGCTGCTCACTCCCACGTACAGCTCGTCGTCCCCCTCAGTGGAAGAGGACGAGGAGGAGTCGGAGGTCAGCTCCTCACTAGAGCTGCTGCTGCTGTGTAAGAGTTCATATTTCCTGCGAGCGATCACCTCCCTCTTCTTCCTCTGTAGGAGCAGGCGCTCCTTCTGTTTCGGAGTGCGCAAAGCCCCGCCTCCACTCCCGCCCTTTGCAAATCGCTTCCTGTTTAGCTGACGCCGCGAGCTCAGGCACGGCCGCTTAACGTGACTGGCCTCTGGGTTTTCGAGGCGCGCCCATTTGTGTGACCTACTGGCTCGAGTTCGGGACAGGAGAGTACGTGTCGGACCTGTGCCTCCTCCTCCGGCGCTGGCGGACGAAGGTTTAACGTGATTCTGATGCCGACCGTCTTCCTCCGAGCTCAAAGTGTCCGAATCGCCAAAGCGAAGGCTGGACGACGGCGAGGAGGCGCAGTCACTGAACGAGGATTCAATGTTCCGCTCATCCTCGCTGCGCGTCTCCAGGCGGGGCGGAGGGATCGCCGGGTCGCTCAGCCTCCCCTCCTTCAGAGAGCAGTCCGAGGGTCCAGGCTGCTGGCTTTTCCGTTTTTTCCGGCTCCTTTCGGTGTCTCTGCGCCCCCCGGAGTCTCTCACGGGTCGATGCCTCGCCTCGGCGCACAGCGGTGTGAAATCTCCTCCGGGTTTGCCGATTACCTCTACCTCCGATGGGAAATTTTTGGCCGTCTCCATGGGCTCGGGATTGACCAAAGGCCCTTTCAGCGGGTCCTGTTTGCGGCGTGCATCGGTCTGGACCTCGCTCTTCATCGCGAGTCGCGGAAACAATACCAACACGCCGGTTCCTATGTCATCAGCATCCCGGTGATCCTGCAGCTAAAGGAGGACAAAACAGAGGACACAACTATGAGGAATTCGAGTAGAAACAAGAAAAAACAATTGTTACACCCGAGTGCCGTATTTGAAGTAGAACAAAAATCGTTTTGGATCATTCTGCATAGCTCAGGACTTCACTGAATTACAGTGAGGTCACCCAGGGTTTTATATACACACCAGGAAAACAAACAAGCCCGCACCTATCTGCTGGCTAATGCCTTCTGCGTGTTATTAATGTAATAAATCAAGGAGAGAAAAAAAATAAGATAATAAGATAATGGACCCAGAGACATTACGAGCCTCTGTACAGGCTTTCTTTTAATTTGACAATAAGCGGATGCCGGGAAAATATACAAAACGGTGGTCTAACGACGTAGCTATTTTCTGACAGCTGTCTGATGTCCTTGCAAGAGATACAAAAGCTGCTCAACCCCCATAAAATACTCTTCTATTTACAATCAAAAAGAGGAGACTGGTTCAATAATCTCATCAACCTTAACGCAATCCCTCCTCCATTTAACATCCGTCTACAGACACACACAGACACAAACAGACACACACACCATCACGGAGGGAAAAATCCTGAGCCAAATAAACTCAGCAAACTCTCATGTGTCTGTGCCACCGACGCAGCACAACATGCGTTTCCATAAATTATGAAAGCAGCCAGCTGTTTAAGAGGCCCACGGTCCCTATGTTCTGCGGAGTGGTGGTAGTGTGTAGACAATATCTACACACACACACACACACACACACACACACACACACTAACATGTGAAACATGCTTCAATAAGCTTTGGGCAATAACATTAACCTGGGCATGAAACATGATGTTATAATATATGGACAAAAGAACTAGTGCAGCCATGCATGTTCTCCCACCAAGCTGTTACCACAAATTTGGATTCTCATTTATCTATATGAAGACACTGATCGCATGAAAGGTTTCTCACAAGATCAACGATTTAACTAAATATTACATTTTAGATGTGTCTCACTGATGAGTTGGGCAATTTTTAGAACAGGACAGAGATACTCATGCTCACTCACTCTTGGGGGTGTTGATGACCCCTGTTGAAGAGGAACATCTTCGGAGAGGACGAAATGTGGAATGGGATGTAAAGAAATATAAAAAAAAGCCCATGGTGTGTATATAGATTAACTAAGAATGTATGGGTCTTGATTAGATCATCAGAGCAATAATCAGCTGAACTCATGATCCAGAAAAACCTCCTGAAAACAGCTGACAAGGGTTTAGCAAATAACAGGCATAATTTCTCTCTCAACAAATCAGAAACTTTACCTACAACAAAGCATTGTTTCAAATACACAATGTCATTTGTTTGGCCTGGACTATGACCTCGATTAACACAAGTAGTGGGTGTATGTCTGTGTGCAGTGAAAGGGTGTTCAGGAGGCTGTGGCGATGAAGATGCCACTGGTGAGATGTGCTCTGCTGTCTTACACTCCTCTAGGGGGTTCGACTCTGAATCCCGCTCTGTGCCGCTGAGCCGAGCTCTGTTCGTGCCCGCGGGGGCCAACGCCGGCAGCAACGCCCCCCTGGCACCAAGGTGGATACAGATTTCAGGACGTAGAGGATTGCGAGAGAGTTTTAATTCCCTCTCTGGAGGATCGCTGTGTAGATCCTATAGATGTCGAGTTACCTCGCTGTCAGCAAAACACATGACACAGGTGACATTCTGCTGCATGCTGTGTGTGTGTGATCACACACTTTAGACAGTCAGATGTATACCAGTCGTGTACGTTTTATTCAAGAGAATTGAAACTAGTATAGAATAGTATATATCTAGTATAGAAGATATACATTCTATATAGAATATATATATATTCTAGTATAGTACCCACACCCACACATATATATATATATATATATATATATATATATATATATATATATATCTATATATAATTCTAGTATAGAATATTATATTTTATATCTAGTATATTTTATGTTTATATTATATGCATTCTTTGGCCTGTTTGCAACTTTCCATCCCCCCCCCTCTCTCTCTCTCTCTCATGTATGGATGTATGTATGTATGTATATGTATGTATGTATGTATATGTATATATATATATATTATATATATATATATATATATATATATATATATATATATATATATATATATATATATATTTGTGAGTGCGTATAAACACAACCACACAAAAAAAACAACACACAACCCTGTTCAGGACTACAGCGTATGGGAACCGTACTACGCAGCGCACTATTTTAATGCCCGGCGGATTGACACAACAACGTGTAGTGTGGCCTGACTGTACCTAAACACGGAACGTGAAACCACTAAAATACAATGTATTTTTCAGCGAGTCCTACACACACACACACAAGACCATAAAACATACCCAAGATGCGAATAAAATCGTTTCAAAGACACGGCTATCGATGTAACATTAACTCCAGTACTGTCGTCGAGGGCTTGTGGGGGTTTTGATGCGAAGGGAAATAAAGCCTTTTACACTCCGGGGGATGTGAATTTAAAGCAGGAACGGGGTTGAGGGGTGTTACATGGAATGATTTTGGGGGAAATAGGACGAGGAGGAAAAGAAATGAAGAAACAGACGAAGAGAAGAGTGGCAGGTATCTATCTACCTATATAGACAGATATAGACACACACACACACACACACATATCTGCGTGTATATGTATACATATACACACACACACACACAGGGCCTCGAGATCAGCGTCTCCAGGAGCCAAACAATAGCTATTCGGTCCTCAGAGCGTGTTGATATACAAATAAACAAATAAATACACATATAGATGTATATATACATATACGCCGAAATGGTGTGTTACCTGTTTTTACTCTGAAAGACGCCGTGCTTCTTTCCGACCCGCTCCCAGGGCGCATGCGGACCGGAAAATAATAAGCATGAAAAAAAAGTGATAAACGTCACGAGAAGCGAAAGGAGGGGGATGGAGGGAAACGGAGAGAGGAGGGGGAGAAACCCCAATAGAGGCCTGCGGTTAGCAAAACTATGCTAAGCTAGGCTAAGCTCTATCGTTATCTCGAGAATCCGGTGCTAAAAATAATAATAATGAAAACGGTTGAAAAATAAGTTCACCTTCGTCTTCTTGTTTTTTTTTTCCTTCCCCACCTCTCTTTTTTTCTTTCCGTTCTTTCTCTCCCTTTATCTTTCTGTCAACCGGAGCGCCGACCCACCCGCCGCTCGCCGTCGGCCCTCAAGCCGAAGTCCCCGTTCCCGCCTCAGCGCGGCGTCCATGACACCCCGCGGACCAAGAATATGCAAATCAACCGAATCTACGCTCGAACGGGAGGGGGAGGGGATGGGACCGTGGTAAAGCAATAAATAAACCCCGCCCAGTTCACTCTCATTGGCTTCCTGGATCACGAAATATCTCTTTCTTTAACATGATTCGCCAGAAAAGCTCCCTCCTCCCCTACTTCCGTTTTGCGATTGGTTAATACGCTCGCACGGGCGAGAGCGTTGACTGTTCTCTTTGGACGAAGTGACTGGCAATTATTGTTACATTTTCCTCGCCGTAAGAAGAGATTTTATGTGTCGTAAAACGATGTTGGTTAAAAACAATGTTGTTACCACATCGGCAGTGTTGTTGTTTTTGCGACATTTTGGCCACTGCTTGGCGACAAATTTTTATTTTATCTGAATCACATCAAAGCTTTTTCTAATCACGCATATAATCCAAAACCCCATTTAATATCTATTTATCATTCTCTCTCTCTCTCTCTCTCTCTCTCTCTCTCTCTCTCTCTCTCTCTCTCTCTCTCTCTCTATAGACTCTATATATATATATATTATATATATATATATATATAATATATATATATATATATATATATATATATATATAAACCCTTTATTTATTTGTTAAGTATTTTACGCGTGTCACTACTTATGTGTGCTCTTATGTGTGTACAATTTCATTCTTGTAGAATATGGTGGATTTACGCCATCTAGTGGAACATGGGATATACAAGTAATGAAAACAATCATACAACGTTTCAATTTTTAATATTCTACAAAATATACACATATTTTAACAGATAAAATTTTTTTATCTAAAAAAGGTTTCTTTTTTAGATTGCGATATGTGTTCATGTTATATATCTTGAACGTAAATCTAAAATGCAACACATAATTTATTTATGTACTATAAATTTCACTATAAATAAACAGTGCGATAGAATTGTCTATAAATAACCATCATATTATTATATTATTATTATTATTATTATTATGTTCAATAAATTAGAATTTAATTTCTGTTTTCGTTTATGGATTTTTCATTTGTTTGTGATTTTATTTTTTTATTTTTATCTTGAAACCCAAGTCTATAATGCAATGCAATCCATTATGTATACACTATGTATGCATATCCTATAAATTATCTAATATAACTCTATACAATTATATAATTATTATAATTATATAATTTAAAAAAATAGTAAATATTTTAAAGTTGGGAAATCGTAAATGATTTTTTTTATCGAAATGAATAAAATATTTTTCTATTGTTCTATTTTATTTGTTTGTCTGTTTATTTATCCATTTGTTTTTGCATGTGCTCATGTTATATAGCTTATTTATAAAATTTGATAGGGGGAAAAGAAATCTTAAATGAATATATAAATCAGAAATTGAAATATTATATTTTTTGTATATAATAATAATAATAATAATAATAATAATAATAAATATATAAAGGTTTTAAGGATTTTTGTTCTGTTTTTTTTACATATGTTTGATATATATTGAAAGTAAATATTAAAAAATACAATGCATTATTTATATTATTTGTGCTACAATAAATGCCACATATATACATATATACATGCCACATATATCACCATTATATACTACATACTACATCCTCTACTATAAATCAAATATAACCCTATACAATTATGTCTGTTTAAAAAGAAAGAAAAGGGAAAGAAATAATTGCGTGAATGCGGAAATCGTCCTACGACGCGCTATCCAATGGGAACGATCTGAGAAAATTAAAGACCCGCCTAAAGCCGGTTGACGCTGTTCAGTTGATTGACATTCCCATTATCCAATGAGATGACATTGTTCGGTTACTCGGTATCCAATGGGAGCAGCGGGAGCGGTATTTGAATCGTCGCAGCTGCGCGTTTATTTTTGTGTGCGCATTTGGTTTTTGAACGGACAAACTGTAATCGCGAGTCAAGAGTTCACACGATTTTATCAGCCATTTATACTTTTACTGTTTAAGGTCTTTTTCCTCCCACGACTATTGAAATGGACCTTCGTGCTCGTGTGAGTATTTGTATAAGAAATGTATTTTGTTCTACCTTATGGCCTGGACGTGGCAACATGCCCAACCGAGTTAGTGTAGCATGCTTGAGAAATGATCTGTTTTTGGCTAATTGTTATTCTTCAGTGTTCCATGTTCTTTTCCGATGCGGTTTAGGTTCGACCGACGTTTAACCCTTAAATCGAATTCCAATATGGCTTCCGAGCTGATACTAACGTGTAACGTAGCGCCTGCAGGCTTAAGAGTCTTTGTGCACTATTTAGGGCTCGTGTATAGGGCCCTAGCTTGTAATATCTGCACTAAACGATCGTTTACGTGGTGTATTTATCATAAAATTGATCATCCTGGTCTTTAAAAGGCTGTGTTTTGGTTTAATATGGTGCATTTGGAAACGAGTCTCAGATGCCTACCAGCAGGGTTTCTTCTTTTGAGGGAACCATTTTCACAGCCCATTTTGAAGATGTTTTAGTGGTGAAATGAGTTTTTAATCAGCCTCGGCTTTTGAATTTCCTGCCTGGAATTTCATGTCAATGCAATTTCTCTCTATCAGCACCGCAATGTAGAGAACCCAACTCTAGCTGGTGGCAAGGCTGACGCTGTAAATGTTGGAGTAAGGAGGGCTGTCCTTGGTGAGCTGTCCAACTTTGCTGCTAAACCTGCAAAGACTATGGTAAGTTTTTCCTTCTGCACATTTTCCAACCCCTTCCCCATGCCTTTTCTTAACCATCTTGTTCTTTTCATAGAAGGGTGTTAAGGCAGCAGCTCAGCCAACTGCTGTGCAACCGAAATGTGTCCCAATTCTACCAGAGGTCCTCCCTCCAACTCTGGTCGTTCCACCAGTTCAGACCGACGTTTCCATGAAGGAGGAAGATGATCTGTGCCAGGCCTTTTCCAATACCCTTTGTCCCATCGAGGACATCGATCGGGGCGATGAGGACATTCCGCAGCTGTGCTCCGAATATGTAAAGGATATCTACGTGTACCTCCAGAGCCTTGAGGTGAGGGAGTAGTGGTGATGTGGTGGTGTGTGCTACCCTCTGCTCCCCTCCCCAACCCTACCTGGTTATCATTTTTAAAATTTCCATCACAGGCCCAGCAGTCGATCCGCCCTCGATACATGGACGGCTACGAAATCAACGAGCGAATGCGTGCTCTTCTGATCGACTGGCTTATTCAGGTGCACTCGAGGTTCCAACTGCTCCAGGAAACCCTGTTCATGACCGTTTCCATCCTTGACCGCTTCCTTCAGGTACGTTTTTGTCCTTTCTTGCCGAGTTTTCCCCCTCTATGGATGATCTAAAGGGTTTGTTTACAGGCCCAGCCGATGTCTCGGAGAAAACTGCAGCTGGTCGGGGTCACTGCTATGCTGATCGCTTCAAAGTATGAGGAAATGTATGTCCCAGAGGTTGCGGATTTCTCCTACATCACCGACAATGCTTTCACAAAACTCCAGATTCGCGAAATGGAGATGATGGTTCTCCGAGCGCTGGACTTTGAGCTTGGCCGCCCATTGTCCCTTCACTTCCTCAGGAGGGCCTCCAAGGCTGGAAATGTAGGTTTTTCCTTCATTATATGATATCAGTGTGTCTGTGGGCTGAATAACAGGAATATGGCGGCACACTCACTGGAAAAGACTTTCAATAGAAACGTCTTTAAAATGACGTTCTAAGCCCCAAATCTGCTTTGCTTCAAGTCTTAATTTAACATGTTAATTTCATGCCGTTATTCCAACCCTACCAGTAGTGCCCATTGAAATGATCCCATAGCATTTTTTTTTTTTTTTTTTAAGAAAGTAAAAAAATCCACACTTTGAATTGCTTTCAAAACCGATTCTTAATTTAACATTACTGACATGTAGTTGTTGGACTCTAGGGGGTGCTACATATTTGGACTCTGTAGTAACCTTGCAGAAACTGTTGGAAATGTACCTGACAAATCAGTTTTAATTCACCAGCAATGCTCCAGTAGTAGCTTCACTAGCTGTCGAGTTTGACCAATTGTTTCTCTTCCAGGTGGATGCTGAGAAACACACCCTCGCCAAATATTTTCTCGAGCTGACCCTGTTGGATTATGACATGGTCCATTACCATCCTTCAGAAACGGGCGCAGCGGCCCTCTGCCTCTCTCAGCTTGTGCTTGATGGACAGAAATGGGTAAGATTTCTCTCATTCTCTTTCTCTCTCTCTCTCTCTCTCTATTATTAACTTCCTCTGGTTTCTTTTAGTCACCAACACAAGAATACTACAGCACCTACAGTGAGGCTCACCTTATGCCCATCATGAAGCACATGGCCAAAAATGTGATTAAAGTCAACGAGGGACTCACTAAATTTGTGGTAGGTGAAGTGTCTGTCTCTCTCCATATTTTTATTTTGGGGTGCTTTTCTTTGATTCATTTCTTGTTCTAGACTGTAAAGAAAAAGTATTCAAGCAACAAGCTCATGAAGATCAGTCTGCTCCCTCAGCTGAACTCCTCACTCTTGAAGGACCTCGCGGCGTCTCTGTTCACCTCTTGATCTCTTCCCAAAAGCTCAAAGATGCCAACTTGCACTTTATCACTAATCAGCCATTAGAAATGGACTGCTGCTTTAAGGATATGTATATACGCGCAAATAAACTGAATTTTTACTTTTTTTTTTTAATATTTACCACTTGTAATTCAACCTGTTTTAAAGTAGTTTTACTGTTTTTCATTCTTTGCCCCCCCCCTTTCAGGAGTTGACTGTGGAACATTTCAATAAAAGTCCAAAGATTTTATAACTAAATGGTTGTCTTGTATGGTTTTGTGTGCAGATGGGACTAAAGTAAATTGATTCTAGGAGTCTTGAGTGTTGCACATTAATATACAAACATTGATTATTGACATTGATGGTGGATATGAAGTCATTTTAATGCTTACAGTTCATTTGGTGGGAATATTTATGGTGCAGTAATTTTCCATCTTGTAACCCTATTGTGCATAAAGAAATGGGAGGGAGACTGTACACAAGAATTGTTCCACCCTTATATTAACGGGTCAATACAAAATATTCTAGATATGGGAGGGGGGGTGCCTGTATATATGCTCATGTAAACAAATTGCTTTTTCAAGAATAGTTCCCCTTTAGAAAAATCGTGCATCTTTGGCAAACCTTCATTTATATATATATATATATATTTATGGGTTTGATTGACTGTACAGTGACGGGAGCGGCCAGTACTTCATACTGATAAAGTGCTTTGTAACCACGTCCAGGGTCCCCGACTTATTTACTCGATGTC
>JACRUU010000010.1:2585794-2720794 GCA_030449085.1 Kryptopterus vitreolus | reverse complement strand
CAGTCAAGCATCACACAGAATAGAATGGCACAGGTAGAAATCAGAAAATCTAGTGCGCATCTCATCTGCAGCTTTTAAACACACACGTCATAGAGAATGCTCAAACGATAACCTCAATTCATCTCAATGTTTACACTGAACATTGTCACATTGTCCCTGTAGTGCTGTAAAGATGTATGTGGATGGAGAGGAATCAGACTCCAAACAGGACAAGTCCTTATCCTTAAACCATTCTCATATAATTCATATGACACACACACACACACACACACACACACACACACACACACACACACACACACACATATACACATATAGTGTTCCTCTGACATATATATGCATGTATATGTAAGTGTATACACTATATACACCTCTATGGGAGGGGGACTAAGGCTCTGGTCTACTGATAGGAAGGTCTGGGGTTTGAGTCCCGGTACGGTCAAGAGCCACTCTGTGCTCCTTGGCGCACTGTATCATGGTTGATCCTGCACTCTGACCCCAGTTTCCAAAACAAGCTGGGATATGTGAAGAAACAATTTCACTGTGATGTAATTTATATTTGACAAATAAAGGCTATTCTAGTCCGGTCATAAGTCTAGTATGTAATTATTGAGCATTGCATTCCATATATGCGCTTATAATTACCACTACACTCTTCTAGGAAGATGTCCCTCTAGATGACAGAGTGTACTAGCGGGCCTTTGTGCACTCTAGCCAAAAGGTGTTTAAGTAAAGTCAGCTACTGCTGTAGGTGAGGTGAGGAGGCCTTGGGGTGCAGTCAGCGTTCACATTCATCACAAAGGTGTCAGTAGTGCTGAGAGCAGAGCTCTATAGCACAAGATCTTCCTCTCCAAATCATGTAAAGCAGATCTTCATGGAGCTGGCTAGGGGCATAGGGGCATTGCCCTGCTGGAACATGTTTGGGTTTCAAGTTATATATATATATATATATATATATATATATATATATATATATATATATATATATATATATATATATATATATATATATATATATATATATATATATACCCCGTACACCCACACACATTCACACACACACACACACACACACACACACACACCACACACACACACACAAGACATCAGCACACAAAACAGCAGGAGATTAAGCACAATCGTTTCACGCTAATAAACTTGAGGCTTTCTAACATGCTCTTCAGAAGTTCTCTGGTTCTCCTTTTCAAGTAGCAGCTGGATTACATTACCATTAACCCCCCCCAACTAATATCACATCTTCCAGACCCCTTTCTACAAACCTCAGAGGACTGTTTAGACCAGGGGTATCCAATTATTTTCCACAAAGGGCCAGTTTGGGTGCAGGGTTTCCTTCCAACCAATCACAAGCCTTACCAGACAGTCATTAAAAATGAAACTCGTTAGATTTAAACAGGTAGGAATTTGGTGTGCACATGGTGTTGCTGGAATGAAAACCTAAACCCTGAAGACCAAAGATTCCTGGTTTAGACTTTTTATAGAAGTGCTTGAATAGTGAAATGAAGTGGCGTGGCTTTCCCACTTTAATCAGGCGGAAATTTGTGTGACCACCGTTCCAACACTGATCTGGGACGATGTTCACCTAGATCCTGTGAAGATTTGTTCTCATCCAGACACAAGTGTGTTAGTAAAGTCGACTCCTGACAGCAAGAGATCTTCCACTCCATCCCATGTAAAGAAGATCTTCATGAAGTTGGCATTGTCAAATTCGGAAGGGAACATTTTACACTTCTGCATGTATATGGCAAGAATAAACCCAGTTCATACAATGTGCACATGGGTGAAAAGCTCTCAATGTGCTCTCTCCAGTTTCTTTTATGTCATCATTTAGAATATGCATGAGCTCTGCAGTTTAGTCTTACTTGCCCTGGAACGAGCAGATAAATGAGGAACCTAAAGGAGAATCCAGCTCTGTGAAATCACAAACTCTGGTTCAAGTGCAAAGGTACTGATCTAATGTTGGTACGGAAATAAATATGGTGTGATTTTTCTCTTTCTGTGACATTTACCACTGATTACAGCTCAATGTGTGTTGAGCCACTCTCTAAACATTAACCTGGCGCTGTTTAATGATTGACTCGTTGCCTATTTGTCTCGCTCTTCTACACACACACACAAACACACACATTGACACAGAGGCCTTGCTTTATATTTTACCTGAGAGAAACAGCCATGATCTTGTCCACGTCGATTTTACGCTTGAGAACCTCTTTTATCTGGCCCTTCTCAGGTCCTTGCTTCACCTTCTCTCTCCCGATCAGGTACAAACACTTCGGCGTGAGGATGAGATCTCGCTTAATGCCCTGTCAAAAGAAAACAAAAAGAAAATTTGACTTTAAATACACATTTTACTAATATCATATCTGCATTTCCTAATAAAGTTTGGCATACAAACAAAATTCCCTTAGTTAGGTACCGATAGTGAGGAACTGACCACTATCAACAAAAATCACTAACGGTAGTTTTTCCGGGTTCCGGTCCGGTGTCATTGCAAGAGCGCCCTCTAGAGGCGGACACGGACAACACATGATGTCTGTTTTTTAGCACTGCACAGAGTGTATGTATTATGTATATTAATTAATAAACAGAGCCCTTAACCCTCTGCGCTCCAGGGGTGCCGTATCATGGTTGACCCTGCTCTCTGACCCCAGCTTCCAAAAACCGGTTGGGACATGCGAAGAAAGAATTTCACTGTGATGTAATGTATATGTGACAAAGACTATTTTTATACTTCTATTCTTTCTACAATTTAGTCCTGTTTCTTTTCTGATAAATTCCAGCACTATTTTACATGGAGTGTTTGTTATTTTCTCCAGTAGCCATTGTATAAACTAATGGGATCTTGGTTAGTACAATCTGACCTATTTATCGCTATCAGTAAAATCCACTATCGATCACCCTCTAGTGGTTAACATAGCCTAATAATTTGTTAGATACACTGAACATCCCTATGCATAATAACAATGCTCTTTTAATAGGAAATATATCTATATAAATAGGAAACATCTCTTGAAAAGTGATGTTAATTTTTCTGTACGGTGGAGGATGCAATTAAATACTCATCTACTATTAGGAAGGGAAATAAATATATTTTAAAAAAAATTATAAAAGCTTCGCAAAAATGGTCATTTTCTGTTACAGAAGACCAAAGGGCAGAATCAGTTGACAGGCAAAATAGTTCAGCGTTGACCAAACAGTATAACACAGGACAGGATCAAACTTGGATATAACTGGAAATAAAAGCGTGTGCTCTAAATGAATTATAAACCTTGTATAGGTTTAGGTAATGAATAACGGGTGTGAGCTTGATCATAAACGTACAAGTGTGTGTAAGGAATTGGAGTCCTGGGCAGCCGTGTTTGAAGGAATAGAGTGTGGTCGTGTATAGAGTCTGATTGATGTGTAAACTTCATGATTTGTGTGAGCTCAACCAAGGATCAATAACACACACTCTCACACAGACACAAATAAAAACGTGTTTTTCCTGTGTGTGTGTGTGTGTGTGTGTGTGTGTGTGTGTGTGTGTCGTGTGTCTGACATCAGGGATTTGCAACAAGAACAACAAAATGAAAACCAGCATGCGATGCATGAAAGGTCATGTGTGTTCAGGCCGTGTGAAGAGACTTTGTGACTGGACCGGATTGAGTTTACTTAAAACCTAATCCAGGAGAAACATGAGCTCTTTTGTGACTAGCTAATGTTTAGCTTCCTTGTGCTAATCAGTATTTTCACATTTACTTCCCTACTATGAGAATTGGTTTGTTCACATGAATCGAATTGGGTCGTTCCTAATAAACCAGACTCGGGTTGACTCTGAATAGTGGAAGATTCAATAGTAGAAGTCTGATTCTTTGTTATGCTCCACCTCTGAACATCATATTATGTGATTGGATAAATGAAGAGTAATTGAGCTGTAATTGGGAGTAATTGAGCACTGAGGCTGACTATGAAGCACCTTAAATCTTAAGGTTACAAGTAAAACGTCTAAGGCACCTTAAATCGTCTGTCATATTTAGTCACGGTGGCCGCAAAGTCGATCTTCTCCCTCTTGGCCAGGAACTGCCTGAGCTCGAGCCGGTCGTCCATGCCGATGTAATCTCCCACAAAATTCCTGTTTATGCTGTGCCTCCTCCTCTCCTTCTTGTTCAGCAGCAGGTCAGAAGCTGAGGATTAAAAATAAAACACACATTAAAGCTATCAGATCAGCGCATCATCCTAGGTGTGTGTGTATATAAGTATATATAGTATATATATATGTGTGTGTGTGTGTGTGTGTGTGTGTGTGTGTGTGTGTGTGTGTGTGTGTGTGTGTGTGTGTGTGTGTGTGTGTGTGTGTGTGTGTGGTGTGTGCTGTGTGTGTGTGTGTGTGTTTGATGTGTGTGTAGTGTATTTAGGGTTGGACATTTGGGCTATTCAGATTCAGTGTAAATTCCGGGGTTCTTAGCCAAGATGATTTCATTAAGTTTCCACGACCTCCAGCCTGACCAGGGAATACGTAACCGAGATCAAAATCTGTGCTTGGTTCTCAGACGAAAAAGGAAACCTGCTGAAAATAGGCATATTCATACCTACTCAAATATTTTCAGGTTGGCCTTATAAGCTCCAGGGTTTTCATTTCCCTTTTATTAATGACCCGTGCAACCTTGTGTACAAGGTCAGCGAGGCGGCGATGCTCACCTTCCTCTCTCATCTGCACGTATTTCTTGCGAGCAGCGTACCGGCGCCACGCGCGCTGAATAGCTCTGGCGTAACCATCAAACTTCCGGTCCCTCGTCTCCTCCAGGAGGAAGAGCTGCGGAGAAACAGAAGTGTTGTTAGTTTCGACATCTGCCGTCATTTGGACTTATATATATATGACAGACAGATAGACAGATAGATAGATAGATAGATAGATAGATGGATAGATAGATAGATAGATTACTATCTATCTATCATATACACTATATGTGCCAAAGAATTGGGAGACCTGACTTTTCCACAATAACACAGTAACATACTTCGATCATATAAATAATGCTTTACTGCAGAAGCGAACTCTCCACCAGATCAGCTGCTCAATATGAACACGGTGCTCTTAACTGTGAAAAAAATGGGTCACCAGAACCTCTCGAGTTCCAGCTGCTAGTCCATCACAGAGATACCAATAATAATAATAATAATGATAATAAACCTTTGGAAAGGTCACTCCATGCAGGAGCTTCATTAGTGAGCCGAGGACAGGCTTCACTTTATAAAACAGCTCCAGGTGCCTCGTCTGGCATTTATTCGCAACATGAAGATGTGTCCATGGTATGAAGCGCTGCGATATCTCAAAGATACGTCTCGCTAACTCGCCACGTCGTGAACCTTCTTTCATTCCAGCTTTCCGTCTAATCAGGCTGGATCGGTGCGCCACTCAGTTCTCGGAGCTTGGAGAGGACTCCAGACTGAACACACTGTTCCCTTAATATCTCTCTCTCATACACACACACACACACACACACACACAAATCTGGAGATTCCTCATGTGAGTCATAAAATAAAAATATTTCTCTTTCACCAGAATTTCAGAAGCTTTTTTATTTGATCCTGAGCTCTGAGGGTCTGACAGCTCAGACACAAACACAGCACAAAAGTGTCATCCATCAGCACTCTGAGAGATCACAGAGTTCATTTCGGCACACATGGGAGCACACACACACACACACACACACACAGCTGACAAATTCGCCACTAGTCATGAACTAATTACTCTGTGTCAGCCCTTATCAGAGAGGGAGTTTTGTTTTTAGAGCCTGAGTGGTTAAGAAGACGTCCCTCCCACTTAATATTTTAGTTGGGTAAGCATTCATTACACACACATACAGACACACGCACACACAAACACAGATGCACACAAAGACACAAACTGGCTGCAGAAATCACATCGTGGCACCTATTAGTGGGTGGGAGATATATATATTCACATATTATTAGGTATCACTCAAAGTCGATGTGTTAGAAGCAGGAAAAATGGGCAAGATTAAGCATATGAGCGAGTTTTATGAGGGTCAAATTGTGATGTCTAGATTTTCTAGTTCATCCCAGAGCAGTTCCATAGGATTTAGGTGCGGTGACTAGGCAGAACAATCCATAATAGATAACACTAGAGACGACCGCTTGCTCTCTAAATAACGCTTACAGAGCTCGGGCCTATCATCGCCTTGCCGTATTATTCCAGACGGAATCGCATGACGTGAGATGGGAGTCATGTTGGCTCTGGATTCCTTTCACTTTCTGGTCTCCACGCAACCCCAAACCATTAAGGTTCCACGTCCATGTGTGACTGTATGGGTGAGGAAGTCTAATCACATCTTCTCTCCTGAAGAACACAAGGTCTTCTGTTACAGACTGTCCCATTTGGACATTCTTGTGCTCATTACCAAAAAACACACATACAGACTGTGTGTGTGTGTGTGAATGTGTGTGTGCAAATGTCAATAGTGAGCTCACACAGGAGTCACAGGCAGAGCTTTCATATAGAGCATGTCATGAACAGAAACCCCGGTTGTGTCCTAACAAGTGGTCCTTCTTTACAAACACACTCGTGTGAGCTTCCCTCAGTGATGTTGACGCAGTGCTGCTGGTCGAGACACTCACTTCCTGCTCTGTAAAAATAATCTCTGCTTTTCTACTTCTGGTCTATGAGAAAGAGTCAGCGCTCTTTCATCAAACCTTCCCTCATGGTTTCACTGATAATTGTGCACATTTTATAGGAAGGTCTATGAGAAACGAAAAAACTTCAGGCGAGAGGTATTGGATCTTACGTTTAACGATGAGGTTAGTTTAGTGGTGAGTGCGAGAAAATTGTAGCCTTCATTTCTAAATTATTACTCTCAGAAATCTTTTTCGCTCAGTCACACTCAACTATTCCAGCTTTTATAGAACAACAACAACACATTAAAATAGAACTGAGTTAATGCAAAGGGTTTTTGTTTTCGAGCTCAGTGTTTATTGTTGTTTATTAGTGTGTGTTGGTGTATAATGATCGATATTAATGTTAATTAAAGTGTGTTGGTTTGTGTTGGGGTGTAGTAGTCTCTATTTGTCTTTCTTGGAGTGTATTAGTGTGTGCTTTGTGGTGACTAATGTATTTTAGTGTGTGTTTGTGTTTATTAGTGTATATCTGTGTGTTGGGAGGATGTGCGTTTGTCTTTCTTAGTGCATTAGTGTATATTTGTGTGTTGGGAGCATCTTTATTTGTGTGTGTTAATGTGTGTTTGTGTTTATCCGTGTGTTAAGATTATGTTTGTCTTTCTTGGTGTGTATTATTGTGCATTGGTATTTTTTTTTAGTGTGTGCCTGTGTATTTCTGTTGCTTTGTGTTTATGGGTTTTGGATATATTAGTGTGTGTTTGTGTATATTATTGTGTTGGGGGTATTAGTTTGTGCTATTGTATGCGGATATGTGCTGTTGTGTATTAATGTGTATTAAACCATGTGTGCTGATGTGGATTAGTTTGTATTTGTGTGTATTAGTGTGTGCTGATGTGTATTAGTGTGTGTTGATCAGTTTCCGGATCTCTGCTTCGACCATGTGCTTGTGTTGCTCTCTGTAAAGACTGAACCATGTTCTCTCCTCCTGTACATTTTCTAGTGTTCTCCGGTTTCCTGATCGATTACGTTTGTGGTACAGTAACAGGAATTTGCAGCGCAAACCCGTCCGAACTATTGATCGTAACACAATCGAGGAAGCGTTATTTGGCTCGCTGGAAACAGACCAAGTGGGACTCGTACCGATTCAGGTGCTTTGATGAAGAGCTTGGTGCGTCCGAGTTGGTACTGGTCCTGGTCCATGTTGACAGAGCGCAGGAGATGCAGGACGCCCTGCTTCTCGTCCCCACGCCACGCCGGCCACGATTCCTTCGTTAAGATAGCGTACCTAAAAAAACAGGAAGTAAATGCGGAAAATAAGAGTTACACATAGGGAACATACAGCCAAAAATCTCAGCCACAACGATCTGCCAATCCTGGGCCCCTGAGCAAGGCCCCTAACCTCTCGGCTGCTCAGTTGTATGAATGAGATAAAACTTAGTATCTTTTCATGTCTGGAAAGTCTTCCCAATCCTTTTTGTCCATTCTTAAGGAGTATAGATATTCCTGGTAATATGATCCACTGTTTATCCCCAGATCTTATCTAAACACATTTGACTTAAAGCTGACATTGTTCCATTTCAACACAGGATCATTGTTTCCGATCTCGAACATGGACTGTCATGTCATTATCCAATTACCTGCACAGTATATCATTTGTATAGAATATAGTATCTAATTCATGAACTACGTATATGAATATGGCTTTTCAGGGCCTTTTGGCGTGACAAGACGAACAGCTTGAATACAAATCAGCCTTTCAAGGCGACGTATATAAATGTTTCTGGTGCCTATAGCTGTCCACCCAGAGCAGACCGACCAATAAAAGGAGAACTCTGCGTGTGTGTGTGTGTGTGTGTGTGTGTGTGTGTGTGTGTGTGTGCTTGCACACCCAGGATGGTGATTGGGTGCGTTCTCCGAGTGTGTATGTCTGGAGAAATCTAACGCTAGCAGTGTGAATGGAAACTGTGTCTGTCTCACAGGGGGGTCGGAATATTCCAGCAGACAATCACATGCGCCTCAGTTTCTTCAACCTCAGACACCAATGGATTTTCAACCTGATAATAAGAGCTTCATTTTAAAGCTGGGTCTGTACAGCTTGATACTTTATAAACTGTAGGAAGCACAGTTAGTAGTCTTTCATTTTATAAGTGTGTCCTCTTTGATTTTCAGTATAAATAAGAAAAGCATTTACAACATCTGGCAGACGCCCAGATCCAAGAAAGCCGGCGGTGAAAGGGGCTTTATTCTTCTCATATGGAAATGTGAGAAATGTGAGATCTCACAGAGAAGTTCTGTGAGGAAACTGGGGTCAGTGTTTCCTACATCGCGTACATCAGGGGCACAAAGGGTTAAGGGCTTTGCTCAAATTCCTTGCTTAAGCAGTGGCAAATAGAGTACCTGGGCATGAACCGATAACCTAATCTAATCATATAATCATCAGTAGTAACACAGAGCCTTAACCAGAGCACTTCCACTTCCCCTTAAGTGCTTTGCATATCCCATCTTATCACGGATTAGGGCCACTACTGGTGGCTTGGTGGTGCTGGGGCTTGAACCCACAAGCTTTCGAGAACCCAGCGGTGAGAGGGAACCCTGATAGAATACCTGATCCAAAACCCCTTGTTAGAAAGCGGGGGTCAATGTGCAGGATCAGAAACAATACAGCACCACAGGAGCACAGAGGGTTAAGGGCCTTGCTCAAAAGCCCACAAGAGGCTGATTGGAGAAACGATCAGTAACCCAGAGCAGTAACCACGGAGTAACCACCTCCTATAAGGATTTTGTAGGAAGACGGGATCAGAGAAGAGGGTCAGCCATGATATGGCTACCCTGGAATAGATAGGGTTAATTGCCTGGGGCTTCAACCCCAGACCTTACGATTAGTAATCCAGAAGCACCACTAACCTTATCCAGAGTAACTCAGTTATACAGCTAAGCTCAGCAACAGAGAGCTCAAGGATCCAGCAGCCACAATAAATTAAAATATATATATATTATTTTTGGATTTAACTGATAGCATGTCTTAGCCTGGAAACAGAGGCATCAGTGTGATATCATTGCCGTAAAATCCTGCACACCAGTGCCTTGATAGAATCCTGCAATTACGCAGCACAAGCAGTATATTATAGGCAATGTGCTGAAATGTGACATAAAACGCATGATGTCTTAAGTAGGCACATGATAATGTGAAATGAGATTGTATTCTTAGGTGTCCACAATTTGGTTCCTTTTTTCATATTTATGATCCTCATGCCTGAAGCATGAACCTCGTTTCCATTTTCCATTTCGCCGCTACTCCCTCAGACATTCTTAAATTGCTCTAATGTTCTCCTTTCTGTCTCTCACAGCACTTTTCCACAGTGTGCTTTCTGATCTCAAGCCAAGGAGCAACGCTTCATCATTAGCAAGTCTGCTAAGCTTGGATTCGGTTTGTTCCGTTGAGCGAAGGTGCATCGTGGGGTTTTTCGTACCTGTTGAGGAACTTGCGGAAGACTCTCCTGTAAGCGTAGCCGGCGCGTCTCACGCGGATATTTTCTTTCAAACCAAGATACTCCACCTGATGCTTCACTCTGGAGCGAGAAAAGCAAAGCAAAGATCATTAAACTCTTACTTGTGTGTGTGTGTGTGTTTGTGTGGTTGTACACTAAATTACTCTTGGCCTTTCACTATCAACACATAATTAGTCCCAAAAGTTCACCGAACGTTTTATAGACTAGACAATGGAACATCGAAGCGAAGCGTGTTGAAAAATCCAGACCATATTTAACTTTTTTTCCCCCTCAGTTCATGGTGCAGAAAACCAGACCAGAGACAGGAAACACCACGGCTGCTGTGTGAAGGCAGCTGGTGTGAACACGGATTTATAATCGCATCAGAAGTGCACATTGTACACTGATGCATTGGACTTCCTTTTTTGAAACTGACTTCCCCCACACACTTACAAGGTGCTAATCACACAACCAACCCTGAGCCTGAATTCATATACAGGGACAGATGTTCATTCAATTTGCATTATTTATTTTAGTAACACAATCAGGTGCACACACCATGAACACCATAAGACCCAAACCTGTTCCCTAAAATGACACCAGAATAACCCTAAACCTAGCCTTGTATATACATATATATACATATACATATATATAGTCGTGTGTAGTTCACATATACAGGAAACAGGGCCTGAACACTTCCCTCTGTAACTGAATCCTGGACTTTTTGACCCGGAAGACTTCAGTCAGTCCGGATCGCGAACAGCACCTCCAACATCATCACCCCCTCAGGGCTGTGTGCTTAGTCCCATGCCGTGTAGCCATGCACAGCTCAACTCACACCATCAAGTTAGCTGGTGACATGACTGTGGTAGATCTCATCAGCAAGAATGACGAGTCAGCATAAAGAGAGGAGGTGGAGAAATTAACGGACAGGTGCAAAGCCAACAACCTGTCTTTGAATGTAGACATAACAAAAGAGATGGTTGCTGACTTCAGGAGGACAAAACATTCCCATTGGACATTGACGGCTCCTCAGTGTAGATCGTAGAGAGCAACAAATTCCTTGGTGTTCACCTGGTGGAGAAAACCTCACCTAGTCACCTCAACACTGGCTCCATTACAAGGAAGGCACAGCAGCATATCTACTTCCTGAGAAAGCCGAGGAAGGCACAGAAATACACCACATATCCTCACAAGCTTCTACAGAGGACCCATGGAGAGCATCCTGAGAAGCTGCATCACTGATGGGTTTGGGAATTGCACCGTCTTGGATTGCAAAACACTACAGTGGATAGTGAGGACGATCTGAGAAGATCATCACGCTCACTATTCCCTCTATCATGGACATTTACACCACATGCTGCATTCGCAAAGCCACCAGCATTGTGGCCGACCACACATATACACACATACATACACACTCTTCACTCTCTTGCCGTCTGAAAGGAGGTACAGATCCATTTGGGCCCTCACATCCACAAAATACTATTTATATCTAATTGCATATTGACAATTTATTTTTGCATAACATGCGTTCTGGTTGGCGTATTGTTTACTGTCCCTAGAGCTTTTCAACCTCTAAACATGTTGTGTTTGATGATTTATGTCATTTAAACACAATTATTATTTTTAAAAGATTTACAACAATATTTTGTCTGGTTGCTTTATGTTGGTTTCACTAATAACAATAATTGTACATTTGCATAAAGCATCCATATTTGTGCATTTGCATGTTAAGGAATTAGGGAATTAAACAATTATAAAGGATGAATTAAGGTACATTAAGAGCAGATACATGGGTGATTAAGTTAACTTGTGACAATCATTAAATATTTATATATATATATATATATATATATATATATATATATATATATATATATATATATATATATATATATATATATATATATATATATATACACACACACACACACACACAAACTGTTTATTGTTTAAAAACTGTTTAAGTTCAGAAAGTGAAAGTAAACCCAAACACATCCATTTCCAGTGAACTGGCTCGAGATTCAGTCACTTCTGAACAACATGGGGAAAACATAAAAAGCTGGGAGAATCTTGGCCGGGTGAACAGACCCGCACAAGTCTTTGCTTTGTAGAAAACAAACAGGTCTGTATTTGAAATTTTCTGAGCTTTCTTTTTTCCAATGTGTCATGCTTAATCTGGGATGCAAAACATCACAGATGAAGCAAATATCACTTGTGGAAATATTACTTCACGTCTTGAGATGAGTGCAGCTGAGTCACCGTCAAGATAATTTGAAAATGCTAGGGCTCTTTGTGTAGTAATGGTTAGATACTGTGTATTTAAGGGAATGTGTGTGTTGTGTGTGTGTGTGTGTGTGTGTGTGTGTGTGTGTGTGTGTGTGTGTGTGTGTGTGCGTGTGTATGTTGTGTGTGTGGTATGTGTACCTGCTCTCCTCCCAGTCTCTGGGCTTCTTAGTCTCGTTGGGCTTGATACAGCGTATGTAGTGTGGAGTACACTTCATGAGTGTGCTCACCAAGTCATTGGCTTGTTTCTGGGAAAGAACAAGTAAATGAGATTATATACACACACACACACACACACACATATACATACATATATACATGTGTATGCACAGACATCTTCCAGTTAAACCCACCTTTATTTTACTTCCTGCTGTTGTTGGTCGACCTTTCTTCTCAGCATTGAGATTTTCTGGAAACAGCGCCCGAATAAAGCCTCTGTTAAGGAACAAACAAAAAAAGAAAAAAAGAAAAATGAAACAGACAGGAATAATCATGGACGAAGTGGAGCAGAAAGGGGAAGAAAAATCAAACGGTCAACAGACAAACAGAGCAGACTTTTGGGACGGATAGAGCGCTTTCCCCTCTAGATACCGAAGTTCTGCCACACCGCAGTGCTCGTTGTTTTCGGGATTTAAGGACAGAACGGTGTCTACACACACATATACACACATACACATACACACACGCACACACTAATCACTACCATCGTTTCCTCTGGAATGAAATTTTCCTGTGCTACACTCCAGAACATTATATGTAGTCGCACGGAAGAGTTCCCTGATGTCACGCATATGATTTGGAATTCATGACCGAAACCCATGACTGAAAAGCTCAAAGCCGGTCACAATGTAACACAGACTAGCCAGCATTCCAGAAATTCTGGGTGTGTGTTGATCCTTTTCACCCTCAGCGAGCGGTCGGACTCGTCTCAGAGGTTACCTCTATTCTTATGATTAAAGGGAAAGAAATTCCTGAAGGAAAGCTGAGGTGGATAATTGAGCATTACATTAAAATAAGAAAACAATCAGCAACAGAAGACGTTCTAATAATTATATAATAAGATCCATGCTTCTGGGAAGATGTTCCATTACACACATTCACACACAAGGGTGTGAGTAAAGTCTAGAACAGACTGAGGTGAGGTTATAATTAAATTAAAACCATTTATTTTAGTAGATTAAGACATTTTCAAGGGTTTAATTCTTTAATTAAACTGTGCATGGACACAATAATTGCTTTATGCAAATGTATGATTATTATTAATGAAACCAAATTCAACATAGAGCATGAAGGTAAAATATTCTTGTAAATGATTTCAAGTAATGATGGTGTTAAAAATCATCAAGACACCAAACGGAACTTTTACTATCTTTCCACACGGACTCTTTTAATTAATTTGAGACTTTTTCTTTCTCATATATCTAAGTAACGAATGACAAATAAATTAATAAAATGAATGTTTTAATTTTGCCTCTTTTATAAGTATTTATTTTTACTTTCGAACAGAAAGGTGTACTATGTTAAGGGCGCGTTAATGAAATCGGTGCAGATAAAAAGAATTTTCTTTAATGCTAAATGCTAATGCTAAGTTATTAACCAGGTAATTTTGTCAGTCCTATTAAATTTACAAATATTCATATGCATATACACGAAATGGGTATATGGGTATAATATAGGTATATATTATGGGATTGTAAAAACTAATACTAAATAAGGAGCAAATGTGAGGATAAACAGGGTAGTATTTGAAAAATGATAAAAGTGCAAAAAACACTTTGAGGGTCAAACCTCTATAGCAGGAGATCTTTCACTCCACACTCCATGTAGAGCATCTTTTTCCAAAAGTTTGGTGTCGAACCACATAGGGCTGTAAAAGTCAGGTGTCAAAATACTTTTGTCAATACAGTACTTGACAAACAAATCTCCACAAAATCAAGTGGAACATCTTCCAAGAAAAGTGGAGTTTAATGTAGGAGCAAAAATGGGGTCTCACTATGTCCTATTCATTATGATGCCCCATGATACAAACACATTGGGGGATTTTTTTTATATAGGTTCAAAACCTTGGCTGAGTAACATTTGAGGTAAAACTGTATAATTCACGCTTCTCAGAGCAATTCTAATGATTTTAAGGAAATCCCCTGAAACTGCATTATCATGATCAAATGATCATCTAAATCTGGTCATCTAAAAAGCTTGTTTTCCAAAAGCACGTGTTTGCATTGTCAAGCCGCACCCATAACACCTTGCCCGAGGACGGTGATTTTGGATATGTTCTCTCACACACACACACACACACACACACACACCACACACACACACACACACACACACACACACACACACACACGCAAACACACACACACATACATGCATACACACACACATACACACACATTTACACAAGTACTTCTGTCGCTGCAACTCTGGAGCATGCTTTGCATAGATTAGCATGAGTTGCCAGCCCAGTTGCATTGTGGGTAGAAAGGATGACGCACTCACATTTCGCTGCTCTGCATGAGCTCGATGAGGTCGGTGAACAGGACGTCTCTGTTGCGCTCACAGAAGCCGTCAGCATCGTAGGACACCTGAAAACACACACACACACACACACACACACACACAAATGTATTTAAGTTCATTATAAGAGCAAACGTGAACTCAACGACGAAGTAGACGCTCAGAAAGAAATGACATTTGGCCATGTAGGGTAAATGAAAGATTTCGAGCTTATAGAAAACATGTATAAGAGAACAGAACGGGATGAGTGAGCATCTCTGACCTTCCCCGCATAGTGGTGGATGATAAAGCCCTGATTCCAGCTGTTGAAGTGCTCGTGGTTGTTGATCTGCATGCGAAGTTTCTGCAGCATCGTCTGGTCAGCTCCTTCCCCCTTCGCGTGCATAGTAGCGCAGACGTCGTCCAAGATGCACATGATGCCTGGGGGATTCTAAGAAAAGACGGAGCCAACTTGATATTTTAGGCACAATTCCTGTCAGATTGGTATATATTCAAAAAACAGAACCATCATTAAGGATCTGGATTTAGAAGAAAGTATTCAAGCCAATTGATTTTTATTTGTATAGTGGTTTTAACAATGGACATTGTCTTAAAGCCGCTTCATACATAGTAATGCAGTAAAGAATGAATAAGATTCTTCCTTATAAGTGTAAGTTTGTCCCTAATGAGCACACCAGTGGCACCTGCGGTGAGGGAAAACTCCCTGAGATTGCATAAGGAAGAAAAGCTTGAAATGAACCAGACTCAAACTTCCTCATGTGAGTGACACTGAAGTCCTGAGTCCGTGTACAGACTGTTAAATACAGTCCAAATCCACCCTCAAAGCTCCTGCGTTACGCCGTAATTCCGAATATCCATGGAGAATTCCCATGGATTCCCAACCACTGACGTGAAACAAATACTGGGATTATTTGGACAGCTAGGGCTCTCCTTCAAGCATGTTCAGCTACACTACAATGTTGATATTATGGATACCATTTGAGTCTATTTAAAGAAATATTTATTTTCTTGGGTTTTTTATAATGGAATTTTGAAAATTCATGAAGATATGTTTAAGATGGTTTGCAATTGAAGAGCTGCTACTATACAGATATGATCCTAATAAACGATGAACGTGAATGGGACGCAGGTGTTCACTTGAACTACAAGACCCAAACCTGTTCCAGCATGACAATGCAACCACTATGCACTGTACAAGAAGTCTGCTCCATGAAGATATGGGGAAGATTGTAAGATCTAGTGTTATAGAGCTCCGACCCTAATGAAGAATAAATGTGAACACTGGCCTGACCTCACCTATCAGTCCCTGACACCCTTTTACCTGAACCAGCTCCAATCGCCATAATAAATCTAGAAGAGTGTTGGTTTTTAATAACAGTAAACGGGGACTGAGTGTGCAAAAAGCACAAAATCCATTTACATTTATACACAGCAGTTAAGGGTTAAGGGCCTTGCTGAAGGGCCCAGAGGTGGACCTTTTAGTGGTGGAGAGATTTAAACTCATGCCCTTCCAATTATAACTCCAACCACTGAAAGTTAAAGCACTTACGGCACATTATGAACATGGTTATCAAAGAGCCATGGGAGAAACCTGGCAAACGTGTGCCCCCGGAGATACCTCAATTTGGCAGACTGTTTAGTTTTATTGGGTGTGTAAAAAAGACCTGTTTAAAAAACGGAGCCCATATCCTGTCTGAGGGGGAAAGCAGCCAAATAAAACCTGACTTCAGCCTCTTGGCACTTACTTTACTCTCGATGAGGTCGCAGACTATCTTGTTGTTAAAGTATTCGATGGGAGTCCATCGGATTCCTTCTTGTACATACTCATCCTAAAAGGAAATAAATAAGGGGTCTGAGGGAAAATACTGAAATGTCTCGGAATAGGAGCGGATAAAAGAAAAGATTCAGCGTGCCATTATGACTCCTGGTGGACTTCAGTACCTGCTCGGCTTTCAGTGTGAGCTCGATGAAGATCTGCTGCAGTTTTTCATTCACAAAGTTGATGCAGAACTGTTCAAAGCCATTTTTCTACAACAAAAATAAAATGGAAAAAATTTTGCTGTTCTCACAACAACTAAATACACTCAGACAGAATGTAAATTACAATATGTAAAGAACAACGTGCTCCAGGAGTCAAAACATATTCTAAACCAAACAGGGCAGACAGAACTGCTATTCAATGCTGGTGATCCTCCACCACGTTGAGATCTTGTGATCTTTTACGTCATTTCACAACCACCAACTGTCCTTTTCTCTGATTGTTTAATGCCAAATATGGACCAGCACTCCATTTTATCCCTCTACCATTTTCTACCATTACTCCACTGATCCTTCCATCCTTTATCACGATTCCATTAATCCCTTCATTCTCTACCACTTCCCCACGGATCCCTCTATCTTTTACCATAAACCACTTGTCCCTTTATCTCCTACCAATACTCCACTGATCTCTTCATCCTTTTCCACATCATCTACCAATGCTCTATTGACCCCACAGTCTTCAACCACTGCTGTTCTAACTACATTTTCTCTCAGAAGTTGTAGGCTGAATGCCTTCTTACTCTGTGTCTTAATTAACCAACACTTTTGGAGGTCTGTCCGGATAAGGGGAAGTCTGCCAAATTCTATAAATGTTTTTAAAAAATCTTAGATAACAAATAAACTACATCAAATCCTTGGAATTGAACATCTTAGGGCACATGTGTCAAACTCAAGGCCCGTCACGTCATTTTACACGACCCGCAAGAGCTTAAACACTGAATGATTGTCTTAAAATAAGGCTATGCTGCTTTAAAGCGTGCATTTACAATAAACTACATCTCCCACAATGCATGCGACTATGTTACCCGCAAAGTGATGCCATCCCTCCACTTGATTCTTTTTAGTTCGAAATATTTACATTAAAAATAAGGAAGGAAACAAGCATGAAAATAATACCTGGAAAATCTCAAATCCATAGATATCCAGAACTCCGATGTTCTCCTCCTGATGATTCTTCACCATGGCTTTATTGATTGACTGAAAAGGGAAAAAAAGAATGACTTCTATTTGCACGATTATCAATTAGAAGAGAGATCTAAAGAATACAGGAGGAATGCACCTACCTCTACCAGATAGTCAAAGACACGAGAATGCAGAGCTTTGGAGAGCGCGTCACGTGTGAAACACGCCTGCTCCACGTTCAGGGTCACGTCTATGGACTCGGATTTGCCGCCCCATTTGCCATCCATCTTACGGCTGGTGAGTTTCTCTTTTAGACGCTCCTGGTTGATGCCCAGCAGGAAGGCAGGAAATGCCAGGACTGAGCAGAGGAAAATGACATAGTGAGGAGGAGGAGGGAAAAGGGGAAGGGGGGGGGGTCTGTTTCTCCAAGGCGAAAAGTAAACTACAAGAATCTACCAGAACATCACATTTTTCCAGGAAACCAAAATTAAGACTCATAGAGTGTGTTGTTTTTATTAAACTACAATCTGAGGCATGGGTGAGGAACCAGGCAACATCTAGAACCTGACGCCTCGTCTGGACTCTAAGCTAGCCCAACCGCTAAAGGGAAAGCCCTATCAGCTCTAGACACCATCCATCATTCTTGGTGTCCTCCAGGGAGAACGAGGGTGTGGGGAGCAAAGCGCAAAACTTCTGCTTCTCCGTCTGCTTCCTAGAAGAGCTGGGATTGATTGTGTGCGAATCGCCGATCGAAGAACAGCCACGTTTAACACTTTTCCATGAAAAATTCATGAATGGCATCTTAGCATGGAAGGAAACCTTTCTCTGAGGAGAAGCTCTGGACACATACAGAGGTGTGATGCTGTTAAACCACTTATTCAGGATGTGGCTGAAGATGTGAAAACCATTTAAAGAGGATTTACGGCGGACAGGAAGCAAGGAGAACGGGAATATCGGGGCAACACAGCAGAGCTTTGTGTGAAAAACATTGGATGGAAGGGGAATGGAGGGAGAGACGCAGCAGGCTGACTGACGAGTACAGGGTGGGGACAGGGAGAAGTGGAAGGGCGGGCTGGCGCAACAGGAAGTTCTGCTTTTCCTTGGTGTAATTTTAGTATGTGATGTAATTCAGCCCAGACTCCTGAACCCTGAAGCGATCATCATTTTCTGGGGTAGTTTCAGGACGCCTGAGTCTGCCTGGCTCCAACAACACAACAAACATCTAGCAGAAGGAGATCTAGCCAAAGGACGAAAAAAAAAAAAAGGAAGATAGCATGTCTTCTTTGTGACCCTTTAAAGAGCAACCAAGGATACACATACACAAAGAAATAAGCAAAAGCGTCTACTCACACTCCTCACTCTCCACAGCGGCGTAGTTCCCAGACTCTCTGAAGCTGATGTTGCCTAGGTGAAGGATTCCAGCAACAATCTGCAAGACCATTGTGAGGTCTTCGACTGAGATCCCGATAACGTTCATAGCGTGCTGGAGAACGAGCAAAATGGCCTTCGTTAAGAACGTGCAATGTACAACTGTCAATAGAGAAACTTGAACCGTGTCGAGATTGATCAGCTCAAGTTGGTAACGATTTTCATTTGAAGATAACAAACCTCAATAAAAAAAAAAAAACCTTCTACATATACCGTTTCTTCTTCATTAAACATTTAAAGGCTCTGGCACGGAGGAGTTGGTGCTAAATCTATAATGATCTCAGACGTTGAGCTCATTTATGAGATGCTCAGGAAGTCCTGGTTCCAAAGGACATTACTCCTAATCACACACTCCGGTGCTCATGATATTGCGCTCTCTCTCTGGTGTTTGTAATGCTTTAATATACTCTTGAGGATGGGTTGAGAATCTGGCTCCCCTCAAGGTTTCTTCTTTATAACATCTAAGAGTTTTCCGATTTGCTACAGATGTCCCAGGTTTTCTCATTGGAGATAAAAACAGAGTGCAAAGTTCCACTCACTAGAGTTTCCTGAAAATCCTTTTTGTCGTTGATGTCATCCACTTTGTAGGATCCTGACTGGTTGAGGTACGAGTAGTAATCCAGGTTGGTAATTCCCAGAGTGCTCCTCTGATCCGCTGTTGCTCCTTCGATCAACTGTATCGTGCACATATAAAGCATACATGTTCATGATGGGATTTTAAAGATATAGAAATATGTCAGATACTTGTACATATATACAACAAATATTACAAAATATTACAACAATGCTCATTTTTATATAGGTAACATATACTCTTAAACACACATACACACACACACACACACACACACACACACACACACACACACACACATATATAGGTATTTCATGCTTTTTAAGGAAAGAAATGTTTAAATAAACCATATAGGCATATAGGTTACGTTTAGCATATTGATGAAGTATATATATATATATATATATATATATATATATATATATATATATATATATATATATATATATATATATATAGTTTTATATATGGGAATCAGACTTCTGTATGGGACACGTGTACCAAAAACAGCCAGTTTTGATACTCATCCAAACCGCTCATGAAGTAAACGGAACAGAATCCGAATCTTTCCATTTTTTCCCTCTGAATTCCTCCCCTGCTAATCCAACCCCCCCCCCCCCCCCCCCCCCCCCCCCCCCCCCCCCCCCCCCCCCCCCCCCCCCCCCCCCCCCCCCCACCCCCCCCCCCCCCCCCCCCCCCCACACACACACACACCACACACACACACACACTCCAGTGGAGAGATGAAAACAGTTCCCTAAGGTCTGCTTCTCACCTGGTAGAAGATGTGAAAGCTTCTTTCTCCAGGGTTCCTCGTGACCACGCGAGATTTTTCCAACAGGAAGTTGGAGATTTTCCCGCCATCTGGTTCACCGCCGGAGCTGAACTGAATCTCAAAGTATTTGCCCTGCCAGAAGAAACGTGCCGTGTTAAAACAGTGTTTAGACTCACATATCGTCACACAGGGTCAGTCTCGCATACAAACACACACACACACACCTGCAGCTCATTGTCTTGTGTACTTAGACCTAAAGTAAAAAAGGCCACAGCAAGGCAAAGTGAGGGTGTGATGAGATTCCCAGCAGGACTGAGACTCCTGAACACACTGAAACACTTTGTCCTTTAACTCCTTCTACAACACGACTGTTCCACAGCTAATCTAATCGTGTCATATCCAATTCATTTCCCCTATACTGAAAAATTCAACCCAACCCAGAAGAAATAAAACAATACAGGAATCCACAAAAATATCCCAATGTACACAATGTATTTATTAGAGTTGGGCCTTGGTGGAGGGGTGGCTTGGGGGTGGGACTAGATGTTTGGGGTTTAGAGGTTCCTGGCTAGGGGTTAGGGTTCAGGATTAAATGGCAATGTTTCCAGGGTTAGGGGTTAAGATTAGGACTAGTATTGTTAGGGTGGCAGAATAGGAGTTAGGGTTGGGGTTAGAGATTAGAAGGTTGTAGGTTAAGGGTTAAGATTAGGAATAGGGGGTTACAGTTGAGAGATTAGAAGTTTTAGGTGTTTGGGTTGCAGTTTATGGATAGACATTAGAAGATTAGAGTTAAGGGATTTAGGGTTAGAGTAGGGATTTGGTGATTAAGGACAGGGTTAGAGGGTGGGGGGTAGTTTCAGTGTTTAAGGTTTAGTATTACGGTTGAACAGCTGGGGTTTACTAGACTGGGGTTGAGACATAGACTTGGGCTAGGACTTAATCTTTTATTCCATTCCTTTCTAATACAAACAAGTCTCAAACAGCCAACATATGCCTCTATGCAATCACTAAAAGCATCATAGAAACTGAGTGATTCACGTCCACAATAAGCTGTAGATCTCCCTTATATATTGTGAAGTTTGATAGTGCTCATATATCAGCCTGGCCTCTGAATACTTAACCTGGACCCACCCTACCCTCTGTCTCTTCTCTATTTCCAGCCATTGACTTCAGCTGGCTCCATTTCACCCTCATAATGCAGCCAGCAAGAGAAAGGAGAGGGTAATAATAGGATTCCCTTGCTCTTGCCTCTTTTTCTCCCTCGTTCTATTTTAACTGGAAGTCCCTTCTATTTTCTTTAGTCCCCATAAAGCTCTGGAAACCTCTCACTTCAGATTCAGTAAACCATATGACTTTCAGAGCGCTCGCTCTTTTTATCCATAAAGCCGCGGCAGAAGGCAGAGCGCTTACGAATCGACTGGAGTTGTTGTTCCTCAGCGTCTTGGCGTTTCCGAAGGCTTCCAGGAGAGGGTTGGACTGCAAAATGATGTCTTTGACATGCTGTGGAGGAAAAAAAAGAGAGAGAGAGCAGCAATGATGATGATGATGATGATTAGGTACTTTGACAACCATATGCCTGCAACACAGGCTGCTTGTCATGCCTGTGTTACACACACACACGCACACACATACACACACACACACACACGGAAGTCATCTGGCCTGGATTGCATTATCTGCTCCTATCCATCTGCAGATGACTGGCACATGCATTTTAAATCAGCAAACATCTTTTATTATACACAGACGTCATATGGTAGCATTTCTGGAGAGCCTGTAAACTCAACTGCTGTCATTTGTCAAGAAAACCTGAGTGGAATTCCGAAGGCGGACCGGCAACACAGACAAACACACTCCTGAACATCCAACAAGTCAAATTCATAGAACAGTGGTTTATTTATTAGATATTAGAGTATTTATTTTACTGCATTAAAATATTCGGCATAGGATCCGGCCATTAGGGTTGTACAAGCCAGTGAACTCTCACTGCCGGTCCCAAGCCTGGATAAATGCGTTAGGAAGGGCATCCAGATAAAACTTGCCAAATCAAATATGCACATAACTAAAGAGAATTTTGAGAAAAGGATGGAGATCTCAGTAGTGAACCCATATTTTAAGGAGAGGAATGTGGAAGGGCAGATGGTAGTAGATTTTGTGAAAAGGATGGATATGGCAGAGGTGAATGCATATTTTGAGAAGAAGGAGAACTGGGTGATGTGGTGCTCGGGGCTCGGTGGAGGTGTATTGGTGATAAAGGAGACAGCTCGGAAGGTACTTGGTGTGCCATCTCGAAAGAAAGAGGAAGACCTGGTGGCGGGATGAAGAAGTACAGGAAAGGAGGAGTATTTTGAGCAGCTGATGAATGAGGAAAATAAGAGAGAGTGAAGGGTGGATGATGTGGAGATGCTCTACGATGCTTGGCGGTATGTTCTACAGCCGAAAGAGGAAGAAGAATATTCGGCATCAATAATTCACATTTTTCTCAATGCTAATGAATAAAGAGATATTATAATCCAAAGAATCCGAAATATCAAGATCTGGTGAAAATGTCCATAAATGTGACACTGTATTATTTGCTGTGTTTCGACCCAACAATCCGAATTATACAGTGCAATTTTAGAAAAAAAGAATTTCATAAATTATGAGAGATTCAGATCATTATTGCTTTTGCATCGATGCAACAAAATCGCTAATATAATGAAATGAAGATTGAGTTTAACCAAACAAATCGATAAACATCCAGGTGTTCTACTTTATTTTAATTCCATGAATTAATGCTTTGTTTCTCCATCTGTTCAGATAAAAAACTTTGTATAACCGGCCAAAAATGTTCCTCGCTAGTTGGCGATTTCCCGATCATCCCAGAGCAGTTCAACAGGATTTGGGTGCAGTAACAAGGCATGATAGATAATACTCCAGATGACTGCTCTTCAAATGGCACTTATAAAACTTGGACGTATTCGATGTATTGTTGTACTGCTAAATTGATTCCTATGAGCCACAGTCCACACACACAGTGTAATTCCATTTGAAGTATGGAATGGTTGCCATGCTGGTCCTTTCAACCTTCTGTCTCTAGAAACTTCCCAGCTCCAAAACAACTCCAAACCATTAGGCTTCCACCCTGCATGTCTGACTGTGATGGTGAGGCAGTCTGAGGATGAACATGCATGTGCCTCAAAAACAATAGTGCTTTTCACAGGCACTCTATAAATATATACACAACCCCCAATACCCAACGACACACCATACCAGCCAGTCCCCTTTTAATAATACATTAACTGCAAATCAGAAAGAAAAAAAGAGGAGTTGGAGGCAGAAAGGGATGCAAGAAAGAGAGAGAGAGAGAGAGAGACTCGCACTCGAATGGACACGGTGTAGTGTATCACTGAGAGTCAAATAACATGACAGAGAAAGGAGGGAAGCCTTGAGGGAATGTCAAGAGAAAAAAAAGAGCAGCAAAATCACATTAGAATGTAAATCTAATACACGGCTTTGTTGAGGGACATAACGGACACCCATTTATTTTTGCGAGTGTGTGCATGTGTGTGCGCTTATATATATATATATACATATATATATATATATATATATATATATATATATATATATATGATATATATATGGCTCGAATACAGTCATGATTGGTGCAGATTAAGGTTCATAGCTTTGTGCTGCTGGGACCTTCAGATCAGTAACCCTGAACTTTTTAACTAACATTTCCCTTTGTTCCATACGTGAGGTGATAGCTTAGTAGTAAAGGCCTTTGACTCTGAAAGTCATGAGTTCAAAACCCATGCTACCACTCCAGGGCCCCTGACCAAGGCCCTTAATCCTAAAGTAGGTCAGTTGCATAACTGACATTAATATAAGAATGTAAAGAGGCATAACATGGAGAATCTCATATGGATTTTTTTCAAGCTTTAAAGACTGCATCAATTAAATGATTGTTGTCAAGTGCATATTATAATCGGTTCCACATAATCGGACAAATAGGTGCAGCCAAAAAAAGGGGTGTTAGAAGCATACGACATGATTTAAAATCCCAGTCACGCTAGTCTGATACTTTTGGAGCCTCTGAGCAAGGCCCTTCACCCTCAAGTGGTCAGTTGTAAATCGCTCTTTATAAGAGTCTGCCTAATACCATAAATGTCAACTGGAGATTCTCAAAATTGTAGAAATAACCATTTAAGAAATAGCCGTTAAAAAGCATTACACTGCATGTGGTACTGTGTATGTATGTGTATTTGAATCTGAATCAGATTTGTATTGGACTCACCTGCACTCTAGGTCCTCCTCCCGACACTCTTGAGATGTAGCTCATAATATATTTGGCTGCGACCGTCTTCCCGGCACCGCTCTCTCCACTATGAGAAACATAAATCTTAGTCAAATCTGCAGGCCACACATAACCCAGAAAGCTGCATCATCAAAAAAAAAAACTCAGAGAAGCTCATTCTCAGCATCCGTAAGCTGGACCTGACCGCGTTTCCACAAATAAACACTGCACTATTCTCAAGGACATTGATGCACTATTTAAAAGCGGCAGGAAGAACATACAAAGACAGGGAACATACACTAGGGTGTTTTCTTTTGAGGTCAGTGCACGCTGACAAACTCTGACCCAGCAATTTAAAACGAATGTTTATGAATGGCGCGGAACAGCAGGAGAGCGCTGCGGTCCTTACAGCTGCAGAATCTTTGGGTTTTGTGTTTCAATCATTTCTTTTAGGGGATCTTTTTGCTTTCTTGGATTTCCCCAAGAAAAAAAATTCCATGAATTAGTGTACGAACGGTAACGGGAATCCCATTCACGGTCATTTCCCAGTTTGTATCCTGGGATAACCTCTGGATCCGCTGTAACCCTCAGCCAGGGCCGTTTCTAGCCACTCCAGGTGAGATTCCTATTATCACTCCGCCCTTCCACCACATTGCCCCCCCCCCCCCCCCCCCCCCCCCACACACACACACCACACAAGTCATTCACAATCTTCCATAAAAAAAAAAGGTTAAATACACTGGATAATCATTACTAAATTTCCTGAATTCATGTATGCAAACATATTAATTCATCTTCATCAGAAAAACAGGCATATAATTAAAATGTACAAGGGGCGAGGGCAGGGCAGGGCAGTGGGAATTCACTGGCACCGAAGCGACTGCCTACCTGGAAAAGGTGCTGCCCTACCACTTTAAAATATATAACGAGGATCACTGAATTAAACGTATTTAAATATGTAATTACAAAGGCTAACACAACAAAAAATTAAACAAACAACTAAAATCTAAAAAAAAAATGGTATGCTTTTTAAATATCTTCTGTGTGTTTACAAGAGTATATTCAGACCATGTCAAAGACACCTTGTTACATCGTCATGGGAATTTCAGATAAATTAGCCAATGCTGACGTTTCAGATTACATCAGACTGCCCGTAAGTTGGCGGTTCATGCGTATTTGCGACGCCAGTCTACTTAAACTGAAATTTTATTGAATTTCTCAACAGATCTGCTGGAAGCTTATATTCTCAACAACTTTTTCTCACTGTCACTTTGTCATTTAATTGGATGTATGAAATACGAGACAAACGCATATTAGCTTCACTTCTCCATCCCACCCTGTCCTCTACATATACCTCTTTCACACTAGCTGCCTGTATGTCTCCATTCACCACATCCATAAACCTCTTTTTCTCCTCCCTGGCACCTCCATCTTCAGTTAACCCCATGTTCATCTGCACATGTCCAAACCACCTCAATCTAACGCATATTAACTGCACCATATGCACAAAAGTCTGTGGGAACCTGACCGTAAGATTTATATGTAACATCACATTCTATATTTAGTCCCCATCATAAACTCCACTCTTACTGTTCCATTTGTTTTTTTTTAGTGGAACATGCTCATTCAGCCTGATGTACATGAGGTGAGGATGGACTGGAACGGGATGTTCAAAAAGCACACATGAATCTTATTGTTAGGTGTCAACAAACTTCTGTCCAAATAGTGTGCGAGCCATTGGCGAAGGCCAGAGGAAGCATGCCGAGATCCTTGGTGCACATTGCAGGTCTGGAACTTCTACTAGTTGACTTCTACTAATGCTTGCATACTTACTCCTTCATGCAGTTAAATCTAATCAGCCAATCACATGGCATAAGACATGGGTCATGGTCTGGAGCTTTGTTCCAGAGAGGATGGGGTTTCCTGGATCATGCTCACGCATGACTACTTCCTTACATGCTAAATATTTTACTGCTATTGGTCAATGGCATGATTTCTGGAGGTGCTAATGATCCCATGCAGTGATTTCCACAACCACTGGTTCAAGGGTACGGGGTGTAAGTCTGAAGAAGCCGTATATTTAGACATCTTGGAGGAAATGATGCTCAGCTGCCGGATAATTATATAATTGTGGGGAAAAAAAGTGGATGTATGTACATACTCATAATTTGCCTCTCTGTTACTCAACATTCAAGTGACGTTAACTTTCCAATGAGACGGGAAATGAGTAATACAGATAGTGTCACTTCTCTAAGCTTTTATTATTTCCAAACCAAGCGCTGGACCTTTTATCTGGGTGCTATTTTGGAACCTGTTCCGTGGGAGCACCCTATTGTACTTTATATTTCCATGGATTTATTGGCCAAATACAGACACAGGGTAAGAAATAGATTTCCTGTGAACTCTGTCAGCTTCATTCAACACTCGGTGATAAAACTCATTAACTCTTAGCCAAAACAGATTCGGTGCTGCACTGTACAATGCTGGTGTTTGTGTCCTTTTTAACCAAATTGTACATCCAGTCTGTCCTTCTGTGGCAAAGTCGCAATGATGGCCTGATAATGAGGTGATGAGGTGTCCCGTCTCTCTGGGAATTACCTCTATTCTCTCCGTATCCTTACCTCTGTTCCAGCGAGGGACAATTTCCTCCCTAAATGGCTTCCTCGACTTGAAAAAGTCTGTTTTTATTAAACAGATTCCCAGCTTCCGCCACCATTGTGACTGTATAACAATGGGAGTCTATGCCATATTTAGGTCATACATGGTTATGTATGAGGTAGATCAAAACAGCAGACGGAAGAAGCCTGGTCGGAAGCAAAGCAAACGGTTCA
This sequence comes from Kryptopterus vitreolus, assembly GCA_030449085.1. Lineage (NCBI taxonomy): Eukaryota > Metazoa > Chordata > Actinopteri > Siluriformes > Siluridae > Kryptopterus > Kryptopterus vitreolus. The sequence continues at coordinate 2,693,031 of JACRUU010000010.1, read as the reverse complement.
GACTGTGTGATATCTTGTACTGATTTGTGGCACAGAGAAACTCCATGCATCATAAAAAAGGAAAGGAAGTCGGAAGAGATAAAGGAGTAAAATGCTACCAAGTTTGCCTTGAGTGTAATGGCTCATTTAGCACTCGAGTGAAAAACTGAATCATAACAATAACGTTAGGGTAAAGGGCTTTACTGACCACACAATGCCTGAGCAGCAGATTTGTGTGCGGGCTTTGTTTGCTAATCTGTCCAATCATATTCTCACTTCCAGTTTATTTTATGGTTTTATGTCTTGGTTAACTGGACAAACAACAAACGAGAAGGAAATTGCTGAAGCGTGAGCCACTCGTGACGATGTAAGCAATACGGACAGTGCCGAGGCCTTGGCTGACCAGCAGACCACCAACACGCACCACAATCCAGAAGTCCTCATAAAATGAAACGTATAAATGCAGTATTTTACGGTATGAGAAATGAGAAACTAAAAAGAAAAGCAGCAGCAAAGCCTACGAGATGATTCCAGGTGGACTTCCTGCCCTGTGGAAGGAGGAAATATAAAAATAAACTGCTGCTGCTCTTTGTTTTTAACCTACATGCAAGACAGAATATGCAAATATCCACCAAGTGTAGGTTGAGGTCCCATTGATGATACCGAATTTCCTGTAGATGACATGGCTGGAGATTTAAATACCTGGAGTCAAGGAATATAAAGTGGCGTATCCATATGAACACCTCTAAATGGGTCTCAAGTGACAAGACAGTCAGCATCCATATAACACCCGAAGCGCTTGAGCTAGTTGGGCCTGCTTTCCTCCTTCCCATTAAGTCGTTAATTGTTAAAATAAAGCACACAAAACCATCACAGCATCCGCCTTTTTTTAACAATAGGACAATGAACATGTGAGTCAGGCTTATTTGCTTTGCCTACCTGATAATGACGCACTGGCTTTCGCGGTCAATCATCATGTTTCTGTACATGTTGTCTGCCAGTGCATAGATATGAGGAGGGTTTTCATACTGAGCCTATAGGAGATATAAAGGGGGTTTAAATTAGATCAGATAAAAATGAAATAAATAATTAGTGATGTAAAAATCGCACGACTTAATAAGATGTATCGCAGATAGACACGCTGTTTGCCGAGGTGACTTCCTGCCAGGTGAGTTCTTTTAAAGACAGGTATGAGCTGCATTCCCTTTACAGAGGAATGCAGACGGTACAAGTATCTGAACCACACCTTTTTTTTGTTATAAAAAGAAAAAAAAACATTCTTTGTTTTCTGTAGGAAAATAATTAATAAAATAAGATTCCATTGGTGAATCCAAAGAGGTATAAAAAATGTATATATATATATATATATATATATATATATATATATATATATACATACATATACATACACACAGGAGAATTGAGCCCATGACGTTCCATTCAGAAATACAATATATTATCCACTGAGTGAAGTGACACCTCCCTAAACATCTTGCAATTCGTAGCCATATTCAATAAAATACTTACTGATCCCTGGTACATTTCCACACCTCCTTGTCTCCAAAGTAAGGCATTTGTTTAAATGGATTAACAGATATGAGCACAGGTCCAATATATATGTCTATGGATATAAGTCAAGGGTTATAAAAAAAAAACGTTGATTACAAACACAGGCTTTTCCATTGCTAAATAAAAATCATGTATAAAATTTATATATATATATATATATATATATATATATATACTATATATATATATATATATAATAATCTATATCTATGTATCATACAATCACAAATAAATACACACACAAACACAAACACACACACTCAAAATGCATTTGCCTCAATGCTTCCTTTTGTAAATTTAACTACACACGGTGCTCGCAAACTTTGGAGATGCTGCCGACTGTAAAATAGAGGAGAAATGAGGAGAAAACTAATTTTCACTTTAGTTCAACTTTGCGAGCCAATCCTGTTCCAGCATGATGATGTGCAGAAAGTCAGCACCATAAAGATCTGCTTGATATGGTTTGAGAACTTCTGCTTTGGAGCTCCGGCTGCAACGCTACTGAACAATAAATATGAATCCTGACTCCACCTCAGGTCTTTTCTGTAATAGACTATAGTGTACTCTTGTCCGCATTTATACACTATATACAGTATGGACATTTTTGATGATAGAGAAACAAGTCTGTGTGTAAGGATAAACAATTCAATATCAATGACAATTTCAATTGTAAAAAGCGCTCTACAAATAAAACTACATTGAATTGAAATTTGAGAGAAACGTGTCATGATTGAATCACGTGTTTTGTCCAGAGCTGGGAAACTGGTAGGTTTCTCATTTCTTTCAAGTTCTTAAATATCTAAAATACGCCTCGAGTGATCATTTCAGTGGACGCGTAAAACAGTGTTTTTTTTAAGATTAATCTTGGAATGTGCTAAAATTGGCAAATGAAACAGAGCTAAAAATGGATGATGATGTGATGACAAGGATGACGTGTCGTATGGTAGAGATTCATAGAAGAACTTCATAGGTCAGGGGTCTGCAAAAGGCAGTACTGTCTCCTCTGAGTGTAGTCGGTTGGCAGACTGCCGCTTGTCGCGAATAAAGGAAGCATTGAGCTTGACTCACGCTGACCTCAGTCCCATACGCCAGTGACTGCAACACTGCATCACTGTTACTATTTTCTCTTTACAATCACAGCAGTTACTTTAGGTTCAAACATCCAGGGGCCTGTATCATCTAAAAACCCTTAATCTGAATCATTACAGGGAATTTTACGACCCTGTGAGATTTCTGCAAGAGGCTAAAGAAGCTGTTATGCCATATAGTGCATATGTTCAATTCTTTTCATTTTTAAGCAAAAATCCCAATAAAACTAAAGATGAAACCTTCCACTCAAGATCTTCTAGTCCAACCTTCATGTGGCTGGCATTGTCACTGTCTTTATCACAGGATCACTTTCGTGCTAATCCAGATAAACACAGTCTAAGGAAAAAGTTCATAGAGGGTCCATGAGAGTCGGAAAGTAATTTGACGTCCTAACAGACCCAGCTCATTTACAGATCAGATTGGCTCATGCTATACATATTTGTTTAAATGCGAGTAAAGTAGTCTAATCAAGATCTAATCTATGGAGAGATGGAACAAATCCAAGAAACCATTCTTCATCCATAAATAACTGAGCCGAAGCCTGATGAGACCCAAACATCCTTAAGACATCGATTTGACGTACACTTCCAATGATCAATTAAAGGATACGAAAATATAGTCGTCCATATATCTCTTCTTGAGGTTTTCCACAATGGCGTCTTCGTTGATTTTGGTGAGTAGCACCATGTCGTCCACGCCGCTCTGCTTGACATTGTGGCTCTGCCAGTGGTACCGGTAGTGCCCCCGGCTCCCCTGTAACAACACACACATTACACATTCATACATTACTTACAAAATTAATCCTTTTACTCCCTCGATATAACCTGCTTACAATGTGATACGTTTGTGCACTTAAACCACATTAGATTAATATTGAGTTTGTAATGTCTTCAGAGAATACCTGATCTGTTCTCAGTAATGTGCTTGCATAAGAAACCATGTACTCTCAGTACTCTCAATATAACTCTAAGTTATATTACTCCTGTATGGGAACACAGCAGACTATAGCCTATAGGACTGGTGATGATGTAAAACACAATGTCTCAAGACAGAACCTGAATACCACCTTGTCACTGCACATCTGGCTTCGGTGCCCCCCCGACCACCAAGACAACAACAAAGCTTTGCTGACACTCTGAGTGTAAAAATCGTCCACTCGGTGAAGTGACCGCATGGTGTATTTTCTCTCAACACACATATGGGGACTTTTGTTGTTTCTAAACGGATGAAAAAACGCAGAATCAGGAAAAACCTTCCCCCCGTCCGCTGCACATACGGCTTTTGATGCTTGCGTTTCTTAGATCTCAGCTCTCTGCTTAACCTCTCTTACCATTTCACTCTTTTTGATTTCGCATCACGGTCGTTCCAAAGCGCAGCACGAGCAACTAAACTCTACTGTTCAAATATTTCGCCGTTCCAAAAGCCTGGAGAACGAACAGCACGGCAGAAAACATCCATTTCATCTAAAGGGTCAGTTTTCCTATATTCTACATCTGTTCTTCTTATGTAGCACAATATATGAACAAAAATATTGGGACACCTGCTATATGTGGTAGCTCAGTGGTTTTGGCTCGGGGTCACTCTTCAGTAGGTTAGGGGGGTGTTCAAGACCTCAAATCACAAAAGTGCCACTCTTGGGGCCACTGAGAAAGGTGCTTAACTCCCAGTGCTACAGAGGCATGACTGACCCCAGCTACCTGACATGACCTTCATCTTTTTTTTTTTTCATTTTTCATAAGACACAAATCTGTTCATGGCCATGCCCCTGTGCACAAATCCAGCTCCATGAAGATCTGCGTACATGGGTTGGAGTGGATGATCTCTTAAGATAGGGCTCTTAAACTCAGTTGACTGTACCCTAGGCCTCCTCACCTCACATACATCGGGACATCATATTACTAACGCGCAAATCTCCCAGAAAACATCTTCCCAGAAGAGTGGAGATTCTCATAAGAGCAAGTGGAGACAAATAGTTTAAATGGGATGTTCAAAAAGCACATCTGAATTGCCAAGTGTCTACAAACTGTATAGTGTATCGATCCCGATCATTGGGATGATTGTTGTAGTGAAAAATAAATGACATATAAATCCTAGAATTGCTTATTAAGAACGTTACGGTCTGAAACAACACACAGCATAGAAGAACATGCGCTGCTCTGGAAAAGTAAAGGAGGAAATAAAAATGGCTCCTGCTCCAAACAGGGTTAATTGAATTCAGGAGTAAATAAAACAAAGAGAGTAAATTACAGGAAAATAAAAGAGAACAAAAAAACCCACTCACACTGCAGCACTTTATTAGACAAGTTATAAGAGCAACTGTATGTGTGTGTGGTTGCTCCACGGTAAACATGTCCTAAATCACAGCTCGAACCGTTTTCCCACATGGCAGCTGTTAACTTGACATTCATCACACCACAGGAAGATACACCAAATGTATCGGGACAAACGTTATAGCAACAAGGCTCAGGGGCACACAACTATGTATATAGGATGTGTTCGCATGTGGAAGCATGACATTGTTCGGGAACTTGGAGACCCAAAAAAACTTCCATCATGACCATGTTACAGCGCACAAAGCCAGCTCCATGAAGATATGCTTAACATGGGGTTGGACTGGAAGATCTCCATGACGAATGTGAATACAGACACTCCCCATCCTAGGAAGAAACTTTCGCACGATGCAAACAAACCTGGCCATGAAGAAAAAAACTTTTTCGGATTCGGAAAAAAAAAAACGCTAACTAGCTTAACGAATGCAGAGCGTTCCTCCCTCCCTCCCTCCATTTAACAATGACATTGCATGGTAAGTACAACACTTACTGTATAGATGACTATAATGTTTATTCATTTTAAATGTATTACTGTTATTGTTTTTATAACTTTTCTTAAGTGCAGCATTCAGGAATGCAGTAAAGTTCCGTTTTTATCGTATGAAACATAGTTTGAAGACACAAACAACTTCACACCATGAACGAACTCCTGACTTTTCTAATACCCTCGTCCCTGAATCACGCTCCAAAATCCGGTATAACATCTTCCCGGAATAGTGGAGGTTATTATAAGAGCATATATTCACTAACAGAAGAGCATAGCAATCGTATGCTCAGGTGTCCACAAACATTTGGCTCATATTGTTAAACCGGTAGAGTGTCGAGTTTTTCAACTGGAGCTCATTTGGACCCGGAGAAGGATGAAATAAAGGAAATCCAGGAAGACTATGATTAAGTAAAGAAAAAAAAGCACCTTAAATGCAGGTCAGGCGCAATTTCACACCACCCGGATTTCAATCTCAGCCTTCGGAAAAGAAAAAAGAAGGTGGAGATTCCCAACTCACGTCTCTGGATACCGGTTTGCTCTCTTTTCTTTGCTATGAGTCCCTTTTTTTTTTTAGCAAAAAGTAAGTGGAATGTGAGTTCAGCTGTGCCATAAAAAAAATCTTTCTGAAGCCCATAAGTTTTGTTGTTTTTTTCCCCTCGCACCACGTGGTGCTGATAGAACACGAAGCCAGACCGTCAGCTCGTGCAAAGAAACACTGCTACTTTGCAGAAACCAGTCTTATCATAAACTTATAACTATATAGGCAACCTTTGTTCTCCTTTTCAGCCTCTTTTTCCACCATGATAATATAAGTTTCCTCTCCTCTGGAAAGATCATGTGGCGATTTGTGAGTATTCAAGAGCACATAACAAAATCGTAGATGTATGTGAGGTGAAGAAGACATGGGGTGCCCTCCAAATTCACTAGTGTAGATCCTCCACTCCATCCCATGTTCTCCTAGTTCAAGACATCCTATACGCCTGCTGGCGTTTGACTTTTTAGTCAGTGCTGCTAGAAAAGTGTCCCAATACTTTTGGGTAAGTTTGTGTGTATTTCTTCACTGTCCTCATTGTCTCCGGTTTTGTCCGTCCACGGTTGTTGGTTTCAACGGCTCTTATCTTCACGGTCACGTTTGTACATTTAGTATAAATATCAGCGCTCGCACACGGTTTCTTCGTGTTACGTATGATGTCACCAGAATACCTAATCCATCAATATTGCAAAGACTAACCTCAGGAAGAGTGTTAAAAATGTATTCTCTAATTTAATATCCTACATAATTCATTCCCTCTTACACACAAAAAATATCTTCCCCAATGATTATTTAATTCAAAGCCACGCACGAAATATACTACGGTATTTACATCAAACCTTGATTTTGATGTAAAAAAAAGGCCATGAAATTTTTTTTTAGGGAGACACATTTGTTCCCACTGTCCTGGTTTAGGAATGATAATGTTCTGCTGGGAAAGGGAGAGGTTGAAATGCGGAAACACGAGACGCGAACGTTCCGAAAACTTCTGCGGTTTCGCCCAGGAATCGACCGAACGTGCCTTTTTTTTAAAAAAAAGCGCGATAATGAGTTACGTCATACACTTGGTGGTGTCCTGATCCAAAAACGGACACATAGCTCATTTGAGTGGCTTCTATAAAAAGCATCCAGCATCCTGCATTTAAAATCAGGCTGGGCTTTATTTTTTATTTTTTGCACTGTGAAGTATAGAATTGCAAACTACTACTTACCTCCTTCACAACACTGAGCTAAATGGAGGTCTGCGGTACGAGTGAAAGAGCGAGGGAGCTGAAGATTCACTGGGTGGCCTGACTGAGACGAGTTTAGTAATATGAGGATGCTTACTATCTCATTTGGAAGCTTTTTAAATCATGTCTGTGTGTGTGTGTGTCTGTGTGTGTGTGTGTGTGTGTGTGTGTGTGTGTGTGTGTGTGTGTGTGTGTGTGTGTGTGTGTGTGTGTGTGTGTGTGTGTGTGTGTGTGTGTGAGGGCATACGCAAAATCAAACAGAGAAAAAAAGCTGTACAAAGGGTGAATTTTTGTGACATATTTTTCCTATAAAGTGCTGGAAGAGACCATTAACCCAAAAATGTAATCCAGCAGGAGAAGCTAAAGAATTCCTGCAGCACCAGCCCCTGATCCATACAGTCTGGCAGTTCCCAATGCAAATTCCATGGCCTTATATGGCGCGTGTGGAGCGGAGTCAGGCCGGGCACAGGAAATGGCTGGGTCTGATTCAGTATCACGGTCAGGCGGCACTTTTTCACTCCTCCTCCTCCTCCTCTTAAACTTACACTCCATTCCGCCTTCCCAGACATCTGGTTTTCACACCACCGGCTGCTTTTCTGAAGCTTCTCAGGGTTGGAAATAGCGAACCCAGGACAGGTTATTCCCACTCCGTATTGAAAGGGAAGTCTGATTCGTAACAGAGACTTGGCTCTGAAATTGTTAATTCTGCACATCATAAGTTAAATTGTAATTGTGTGTTATAACGCTTCATCCTGGGCTGCTTATTAATCCCATGGGCAATTTCAGATTTCCTCAGCAGATTAGGAGGATAAACTTATTATTTATTATTTAAAAATTATTTATCGACAACAGCCTGCCTTTCGGTTTCATCACGGGAAAGGAGAAAGTGCTGTGGTGTGTTTTGTTGTGGGAAGCGTATCATTTTAGTGACTCGGCTCTTTAAATCCCATTCATCAAAAAAAAAGAACGGAAGAATAGCGGTTATTTGTGACATATACATTACAACACAGGGAAATCCTTTCTTCGCATATCCAAGCTTGTATTGGAAGCTGGGGTCAGAGCACAGGGTCAGCCATGATACGGCGCTCCTGGAGCACAAACGGTTAAGGGACTTGATCAAAAGGTGGCAGCTTTGTCTTAAAATAAGGCTATGCTGCTTTAAAGCGTGCATTGACAATAAACTACATCTCCCGCAATGCATGTCACTATGTTACCCACTATGTTACCCACAGTGTATCCCACATCTCACATTTAAAGATTTTTACAACAAGCAGAATTAAGAAATTTCTACAAATTATATTAAAATGTCCAGGAAAGCGAAAAAATTATGCAGATGGAAGGAGAAAAAGTGGTATGTCTTTTGTGTTATGAGGCGGTATCACACATCAACACTATATACTGTCTTATAGTTATTACTGGCCCTTCAAGGGCAACCATAATACTGACGTGGCCCACGGTGACAATAAGACACCCTTGATATACATAATATATATATATATATATATATATATATATATATATATATATATATATATATATATCAAGCTACACATGTATATTTCATACTCTCGGTAATTATGTGCAATAATATCAGTGCAATCAAAATAATTACACTTTTTCCGCCATCCGTTTTTTCACTGCTGCTACAAATTACATTTCATTCTGCTACACATTTCATTTTTAATACATCGCTTAACAGTCTATATTTATTTATAGTGCCAATTTTAATTTTTACTTTCATCTTTTACTGTTAGCAACCGCAATTAAACAATTTCCCTATGGGATCACTGAAGTATTCCGATATCTGAACAGATGTCCGAAGTTGAGAATAGATAGCATACATAAGATGCTTTCAGGGAAATCATTTGAATACATGAATGTGACTCGCTGTAACAGGATCGTAGCTTCTACAGAAGCTGCAGAGGCTGTGATGGATTAACAAGCCCGAGTTTCTGGATTGTAGCCAGGATTTGTTCAGTGGTAGTGCTACAGAAATATTTCAAATCCACGAAACGGTCTACCTGTTGTATTAAATGATGATGTATTCTCTCGGGGCAATTTGGATTTCAGAAGGACTGAAATCATTGTGTGTTTGAACGCTACGAGATGTTCATTAGCCCTGAAGCGTATAAACTTGGCAGACCGCACGGACTTAAGTGGTCCTGGAACACGACCTACAAACAGCTCCAAGTTGGCACAAGAGCAAACTATTTCTCCCAAGCATTATCTATACAGAATAATAACCCTTTTCCAGTGCCAGGGACAGGGTGCCAAGCTCAGACTAGGTGTGGTAGTTCAAGCGTTTCTCCTGTTTGAAACCAGGAGAACGTGAACATTAACACACTTTCTAAACACTACAGACAGAGTAATGTTTTAGATGAGGGCATAATGACATAATGCAATTCAAAGAAAAAACAAAAAAAACACATGAAGTAATGCTTGACTAATTAAGCTGATAAGATGACCAGAGCTCATGAACATTAAGAGAGAGAGAGAGAGAGAGAGAGCCTGAGGCATAAGGGTGGAGGCATAAGAGGTAGCCTACGCCAAAGACAATGCCAGTGCAACATTAGCCAAGATGGGAGCGGCCCAGAAATGCCTGGCTGGCTACTGCCTGAAGTGGCAACATTTTCTAAACTCAGGCCATGTTTTGCGCCGTTCTCTGACCTTTCATCCAAAGACAACAACGCACAACAAATGGATGGCATCTTATGGGGAAGTTGACGAGGCACCGCTTTTAGTATTTTTTTCCAGACAGCTGTATGTAGGTGAATCATTTCTACATCTATTTCGGTGACTTCCTGTGTCACAAAGAAGTTCTCCACTTTTCTGGCATAAAAACGTACATACATGTTTGTGCAACGTGGCTGAAATCAATATCCATAAAACATGTGGTCTATAAGTGGCTGAAAGTTTAAACCAAGCATTATTACCCACTCAAGGTACGTATCCAAGGTACAATCATTTATTATGGTCCTATTATCATTTTTCTCACACGGTTAAAGTGGAAAGACTCTTTTACTCTTAACACACTTAACAAACTATAAATAACATGATATTACGCATACACTAATTGGTATTTATTACAATTATCATGAAGCCAAAATCTAAAAAAAACAAAACAAACGGGGAACATTCATCAAATATAAATAATGTCAAACACGGTTCTACGAACATTGTTCTAATAACTTTTTCTACCAACATTGGGGCACCGTGAATAAACACGTTCAGATAACTTTTAGGGTACGTTAGGGAAAGTTGTGGAATTGTTCCCTGTTAGCTGAGAATATATTCATTGAATGAAATGAATGACTCAAACACTGAGTGATATCTATTAGAATTATCATGCACCCCGCCCCCCCCCAAAAAAAACCCCACACAAATAAGGCTGCGGGTCTTGTGGCGACTTTGCGTCATTCATTCATTTATTTCTCTCTAAATCTTGTCACACTGATGCGGAACTATATGTTGTAGATACCACACACTGAGTGCGCTCTACCCTTATTGGTGGCTTGCACGCATATATAAAAATACTGACATTTCACCTAATGGAGTTGAGCAAAAGAAGATATTTGACTAGAAATTAAGTGAAGTAAAAATGACGGCATGTGAAAAAACTACTCGAGTACATTAATGAGATGTAAATCTCCTATGTAATAGAGAATGTACGGCACTTTCCTATGAGACGGCAGTTTCAAAAGACATAGTGAAGTGGCTCCAAGACTCTCAGAGGATGTACACGTTTCCAAAAAGTATGGGGGGGGAAATCTTCAGCTCATGTGTTCTCGAAATCAGGTCCATGTGACCTGGTGTACCATGTGACCTCAAGTCAACACAAAAACAAAGGAACATGCCTTACCTTTAACAGAGTTAAACTGTATGTACAAGTATTTGCTTTGGATAAGTCAACATTTAGACTTATCGGCTTGTTTAATCTAAAACGCAGTTCGCTGTTCGGAGCAAAGTGTAAATTCATCACGTCTTCTGGCTCACTCTGCAAGTGGCGGAATGGAAACGGACGCCGTTCCAACCTGCGCCATGACGTCTTACAAGGCAACGTTACCCCGGTGTTAGCTGGTGGCTGAGAACTGGAGAGAAACGTGGAAAAAAAGGTTGGCGGGTCTCACGGAGGTGTAGTCAATTTCGCAAATAATATAAGCGCTAGGATGTAAGTAGCTTCGAAACGGCCGCTTGAGCAACTTCAGACCAGTAGGAGATGAATCTTGTGGTCTCAGCTAATTGTCCCCTCTTGAAAGAAAACACAGAACTTTCCCAGATCAAAGCCAAACTCCATGTGAAAGTGAAAAGAAAAGAGAAAACACGGAAAGTGTCTGGAGCGGCGTTTGAGGTATTTAAGCACAGACCAAATAAAATCGGCTCCACAAAAACAAAACGGGTCACACTGCTACACAGACGAGCAGGAGGTTCTTACTCCAGGAAGACCTTCGCAGCTTTTGTTGTGTTTAAGAGAGACCGACGTCCTGGAGAAGTAGATGTACACTATACAAAAATTTGCTCTCTTAGCGCCTCCACATTTCCTCCACCAATCGCCTGGGAAGACGTTCTACTAGATTTCGTGTGCTCATTAGTAAAGTTAGATACTGATGTAGCTGAGAATGTGAGGAGGACTGAGCTGCCATCAGCATTCCAATTATAGATTTATATCTGGAGATCTTCCAACGGAGTGGTCCCCAACCCCCCGGGCACCGGCTACCAGTCCGTGGGTGAATTGGTACTGGGCCACACAGAAAGAATACATAACCTACATACACAACGCATGTCAAGATGCTCAGACCTTCTTAAAGGGGCTGCTCCGGCCGCAACCACATAATACATTACAGCTAAATGGAATCCCCCAAGCTAGCAACATGAACAAAAAACAAAATGTCTATAGAAAGTTTCTTTGTGCAGGTAAAAGTGCAGGCGATGGAGCCTGAAGAAGTGCCTATGACTTCACAGAAAACAAAGCTGCATTTAACAGACAATGCAACAGACAATAAAGCGTTCAAAACTGCTTCGCCACTTGGAGAGCAAGCATTCTGCGTTAAAATACCAGTTTTTATGCAGCTCGTATCATTATTGTATTAAGTTGTATTTATCCGCCACACATTAAAAGCCGCTCCGTGAAAATATTGTCTGACATTAAACCGGCCCGTGGCACAATAAAGAGCTTTTCCAATCCAACCCATATCTTCATGGAGATGGCTTTGGGAATAGATTTGTGTAACATAGACTGAACGAAAGCAAAGTATCACACATTCAAGAACTTCCTACACAAATGTGCTTCCAACATTGTAGTTAACAGTTTAAGGAAGAACCACATACTTCTGAACAAAAAAAGAAAAATAGGTGTCCCCCTGTTTTTGTCCATACAAATAAACGGATATGCAGCTTGCTGAGATAAACTAAAGAATCATTTTTCCATCCACAGCCAAATAAACAACTTCTAAAGGGAACGAGCGTTTGCTTTGAGGATTTGTTAATAGCCCATAAAGGAGCCAGAGCATGTGTCCTGCAAAAGACCTTGGCTCACAGCAAGCCTTCATCTATGACGCATTAATAAGCATCGCCTTGTTAAAAAAAAAAAAAAGCATTTCGACACTATTCGCATAGACATGACAACGTCAGGGTCGTTTTACGACGCCACATGAGAGGCTCCTAAAGAGTGCGTTAATCAAAGGCAGGCGCGTGTGAGAAGTTGATTAAACTAAATGACGCGTCCCGCCCTCCCTTCAGCTGTCTGCTGTCAAGCCTCAGTTTACCAGGAGCTCGGGTCACAGCGCCTTCCACAGCAGCATAACAATGGGCAGAGAGGTGATGAAAACGGGAACGCCTTGTGCATTAGAAGAGAAACGGAACGCCTAGAAGGACCGGTCTTCCTGGGTGATATTCCTATGATAGCCTCGAATGCAGTTTTGAGAATAGTTCAAGCACCGCTAAGAACCTGAGCTATTGTGCAACTCCGGTACATGGATAAATGTTGTGTAATGCCCGGCTGTGGCCTTGTCTACCCTGTGTGTGTGTGTGTGTGTGTGTGTGTGTGATGATTAAGTGAAAAGTAAACAAGTTGCACTCAGGAATGCTGCCGTTTTAAGGCTCTCACTCATAGCCAACGGGAACCGGGCACCGGCAAGGCGTGAGGAACGCTGCAACACCCCTCTGAGAACTCCCTTTCACAAAAGACTCTCAGTCTGCAGGATTACACACAGGCATTCCTGGCACAATTTTATTGCTTCTACATCTCCAAAACACACAAATCATATCCTAATTATTAAAGAATTCATAACATCGAACAACCTAATATACCACTGGGAATGATAAATGGTGGAATCTGCATCAAAATTCCGGACTGGGAAAACTGCATGTGTCACATACAAACAGAACCAAAGTTGAGCAAATACATATTTACAGTCGCGATTATGTACACATATTATAGCTCTCTCTCTCTCTCTCTCACACACACACACACACACACACACACACACACACACACACACATACACATGGAAGGTAAGAGAGTAATAAAGAACGAAGCATAAGCAAATTGAACAAACTAGATGCCACAAAGAGATCACGGCGATAAGACTTCACCACGTGCCTCGAAAACTTTCCCCTCAACAGTTACTGACTCACGATCTTAATCTAGATCCTTCATCATCTGTATAATGTGACCTCTACACTGAGTCTTTCTGCCGCATCGCTCCTGGAACTGCTGACGATTGGGGAAAAAAAAACGTGGCACTGGTGGACGAAAAATGACTCGCCCAACATTAATGGATGCAAACACATAACACACACACACACACACACACACACACACACAAAACTCATACAATTAGCCTCCAGGTGGAACACAGATGACAAAGAAATTTTCCAAGACACTCAGATGTGTGTATATTTGGCCATTATTGTGTGCTCTACATCAGCGCCTTTGGTCAGACTTCCTTAGGGAAGTGATGCAGGATAACTATTGTTGGTGTGACTCACAATGAGCTGCCCAGAGCTGACCTGGTGATTAGGACACAATAAGGAAATGCACAAATAAGGAACAAAAAGGCTCAGACAGCACAGCAAGATCAGGGGCCAGAAGAGTAGTTACTGGATTAAAAGTACTTCACCAGGCACCAAGGAGGACCAGGAAAACTTGAGCAAGGGTTGATTACAACACTTGTTTTTTTATATATATATATATATATATATATATATATATATAATATATATATATATAAATATATATATATATATATATATATATATATATATATATATACATACATACATACACATATATACACATATATACACATATATACATACAGGGTTATTGATCTCGGCTTGCTCAACAAGAAACAATTAGGGCAAAACTGATTTTCACTTTTCACACATAAGTATTATGTAAAGCTGCTTTGAGACGATGACAAATTGTTAAAAGCGCTTTATAAATAAAATTGAATTGAATTGAATTGAATCACAAGGTTGGGTGTTCAAGCCAGAATCAACCAGCTGCCATGTTGGGCCCTTAAGCAAGGCCCTTAACCTGCCCTGCTCCAGTAGCTCACTCCACCTTCTTTATATGCTGGGGAAAGTGAAGAAAAGAATTTCATTGCGCTGTAGTATACATCTGACAAATCGGGCGCTCTATATGAAGAAAGGTTTGTGGACACCTGATCATAAGATTGGGATGTTCTCCTATTTGAACTTCTTATTATTTATCACTTTCCACACTATAATAAGCTACATTTTATGCCAATATATTCCAGCAGACATGGAAGTGTGATCCTTTAACCACGTAATGCGGCCTTGATGGAGGTGAGCTTGAAGTCAGTGCGTTATAGCAGGCCAATTAAGATCCAAATATGGCTGGAATAATCAGGTGTCTGAAAAGCACCCAGTGAGGACGATATAATATCACACATTGTATTGAAATGTTTAATTGCTCTTAAACATTGTATTATAGAGTTATCGATATACCAAACCAATTACCGTTTACTGTTACATATAATATTGTGGAATCTCCATAAGTCGAGCTCAATCTTCTTCTCTTTTTACAGGAAGTCAGTGTCATCATGTCACAGGGGAAGAGATTAGTCAGAGATTATATAAAACTGAGAGAACTGAGCTACTGGTGAGATACTATAATAATCTACAACAAATATATACTTATACAATAGCTCAAAAAATAGATACTGTTATACTCTGACCAATCGGATTTAAGATCAGCTCTGTGGTTTTAAGTTGTGCCAAAATGATAAATAGCTGGATTTTTATCCCAACAAATTCTTTAAACATGGCTTTAAATGTCTAATTGGTGCCCTGATGGTACTCTTGAATCATTCATTCATCTTCTACCCCTTTATCCGATCTTCCCTCGGGTCACGCGGAGCCTGTGCCTATCTCAGGCGTCTATGGGCATCAAGGCAGGATACACCCTGGATGGAATGCCAACCCATCGCAGGGCACACACACACACACACACACACACACATTCATACACTAGGGACAATTTTCCAACGTGCCAATCAACCTACCATGCATGTTTTTTGGACCGGGAGGAAACCGGTTCTCCGTAGAAAAACCCCCTGAGGCACGGGCAGAACATGCAAACTCCACACACACATGGCTGATAGGAGAATCAAACCCGGACCCTGGCGTTGTGAGGCGAACGTGCTAACCACTAAGCCACCGTGCCCCTACTTTTGAATCATTTCCAGATAAATTTATGAATGTAAAATATATACATATTCCCTATCCATATACCCCTTTAAAGCTGCACCGACAGAACATCCAAAGTTGAAAAGCCCTATACAAGTAAAACTGAATTCAGTCACTGTTCTGATTCCAGGCTACAATTAGGTCTATTTGATATTTCAGGTACACTCTATAAACTGTGGGTAAGTACAGGAGATTAATTTTGCCCATGGAAAGGCCAAAAGTGGGGAAACCATAATAAATGTTGGGTTAACTCAAACAAATTGATTTGAGCCACAAAAATCTGGCTGGTTAAAGAACCAGGGATTGAGTTCCTCCACCACTAACACCTTTCCCAGGAGAACAGCTCATCTCCAGGACACATTCAAACACCTACCCCGGGTTTCTTTTTTCCTTTCCGGAACGACGATACGCGAGAAAACATTTAGACGAGGTAACTTTCACATTACGGCTGCCAAAAGACGAGACGTCGAGAATACCATTTTCTGTTATTCCATTATGAAAAATGGCGCTTTTATGGTTTTGGCTGGAGGGAGTGCTGGAATAATCTTTTCCAGAAATATAGTGACTTTTCTTGAAAAGTGGAGCAAGCGGAGTCAAAGTCGTGCTTTTGAAATATGAACCTTGGTGTAAGGACGGAACCCGTAAACATTACGGATACACACAGTGGAAGCTTGTAAGCATATGGAGCACGCTGGAGGAGGAGCTTAAAATGATGTTGTTGTTTTTTTTGAAATCCAGTGGAACAGACAGAGAAGAAACACTATCCCTTTTTTTGGTTGTTGAATGGTAATGGGTCGAGTCCAAAATTCAGTTTGGTTGAACAGATATCCAGCAGGCCCATCAGTCTGGGACTGGTTCAGAGAAGAAACCAAGAAAAACATATAATATACATAATTGATGAAAATGGTTGCAAGAAAACAAAAAAGAAGACATCTCAGCTCTGGTGCATCACGAATGATACAGAGGTTGAATAGAATTCTGGCAAAGTGTGTGTGTGTGTGTGTGTGTGTGTGTGTGTGTGTGTGTGTGTGTGGCATTGTGGGGAGATGGGGGGGAGCCCTCCTCTCCCCTCCCCACCGGCGCTCTTAATGCACAACATATGTTGCCATACTGACCTACTATTCAACATCCAGAGAAACACAGAAGCAAAGAAGAAAAGGCTGACAGAAGACAGAATTCCCCACACCTCCTGCTTGCTGTTCCCCAGACGGCCCATCACACCATGACCGTCCTTTTTTTCTTTTACACACCTACATCTACCTTGATATATACCTCATTTTAGACAGAAAGGAAAAGGAAGACTAGCGATTGTCTGGTAGAAGTATGTGACGTTCATGTTAGTTTAAGGCCATCTTAGTCTTAGATTAGATTCGGAGAACATCTCGATATGGTACATTGCCGTATCCATGGACGACTTTGGGTTTCGCAAAACAAAAAAAGAAAAAAACAAAGCAAAAAAAAAAACGTCTAGACGTTTTGTGCTTGCCTTTGATTCAGGAGCTCGGTCAGTGTTGTGGGGGCTGTGTTTATATACTAAACATGGACGTTTAGAGGTACATCAGAATTTGGAAAACCGACTTTCCGGCATCGGAAAAAAAAAAACGTTTTGGCAGACTTGAAAACCGTATTCAAAACAATAACATCTCCAAACAATTCTGGAGACGTCCCTGACTTACAGCAAAGACAAGAAGTCCCTCAGAATGGGCTTTACAAGACGGAGTATCTTCTCTGAGGGGAGAACATTCCTTTCACCAGACGGACTAGAAAGCACACTGACACGGCTTTATCTGTCTTCTTTGTTCTTTACATTGTAACTCATGACATGTAGAGAGAAAGTACACCGTGATGGTAAATAAGGTTCACACCTAAACAGGAGTGTGTGTGTGTGTGTGTGTGCGAGGCGTGTACGCAACGAGGCCTATGTGTGTTATGAATGCAGGCATGAAGGAAAAACCGGTTATGCAAGAGGCCAGGCTTTCGAAGCGAATGCTGATGAGACGGATGTACCGGCGCAACCTGCTCTGCAGTGAGAGCAAAGAGACTAAACATCACTGAACGCAGCACAAGATGGACAGAAACAGCAGACCGAGGTGGAATGCCAGAAGTGTTTGGACACTTTTACCGCCGTATGTGGTTCTTCTTCAAAATGTTACCAGAAAGCCGGTGACTCAGACGTCTTCAGGTGAACCAATATGAACTTTTCCCTTTATTTAACTTGGGAGACCCAAAACCCCTTCAGCATGACAACGTCCCTGTGCACAAATCCACGAGGATCTGCCTTGTATGGTTGGAAGTGGAAAAACTACTGCTGTAGAGCTACTGAACATGATGAATGTGAACACTGACTGCAACCCAAGCCTGCTCATTTCACCTACACCGAACACCCTTGTTCCTAAAGGAGATAAAAATATCCACAAAAAAACATTTTGCAGGAAGAGTGGAGTTTATTATAAGAGGAAATGTGGAATGAATGTGGAATGAGATGATCATCTCACATACCAATCTTATGGTCAGGTGTACACAAAGCTTTGTCCATGTAGTGTATCTGGACGTATCTCTAATTGACCTGCAGGCTATGGGACATGTTATAAACCAGTCGTATCTTATTTATCCCTGCTATAACGTTCCGGAGACGAACTAGGAAGTGAAATCAGATGTTATGTGACGATAAATAAATCCATTCCAGGTTTTTTTTAATTGTCTGATGAAGTTGTTCATATCAAGAGTTTGATTAGAAGAAATTCGGAGTACAATGTGATTTGTATACTAAGACACACACACACACACACATGAAGAGAGAGAGAGACTGTTTAGGTCAACAGGACAAAAACAGGAGAAGAAGACAAGCGAAGGCGCAATAGCAAACATGACACCAAGTCTTTTTTCACTTCTCCACAAAACTGTCTATTGACTTCAGTAAGTCACCTCAATGGTCCATTCAGTGATCCTGAAACCCTCAGAGCCCCTCAATACTCCCACTATTTCTAAACACTATCCCCATCAATTCCCCAATATTATTCCCAAACACTAATACCACTATTCCCAAATATTATTCCCAGGCAGTATCCCCACTATGCCAAATCACTAGTCAACTATCCTCAAACATTATTCCTAATCACTACACCCAATAACACCATTCACTTTGCAAACAATACACCTACTATTATAAAACAATATTCACAACATTCCAAAACATTATTCCCAATCCCTATCCAAATGTTCCCAAACACTACACCCTCTATTCCAATACACTCTTATATATCTTATTCTGAAAAACACTATTCCACTATTCCCAGTCAGCTGGAATACTGGGAGTTAGTCCTCTTTATTAGAGTATCATGAGTATATCACCCCTGGATAATAACAACAACAACAACAACAACAACACCTGAGGCTCTGATTTCCGTAAAGAATGTTCCAGATGTTGTCCAGGGCGGATTCACGAGCGCACATCAGCAGGTAAAGGAGGTAAACATGTAAACTCACCATAGTTACACAGCTGTTGGGAAAGAGACGCGTCTACACTCCGTACAGCTGCTCCGTGTGCGCACACAATCCCTCTGTATCCGTGTCGCACAAACACAACTCCTCTGTGCCACCGTGTGTGTGTGTGTGTGTGTGTGTGTGTGAAGTAGAAGTTGTAGTAAAAATCCCTGTATAGACTGTAAGCTCTTTGAAAGCGGCTGGTCCTCAGAGCTCCATGGTGAGCAGCAGGTCTCCCCCTCGCTCAGGCTGCGCTGTTTCCCTCTGAGCACCGAGCCGGTGGACACACACCGAGATTGTGACGTCATTCCCGTGACGCGACCGCTCCATACAGGGTAACAGTGCCGTACCATGAACATCTGACCGATAGGGAGCGCTGTTGCGTTGCTTTTAATTGTTTTATTTGTAAGCGCTAGTGAAAGATTTAAGGTTTGCAAATTAAATTTAGTGCAGATTAAACATTGACGGCTCTGCACTACTGCATATTGACACTTTATTCGAGGGTGATTGAAGAGACCGCAAATGATAGTGATTTATGCTAATGTATTTGTGAAAATGAAGCTTTGGGTAATGTATTATTCATAAGCTTTCACAAATAATTCAAGACAAAAAAATCTGTGTGTGTGTGTGTGTGTGTGTGTGTGTGTGCACAGCAAATAAAAACTTTATCCTTGAATTAACTTTCAATTGTTTCACACTACATGTACCACAGAATGTCTATCTATGTCTAGTCAATCTATGCTTTACATATTTATTGTAGCATGTACTAATAAAACAACAACAACAACAACAAAACACATGGCAAAGAAACACTGGATTTAAAAAAACAGCTTTATTTTTGTGGCCCTTTAAAAACCTAAGGTAAGACGATATAAAAAGCTAAACCAAAATATGAATCATGGATGAAGCAGCTATGTATGAGGCCTTTTAACATTATATACTCAAGATAAGTGTAAATACATGAAACAATGTGACACTGACACTGTTTACCAATGAATGATTATAGGACTTTATATTATAGGACTATAAGGTTCTTGTAATGTTGTGGGTTTCCACAAATAGAACTTGTTTGAAACGTCTATTTATGTCAAGAAAAACACAATGAAAACAATAACGGCAACAGAACAGCATGACAGTCAACAACAAGTGAAGGGGAAGAAAAGATCATATTATGATGGGGAAGTAATTAAAGGGAACACAGCAGGTGCGCACAGCAAACAGGAAGCGACAGAGTGAACGAAGGGTTCAATTCTACATGTGTGAGGGAGACCTCTGGTGGACAATGGCAGCAGTGGTTCGTGGTTTATTTATTTATTGCTCACTGTTGCTCCATTGTGTATCCAAAAGAACTTGTTTTTGTCCTTATTAATGCCATATGGGTGGCATTGTGTTTTTCCATTCATTTTGTATTTTACTAGCATATTGTAATTGTTTAAACGGCATGTCTACTTGACAGCAGTGATGTTCCTCTGTATGATTACTAATATTCATTTTTGTAAACCGAACATGCACCTGAGCAGCCCGGGTGGATAGAAATGGTCGAATCCTTGATATTGTAGATAAGGTACCGACAAGAGTGAGTCACATTAGCAACATGAGAATAAAAGCATCGTCCATGGTTACCCCGAGGTTATAAGCAGTGGCTGAATGAGGAAGCAGAAAGTTGTGAAGGGTTATGCTGAGATCCTGACATGGAGATGAATCACAAGCAGGAATCACAAGCAGTTTGCCTTTCTTCAGGTTGAGTTTTAGTCGATGAGTGCTCATCTACAAAGCCATGTCTGATAGGGAAGCCATCATTCTAGCAGAAGCTGTGGTATCTGACGGAGGGAAGGAAAAGATCAGTTGAGTGTCATTAGCATAGCAGTGGTAGTCATATCCATCAAGAGATTCACCAAGAGAGTGAGTATAGAGTGAGAAAAAAAGAGGACCTAGTACTGAGTCTTGTGGGACACCAGTGGAGAGTCTACGTGAGGCATCAACTTTTTCCTCAAAAAGTCTACAGTAAAATGAACTTGAAAAAGTATGCAGTCATACACAGGGATACTCTTAATGAGAATCATTTGATTTGGTGAGTAAATTTATGAATAAAAATGTGTTTGTATATGGTAACATTATTGGAAATGCATCATTAATGAAGAGAATCTACATGGCTTCAAATCATGTTTGTGTACAGATTTGAGCATTTATTTAGTCTACTAAAGGAGTATTATACCCAAGCGGAACAGTGCACTTTGGGCCTGTAGGAACTTATGTAGAAACTGCTCCAACATACATACCATGGGGTTTTCAATTAAGCCTTGATGATTTGATTAGTTGGATCAGTTGTTTATTAATTATGGTTGAAGCAAAACTGCCCTACAGGAAATACATTTCAAAGAATTGGCTGTTATGGATAAAGAGTCCTTTCTCACCAGAGCTCGCCTGACAGATTATTTAAAATTATTCTTGTTGACTTTAGTTTGTACTTTCAATTTGTACTAATAACTAACATAGGGGGACATTCATTCATTCATTCATTCATTCATCTTCTACCGCTATATCCGATCTTCCCTCGGGTCATGGGGAGCCTGTGCCTATCTCAGACGTCTATGGGCATTAAGGCAGGATACACCCTGGATGGAATGCCAACCCATCGCAGGACACACACACACACACACACACACACAATCACACACACATTCATACACTAGGGACAATTTTAAAGGTGCCAATCAACCTACCGTGCATGTTTTTGGACCGGGGAGAAACCGGAGAACCCGGAGAAAAAACCCCTGAGGCACGGGGAGAACATGCAAACTCCACACACACATGGCCGAGACGGGAATCGGACCCGGACCCTGGAGGTGTGAGGCGAACGTGCTAACCACTAAGCCACCGTGCCCCCATAGGGGGACATGTGATGGTTAAAAAAAGTCAATGCATGATATATGGTTAGTTTAAGAAGAGGGGGATGTAGTATCCAGAAGCCAACCATTAGGTGTTATTTAAGTATACTGCTGTATTCTATTCTCGGGTTCATGGTTAAGAGAAAGCTCCCTGTCTGTGTTCTTTGTGTTAGACAAAACCCAAGTAAAGTGTTGCTGCTACTCACTCCTGGGTGAGTACACCCTTTGCTCCACAGAGCTGTATGTGTCTCAAACCCCATTCAAAATGAAAGATCACGTCACATGAGGGCGCTATTTCTTTTCAAAACTATATAATGGGGTACAGAGAGAGGCACACTGATCATACTCGATCAGCTCAACCTCACAACCAATCCACAAGAGAAGCTCAAATCATAGCACTTAAGAGGAATAATATAAATGTAGTTATAAACATTAGATTCAATTTATTGTTAATTTTATTCAAGCACATTATTACATTCAAATAATAGGTTGATTGGCTCCTTGAAAAATTGTCCCTAGATTGTGCATGTGTGTGTGAATGTGAGTGTGATTGCGATGGGTTGGCATTCCATCCAGGGTGTACCCTGTCTTAATGCCCATAGACGCCTGAGATCCCTGTGACCCGAGGGAAGATCGGATATAGCTGTAGATGAATGAATGATATAATGAAATATGGCAGTATAAAAGTGATAAACTGTGTCTCTGTATAATCTTATCTTATTGTTATTTCATTTCAACTCCTTTAAAGATCCACATGAAAAGGGAAAAAAATCTAAAGTTTGTGTTACACATAACTAATTAATTTTCAATTGGAATTAAACAATGTTTTGAATGCAGTATAAATGATTAAAAGAAACAGGGAACGCATACATAAAGGAGTTGTTGTTATTTTACAAGTAAATCATCACTGGGTAATATAAAAATGTATTATTCAATTTGAATACTGATATAGGACATTCTAACTATATAAGTATGGTTATCCTCAATTATTTTGTGGATTAATCACACTCAGAATAAACCTCACAGCTTTTTGGGAAAGTTTTACTGAGAGAACTAATGCAGGAAATGAGAAACAGACACCGAAGCCTCTGCACTACTCGCGGGTTGTATGGTGAGTCAATACAACGCCTCACAAGCTTCACGGAGAGAAAATATGTCAAATATGTCACTATTTTATTTGATTTTTTTTCTCCTGGTGCAATTATTTCCCATGCAGCCATGTGTATTTATGTCGAGTGTATGCTGCTTCCTTTAACCAGGGTTTTGAGTGCCATGTCCCATCTGAGGAAAGTCAAAAGCCTGAAGGAAAAAGAAACCTGCAGGTTTTATGACATGTGCCTTCATGACGCGTCTTTCTCGTGATCCCTGAAATCATCCGTCTCTATATATCACCCTGTTCTTTACATCTTCCTCCTCCAAACCAACCATCCGCATGTCTTCCTTCGCCTCACCACATCCATAAACTTCCTTCCATACCGCTCTCATTTCTTTCTGCGTGGTGTTTCCATCCTCAGCATTCTGCAACTGATATACCACATGTCCTTCCTCATGTCTTTTCACTTTGTATTTAAAATATGAACGAAGGGTTGGGGTATGAAAAATTGCATCCGATTCCAGAATCGATTAAGATTAAGAATACTTCATACTTGTAATAACATTCAAATGCAATCTGCCAGGACCTTCCACACTTCCAATCTGCCAGGACCTTATGCAGTAATCTACACATCGGTTTACAAAACGGACTGCAGGAAACGTTCAAATGTGTGGCCACACTTTGAAGGCAAAGCTAAGTGTAATTACTGTAATAGACTAATATGCTGCACAAAAAGCGCTATGACCAACATGACCAACCATCTGCAGTTGGTTCACCTCTCGTAATCGAAACCAGGAATCGTTTGGTAGCTCAGTGGTTAACAAACAATTCCCAGTTTCGATTCTAAGAGGTGAACCAACTGCACTTTGCTTGCAGCATATTGGCCTCTGGACTGGAAGATCGCAGGTTCAATTCCCACCACCACCAACCTGCCACTAGTGGGCCATTGAGCAAGACGCTTAACCCTCAATTGTTCAGTTGTAAGTCGCTCTGGATAAGGGCGTCTGCCAAATGCCATAAATGTAATCTAATGTAATGGGAATCGATAAGAATCAGAATCTATAAAATTAAAATCATACTCAACCCTAGTCCAGATGTAGTGCCCATTATGGTAGCTGTACTAGGGAGTTGATGACTAGACCCATATTAGTGAAATCATTTCTCACACTGCCATGTTTCTTCAGGTCGAATGTTTTTTGCATGTATAGTACAAGCTGTGGAAAGTCAACAGACATCCTTGTGACGTCAAAATGCTAGGTAGCATCTTATTGTAAAAAAAAAAAAGGTATAGGAATAATAATAATTTATAATAAATTATTTTGAATAAATGTATTATTAAATATAATAAATGATAATTTATAATAAATTGACATAATTTAATTTGAAAAAATGAAGGAGTGTAACTCAACATGGCGGCTGTGTTATGTAATTCCCACATCTGTGTTAAAGGAGTTTATCCTGTTAGCAGAAAACTTCCATTCCAAATATTTTTAAAGCATTCATAGCAGCTCGGGCAACGTGAGCAGAAAATAAAGTTGTTTAGTCAAAGACCATATGATCCACAACACATTTCATTTCAAATTCTTGAAATCTGTTTCTGGTTTGTGGTCGAATAACAAACAGCGCTGCCTTGTTTAACTGAAAATGATTCTATTCTATTCTTTTCTATTCATTTCCTTTTCCTTTCATTTTTATTTCATTAATTAGTTGTTTTTTTTCCTATGTCGTGTTTATCATTTATCTTAAAATCATTGTTTTTATTTATCCTATCCAGCCATCCTTCCTTGCTTTTCATTCTTCCTTCCCTTTGCTTCTTCTGACTTAAACTTTTTCTTTTTTTTCCTATTTTCTTTTCATTCCTAGAGTTTATACGCATGTAGATCAGAGATAAATAGATAAGCATTAATGCACTGTGGATGGATATCCTTTGTAGAAAACATTTTAAAAGTTCTGCTGAATGGTGGCATTTTTAAAAGTCACCTCTTTTCCGCCTCTCACGGCTGCTTACTGCAGGATTATTTATAAAGTGGTAGTGAAGGGGAAAAAAAGTCAATGCAAAAGCAGCTTTATAAAACACGTTAGCAGCAACTTCCCACAAAATCCATTTGAAGTTCAGAGAGAGAGAGAGAGAGAGAGATATCTTCCTCTTTGACAAAATAGTTACCTTATCTTCACCAGATAGTCGATCTCTCCTCAACAATATACGTATATATGTGTGTGTGTGTGTGTGTGTGTGTGTGTGTGTGTGTGTGTGTGTGTGGCGTGCTGTCTGGGCAGGAAGATAAGATACGGTCTTTAGATAATATCATTGTTTTCCAGCATAAGGATGAAAATGAAATGAAATTTCCTGTTCATTTCCTATTTTAAGAATCTTTTATTGTCTGTACAGGAAATTACGGGGAAAATTGCTGTGTGTAGGTGTACTGCAGAAATCTGTTTAATGTCTAATGGATAAAAATATAACAATAAAGGTAATTTTATTATTATTATTATTATTATTATTATAATATAATAATAATAATAATAATAATAAAACTGCTATATATTTAGACATAAGTGATTTGAATAGGTGTCTGAAATAATTAGAATGTTATATATATATATATATATATATATATATATATATATATATATATATATATATATATATATATATATATATATATATATTAATATATAGGGGCACGGTGGCTTTGTGGTTCGATTCCCGTCTCGGCCATGTGTGTGTGGAGTTTGCATGTTCTCCCCCGTGCCTCAGGGGGTTTTTCTCCGGGTTCTCCGGTTTCCTCACGGTCCAAAAACATGCACGGTAGGTTGATTGGCACCTTGGAAAATTGTCCCTAGTGTATGAATGTGTGTGTATGTGTGTCCCTGCGATGGGTTGGCATTCCATCCAGGGTGTATCCTGCCTTAATGCCCATAGATGCCTGAGATAGGCACAGACTCCCCGTGACCCGAGGGAAGATCGGATAAAGCGGTAGAAGATGAATGAATGAATATATATATATATATATATATATATATATATATATATATATATATATTATATTATAAATGTGCAAATCTGTACAACAGTCTGTTATACAATATGCAAATATGTCAAATTAAATATTAAACTATAAAGAGTATAGCTGAAGTGCCTCTGCTCTCAGTAGTTGTTTCTCCAGAGGTGATTTATGAGTTCTTTCTTCTTGCCATGAAAGTTTGATGAGCTCATCTCTGTGGGTTTTGTGCTTTTGCTCTGATCATCTTTAAAGGAAGACGATGCGTTCGCTTTCAGGCCTTGACAATCATCAGCTAATGAACACAACACAAGAAAATATACAAAACAATGTTTTTTACATTACATTACCTCATTTTTTTTTAGCTCTGGTTTGATTCCAAACACTAATTCGATGTGTCTTTTACCCACTTTTTACTTTTCTTTTCTTTTTCTCCCCCTTAAAACCCATTTATATTTCACAGCTGTGACATTTCAAGGCATGGGCTCAACACACAAGAGTTGTGCTGTGGTATCTGGCCCCATGCAGATGTAAGTTGTTTGGTGGAGCCTCCATGGATTCGATTGGTTTGTTCCGGATATCTCACAGAGGTTCCACTCAATGAAACTATGATCTGGGGAATTGCAAGACCAGATCAATTCTTTGTTATGTTTCTCCAACCATTCCTGAACAGTAAAATACACCACTGTAAAGTAGTGTATAGGGTCTTCAACAGTGTTTATCTAGCACACTGCCAAACGAAACACCCAGTGAGAGCATAGTCTGCCTAAAGACTTGATTCTAATTGGTTGAAATGTTCAGCACACAGGAACAAATGTACCAATTTAAACATACAGTCACATTAGCATACAGAGAGAGGCAGCTATTTTCAAATATATCCAACTGCTTTACCAAGCTAACCGAGATTATTATTAAACGGTATATAGTTTGCATGGTGTTTTTTGGGTTGAAATGCAAGATAAATTGAAAAAATGAGAAACATAACAAAAAAAAGCATCATGAACTAAAACAACAGCTTCATTCGATTCAATTTTAATTAACAGAAACACACAATCTCTCACCATTATTAAAACATTTGCAAATAAATGTAATCTTGTTGCGGACTGTGCATTTTACACCTAGGTCTGTAAGTGTTCTACCCGTATCTATCCACCTCTTAATGCCATCATTGTGATGCAACGGCCTATGGAGAGCATCAAAATTAAAGAGAAATGCAGTGTAACGGGGCGCTGTATCTCATGCAGTGAGAATAAATTAATTAATTATTCAAGCAAGGAACACAAATAACACAGTTCATCAAATCTTTCACTGCAGCCACGGCTTTGTCTATCAGAAGCATCAATATTAACCTAATAACCCTGGGGTTTTAGTGCATCTTTGCCCATTTCTACAAGCCTTAGAGTTTTTCTTGGGGATTTGAATTGAAGGCAAATTGCTTATTTTCATGCAAATTGTGCAGGAAAGAGAAAGCAGAAGTATAAATGTTTCATTCAAAACACTGTTTTGCCTGACTTTTCCTCACAAATACCAGCTTTTTTTTTTTAAAAAGTCCAGCTGGTAAATGTGTTTGAAAGTGTACATATTGGCGACCAAATCAATTTCCTGTCATTGATAGTAAAATGAAAAAGACAGCTATATGAAATCCCCACAAATATATTTGAGCTTGTTCATTTTGCGATGGATTCGGGTCTGCTTTTTGACCATCTATTCAAATGACTGGAAAATACTAATTCATTTCTAAGCCGTTTAGAGGGCCTCCGAGTGGCTGAATTACAGTCTGGTTGGTTAAAGCAATAGCTTCAAGCATGGATTTGAATCTAATAAGAGTCTGATCTGCTAATTTCGGCTGGCCTTATGGCAATACATGATGTGATGGCTGAAATCTGATCGGATAGAAACGCTATGGAATGAAGAGAATAGACTACTTGGAATAATTGAATACACGTTAAGGTACAAAAATTCGAATTATTACAAAAAGGTCGCTATTTGACTCATCATTTGACTCAGAGTTGACTCACAGCTCACAGTCTCTTATCAGCTTCTCATCGACTCCCGTCCTGTTTAATTTGAGCTCCAAGTCAAAGACAAAGACCGATCTGTTTGTTTTTTTGTCCAATATTGTTTCATCAAAGTCTTAATTCACTTTCTAATAAATATGCATCAGTTCACATTATTGGATTCGGTGCTCCAGAGATGTGCATGAAGCCTATGCAGCAGACTTCTTAATGCTATTGTACTTCTGTAGTCACTATAAGGTTTTTCTAAAGAATATAATCTCAAAAAGCTGACATTAGTGACATAACATAGTATTGCAGCTCGCCAGAAAAAGTCGAATATGAAGTTTCTCCGTGCTTGTGTACTCACTAATTTCTATTCATGAAACCATTTTGTCCAAGAAATAAATTGTGAGTTAATGTGTTTTGTGGAGAATTGGTCAACAGGGGAGAGAAAATAATGAAATAGACGGTGCAGCGCAATTCTTTTACATTTTCACATCTCCTTCTAAGTTCTAGGATCGTCTTTGGGGAGAAGCCGTGACACCACACACCTTTGTATTTGATGCATGATGCATTATTTGATGCATGGAGCTTTAAGGCCAGGTGACAGTGAGGGTCAGTTTGTCCTTTCTTTCTCTCTCTCTCTCACACACACACACACACCAATGCAACTGAATAATTCACAAAACTATAAGAAAGATCATTTCTCTGTGAGGACAAAAGTTCATATCTGCCTGTTGCAGAAAGATTCTCATAACAACAACAACAACAATATTGGATTATCATTTAAATCAGATTGTTCTTCGTCTCCGGTGGCCCGCAGTGTGCCATGCAGGGAAACAGAGATAAACACATCACAGTTGTATCCATATTGCAAGATAGAGACTGTGGTAGTGTACAAATATTGCATTTGTAAACGTTGTATATTAAATAATCAATGTGCAAAGAGTACACTGGAAAATGTGTTTAACAGTTTACACATTCGTATTAAATGAATGAGGATACATTATGCTGTGGTTTAATTAAATCTGTAAAACTTGAGTACAGTATACCATTACTGTTAGTATGTAATTATGATTGTTGAACCATATTCTTAAGCCAAAAATCTCTTTGTAACTACTAATAAAGTGTAAATACGGTATACACTGAAAGAGCCAATCAAAACAAGTTAAAAACAGCATGCGCTACACTGCTGTGTGCTGTTACGTTTTTATCCACTCATGAATTGTGACTAATTTTGATAAGTATTGTTGAGGTATTTCACTTTGTCTCCCCAAATAGAAATACTACAGTATAGTACAGATACTTAAGTACAATAATAACGAATTACATTTACTTGGTTACTCTCCAGGGGCATGGTGGCTTAGTGGTTAGCACGCTCGCCTCACACCGCCAGGGTCCGGGTTCGATTCCCTCCTCGGCCATGTGTGTGTGTTCTCCCCGTGCCTCACGGGGTTTTTCTCCGGTTTCCCCCGGGTCCAAAAACATGCACGGTAGGTTGATTGGCACCTTGGAAAATTGTCCCTAGTGTATGAATGTGAGTGTGTGTGTGTGTGTGCACTGCGATGGGTTGGCATTCCATCCAGGGTGTATCCTGCCTTAATGCCCATAGACGCCTGAGATAGGCACAGACTCCCCGTGACCTAAGGGAAGATAAAGCGGTAGAAGATGAATGAATGAATGAATGGTTACTCTCCACCACTGCTGATTATTTAGTAATTATTAATTAGTATGATGTAATTTCCTGAATGAATAGTGTTCATTGTCATTTCAGTGGTGATTCATATCACACAGACAACTATTTTTTTTTCACACAATACATGCATATTGCAAATGTGTGAAACAACATTTAGTATAAACAACACAATAAGCAATAAACACAACGACAGTGCAACACTGACCAGTACACTACACATGTCTTCAAACATTATATACCATACATAACAAATAGTGCACGTGTAAACATTTGGTGATTTAGACGGATTTATTTGTGTGAATCCGTTTGTATTGGGGATTGAAATGCTTTAGTGCATTTGTCCAGATGGCAGGAAGGCAACGTGTGTGCGAGTAATGTGTGCGGTCAACCACAATGCTGGTGGCTTTGCAGATGTGACGTGTGGTCCAGATGATTTTCTCGACTGTCTTCACTAATTCTGTAAGGTCTTGTGATCTGAGATGGCACATTTGCCAAATCAGGCACTGATGCAGCTGCACAAGATGTTCTCACAAGTCTGTAGATTGTGAGAATGAGGATCGATGGTGACTGCTGGGAAATCCGCAGCTTCTTCAGAAAGTAGAAATGCTCCTGGGCTTTTATTCATGTGGAACTGGTGTTATGGAGCAAGCAGGTGAGGTTCTCCACCCAGGAGACACTGATGTACAGCAGGATGTGGTCTCTCCATGTCCTTATAAAATCAACAACCATCTCCTTGGAAACAGCGTGTAGACACCAGTACAACAACCTCTGTATTTCCTATCTGTGTATCCACTCAGGAATGAAAAAGTGAGACTAATTTCGCTAACTATAGTTGAAATGTTCTGGTCAAAGTCTCCCAAAAATAAAAATACTACAGTAAAGTACAGATACTTAAGTACGATAACGAATTGCATTTACTTGGTTACTCTCCACCACTGATGATTATTTAGTAATTATTAATTAGTATGATGTAATTTCCTATTCAAGGGGCGTTCATTGTCATTTAAGCCAGTAGAGTATACAGTGAAACAAATCAATAGCCTTTTCATTCTTGCTGATGAGAGACACTTCAGTCACATTATTGCTGAATTTGTTGATGTGTTTGCAGCTGCACAACCCTGAGCTTTGAAAAGGTTTTGGAATGGATGTTTATTTTTTTTTCTCTCTCTTTTTTTTTAAATTTTTTTTTATTTGTTTATTTTTAAAGCCTTAAAAGTCTCTTAAAAGTGCCCACTCCAGGTCAATAGGTGGCAGCAATGTGCTCATTTGCCAACCAATAACATCAAGTTTATCTCTGACCATTATGTTGCTAGTTTTTCGTTTTAGCATAAATACTTACATCCAGGCCACTCCTGTGGTTTGAAGGTATTTAGCAACAAACAGCTCTTTAAAGTCTTGAAATATTTACACAACAGTGTAGAAGGTCGGAAAGTTTGAAATCATTTCCACTCATGACACGAGAGTTATAAATGTAAGAAAAGAAAACGTGTTTCGCCTTTTTACAGGTGCTGCTGGTAAGGTTTAATTGGACTCCTGTCATGGATAAAATCTCTCTCTCTTTCTCTCTCTCTCCCTCTCTCTCTTCCTCTCTCTATCCCTCTCTCTCTCTCTCTCCCTCTCTCTCTCTCTCTCTCTCTCTCTCTCTCCCAACCATCTCTCTCCCTCTCTCCCTCTCTCTCTCTCTCTCTCTCTCTCTCTCTCTCTCTCTCTCCCCACCACCATCTCCCCAACCATCTCTCGCTCTCTCTCTATCTCTCTCGCCGCCATCTCTCTCCCTCTCTATCCCCCCAACCATCTCTCCCTCTCTCCCTCCCCCCTCTCTCTCTCTCCTCGCTCTCTCTCTCTCTCTCTCCATCTATCTCCCTCTCTCTCTCTCCGAACCATCTCTCCCTCGCTCCATCTCTCTCCCCCCACTCTCTCTCTCCCCCCACCTCTCTCTCTCACTCTCTCTCCATCCGCTCTTCGCTCTCTCTATCTCTCTCCCTCTCTCGCCGCTCTCTCAGCCCCCCTCTTCTCCTCTCCCCTCTCCCTTCCCCCCCTCTCTCTCATCCGCCCATCCTCCCCATCTCTCTGCGCCTCTCCTCTCTCTCCTCTCTCTCCCCCCACGCCTCTCTCTCTCCCTCTCCCTCTCCTCTCTCCCGCGCGCTCAACCCTCTCGCGCCTCCCCTCTCGCCATCTCTCAGCGCGCGCGGGATCCCTCTCGCGGTCATACTGCTCTCTCGGCCAATCCCTCTCAATGCGCGGATCCCAAAAGCCTCTCCCAATAAGCCTTGTGGTACCCGCGCGAAAACCAAACCCTCTCATCAGCTCCCCTCATAAGCTCGCATGCCCCCTCTCTCCTCTCGCAATGCATACCAACTTCGCGTCGCTCGGCGCGAAACATCCCTCGTCCCTAAGCGCTCCTCTCAGCCATCTCCCCGCCTCTCTTCCCTCACATCTCACTTCCAAGCCGCTCTCTCCTCCGTGTCCCCCCGCGCACCCATATCTCTCCCCACCTCGCTCCCCAGTCCCTCGTCCAATCAAATCGCCAGCCTGATATGTTTAGCTCTCTCTCAAAAACGTCGAGCCAGATCCCCGTCCCGGACTCTCCACACCCGCAGCAGACTCTCGACAGCAGAATCTCTCCAACTCGCGATCTGAGGGCGCCCATCTCCACATCAGCTCTACCCGCCCCGCTAACCATCCGCTCCGTACCTCTCTCCCTCGATCAAAGGGGCAGCGGTCTCAGCGGACGTCTCTAACCTCTCTCAGCTCGTCTCTTCTCCCAACCGGGGGGAAGTCACCTGCGGCCCGATCCCAACCAACGTCTCTCGATTGCTGCTCACGTCCCGAAATCAGGTCCCTCTATCGCTCATCCCCCCAGCCCTCTCCGCTAGCGGCAACCCAGCGTCCCTAATCTAAACTGCGCGTCTAGAACTCTCTAACAGCCCGCGCGAAATATCCGCCGCGCCCAAAAGAAACCCGCCCCGCGCAATCTCCGATCGATCGCGACCCCCGCAAGCTCGCGCTCGCTCCTCATCTCAAACTCAGCTCCTCCCGCCCAATCCCATCTCTAGCGAAAGACTAATCTCCCAATCAAGTCCCGCCCCGCTCTCTCGGCAGCAATCAACCTGAAACAGGCGGAACATCTCTCTCTCTCTCTCTCTCTCTCTCTCCCATCTCTCTCTCTCTCTCCCAACCATCTCTCCCCCTCTCTCTCTCTCTCTATCTTGAGATAAAAACAAAAAAAAGGATATATGTAAAAAGGATTTGTATGTGTGTGTGTGTGTGTGTGTGTGTGTGTGTGTGTGTCATCCCAAGACACCTGGTTTTGCTTTTCCATGCCTGACTCAAACAATTCATCTTAACTATGATTTTGTTCGATGACGTGAATCACATTTGACTGGGATATTTTGTCAAAGTTCAGAAATCAGTCTTTAAAAAAACAAAAAAAACCCACATGACTGAAATCTTTTACCCGATTAAAAACAACTCAGCACACATGTGTATGATTGCTTGCTTGTCTGAGTCTTTTTTTTTTTTTAAACGGAGGACTTGCTCAGTGAAAGTAGCTTTTGCATCACAACAAAGAGATGATTCCCTGTCACGCAGCCTGGGTGCTGTGGAGAACAGACAATGGGTGCAGAAATGAGGTTTGAATTTGGCCCAATTTCTGAACCCTCATTAAATAACCCCGACACAGCGCTTTCCAGTCATGATCACCGGACAGTGATAATGACACCAGCTGCATGCTGGAGGTTTGAAGTGCGTCCCAGAATATCAAAAAATATTGTGTATAAAACTGAAACCTCAATACTGGTGCGAGCCATATCAACATGCATTATTTAATTACCATCATCTGTATGAAATGGAAGGGGGCATGTTCGCCACCGCCCAGTCCGGGTTTGATTCTCATCACTGCCATGTGTGTGTGGAGTTTGCATCTTCTCCCCGTGTCTCAGGGGGTTTTTCTCTGGGTTCTCGGGTTTCCTCCCCCGGTCCAAAAACATGCATGGTAGGTTGATTGGCACCTTGGAAAATTGTCCCTAGTGTATGAATGTGTGTGTGATTGTGTGTGTGTGTATATGTTTGTGTGCACCCTGCAAAGCGTTGGCATTCCATCCAGGGTGTATCCTGCCTTAATGCCCATAGACGCCTGAGATAGGCACAGACTCCCCGTGACCCGAGGGAAGATCGGATATAGCGGTAGAAGATGAATGAATGAATAATGGCTTGAACAGCATGTTTTAATTCTATATATAAAAATGAGACTTTTTTACAGTATGGATTTGCAGCTTTTACACAAAACAAAATTGTTCACATAGTTTCGTTTATTTTATTATTATTATTATTATTATTCCTTTACCAGGAAAATTGAGATCTAAATCTTTTCTACCAGGGAGAAAAAGTCCTGGCCAAAGGGCGGCACATTAAGTTTCACATATAAAACACACACACACATAAAAAATAGACACACATCCACTAAAAACTATACAAAAGATGTAGATGTTTCTTGTTTTTTGTTGAGAGTTTTTTTGTTTTTTTTTGCAATCTGAAAATCAGAAAGTTTAAAATCAACATTGATTAGAATTAGGGCGGTTTAACAAATAATTTCATCTTTTTCCATACACATTAGTCTGTTTATTCAGTTGCAAACTCAATGTCATACGACACACACTATTGGTAGTTGCCGAATAGAACTGTCCTGTTAATTTTGTGGAAAAACTGAGCTTGGCTTTGTCTACACATCACCCGCTATCTCAGTCTGATATTGCACAAATTCTTTTTAAAACCAAACATTTCCTTCCACTTTACTCTGTAATAATTCACAGAACCGCATTTAGGGCTGTGTGAATTCTATTTTTATTTCCGCTGCGGGTCATATTGTGCACGGTGCACCAATTGTGTTATGTGACCAATAAATGTTGCCTGCAGGACACTTGTGCACTTGTGTATTGTGTACACGTTAATTCTCAGGGTCTCCTATAGTAATTGTTTTCCAGGAGGGTGGCCCATATGCCCAATACAATCTACCAGCTAACAGCTCGTAAACAGAGCGAAATTGTTCTTTGTCTCCTCATCATTGGCTGAGTCTCAGCAGAGTTCATCCATGCACTAGTTTTAGCAGCGCGTCCTCCATACAGACAGATCGGGGTGGAGGGAGGCATTTCTCACGTTGATGGATATGATGGTCATGTTTGATCTTGGGTGTTTTCAAGGACATATTTATTGTTTTACACACACACACACACACACACACACACACACACAATATCTGAAACAGCACAAATTATTAACAACAAATTGTATTCTGTTAAAATATGTTCCATTTTATTCTGTTATAAGCTCAGTGACTACAAAACAATGTATTTGTTGTTTTTTAAGTGCAGTTTGTGAACACCCGAGTTGTTTTTTTGTTTTGTTTTTTTTAAATGGAAGAACCGTTCAGCAGAATGGATGAAGTTCATTTCCAACCGATGTTTTCTGACACTGCAAGCTTGGACAGGCTGCGAGAGGAAAAAGATTTCCTTCAGCGTCTCAGGTGACTTGATGTTCTGTCTAATTTATATCCTTTATTTTCTCAAAACATTTCTTTGAAAAGGCAGAAAGTGACACGCACTTTTTCGGAGATTAAAGATGTCAACATCTTTAACCATGAGCATCACAGGTGTGTAAAATAATGCAGATGTTAAGAACTGGGATGTACTGGATCAAATGCTATCTTCTAATACTTCATTAACCCAGTGGTTTATCTGATCATTAATCAGTTCATTAAGACTAGTCATGCAGCAATGTGTAATCAATATTGATTGACAGGGGGGAAAAAACAAGACCTCTTTTTTTCCACTCCCAAAGATTTAAAGGCAAGTGCTTGTGTTTATATTCGGTGGTCTAGACGTTCGTAAATAGCCCTGTCTCACATGTGTTTACTCAAGAAAATCTGGAAATGTCTGGGGACTACATTTAACTACACAAGTGATTTGAATAATCTGAATTAATCACCTGAGTAAAGTCCTAAGTCTAAATACAGAGGAATTTTCCAGAGTAAATAATAACAAAGCATTTAACTGAAGTAAGGATTTTTGTGTACTGCATTGGTTTGGACTCAGATTTATCCAAAGTAAATCGGCAATAAAATATAATGTAATATTAAAATATATTATATCCACTCCTTACATGTTTCACTCCACATTACATTTTTAAAATAGTCTCGTTAGTCCTATTTCATGTCAGCTTGTTTTAATTCCGGCGTAGAAAAAAAACAAACAAACAAACTATCCAGTATCCAGTTAAATTGCATGGTTGGATGAGATATAAACATATACCATTCCGACATCATATTGGTTCGTACACAATCCGTCGCACCTGTCACAGATCACACGACACAAATCACGTCACACTCCAGCAAGGACATAACTAGTGTTGGGGTCGTTACTCAAAAAGGATTATTTCTCAAAAGTGATTACTTTTTCCACTACTGGCTCATTTATCAAAACGGGTGCTTTCTCTTCATCCTCCGCAAGTGTAGCTACAATAGGGAGTTCGGTAGAGAGACGTTTGAATGATTGAACAGTTATGATTAGCCTAAGCTTTTGTTCTTAATGGTATTTTTTTCCCCTTACATTTCTTTTACTTTTACACTTTGAGTAGTTTTGAAACCACTTTTACTTGAGTACAAAGCTTGAGTTAACTTCTATAAAAGTCTTTTTAAACCATAGTATCTATACTTCTACCTGAAGAATGAATGTGAATATATATATATATATATATATATATATATATATATATATATATATATATATATATATATATATATATATATAGGGTTTTTTCATTACTACCGATCGCAGATGAAGGTACTTGTAAAATGACAGTACTGTGTCTGGATTTTACCATGTGTTCTACCAATCTGCAGGTGCGCATGAAGCATCCTTAAGAGCTGCCTCTTCATCCAGGAAAATGGCACATTTTAAATGAACTTCAGTACTCAGCATGCAAAATAAAATCATGAATGTGTTCGAGCCTTCCTCTATTCCATTTGAATTAAACATAAATACCTCTTGGTAGTAGTTGCACCGTGGAAGCTAAAAGTACAAGATTTTCCTGAATCAATGTGTGTGAATTTGTGATTTTTGCGCTGCCCGTGTCTATTTGTATCTAGACGTCCAGTGATCTTCCTGCCACACCCTGATGGAAGCAGTACTAATCTAAAACACATGATGTTGCTAGATAAATGAACGTCTTTCCCGCTAGCATTGTTATCCGGGTTCCTGGAGAAGCCAGGGAAATAATAGGCAGAGTGCTTAATTCAGACAGACGAGCTTTTCTTCTTAGCTCTGGCTGAGCGATTACAGCTGCTTTAAGTGATATAGGCAAGACAGATGACGTTAATGGGACGGAACCCGAGTCCTGTGACAGTGCAAATGAATGAGGGAGGCTTTGGAGACAATAAAAACGAATGTGTAGCTTTGCAGCCTCTCTTTGGAGCCAAAATCCAACCAGGTCCTCAACAGCACATCCATACACATCCTTAGTAAAGTAAATAATACCATACATGTAAGTGTTATAGCAACATCTTATAATAACCTGGCAAAAATGACTGGTACATTAGAGGTCTCTGATATTATTCAGAGAAAAAAAACGACAAAGTGGTGCTTTGATGAAGTTGCTATTGTGTTATTTTCCAATTACACAACATCCCAAAGTGTTTAATTCCTTCCACAACACAGAAATTAAAATCTTTCCATTCATCACGTCCCGACTTACCTCATAGTACCTATAAACATTTGATTATTTAAAAAAATATAAATGGAATTATTTAGAAAATAGAACATGAGATCTCATTGTATCATTACTGAGTTTTAAAATGATCCTATTCATTCTGGGTTTTTATTATTATTATTATTATTACTACTACTATTATATTTGTATGCTCCGTCATCCGAGAAACTCCAAACACACTTAACTATAAGACTAGACTATGTGGGTTGAGCTCAGTGCTACAGTTGTGATTACAGGCCCACTATAATCCATTACTATAATCCCTCTCTAAATCTGGGTTTAATCCCCAATTGGCTTTTACCCTGTAATGTGCTTCTTCAGGCTTTGCACCAGCCAAAAGGCTCACAACAGACCAAATGTGTGTAAGAGTGCAGGTGAGCATTGTTCTCCAGTGAATAATTAGCTGCCTGTGAGTGCGAGCAGCATATTCAAGATGACAGCCAAAACAGGGACCTCTTTCTGACCTCAGCACACGTCCAGACAGCTGCTCAACTAGCCTGTAGCATACAACATCACTGTGGACACTCGTCTCAGACATAACCCAGGGCTTTGGCAACGATGTGACAGAATGAGAGGTCCAAGCGCCAGAGTCACAAAATAAGCCAAGCGTCTCGAATGCCGAATCAAATATGGAAGGCGATTTGAAATACAAGTACAAATACACAGATAAAGGGTATA
This sequence comes from Kryptopterus vitreolus, assembly GCA_030449085.1. Classification (NCBI taxonomy): domain Eukaryota; kingdom Metazoa; phylum Chordata; class Actinopteri; order Siluriformes; family Siluridae; genus Kryptopterus; species Kryptopterus vitreolus. The sequence continues at coordinate 2,654,506 of JACRUU010000010.1, read as the reverse complement.
GAGGTAATTTCCACTGAACACTGAAATAAACTAAACTTTGCACAAAGCCCAAAAACAAACATCTTAAATAATGTTAGAAACATTATACATAAACAGGTCCAAGCTATACAGTCCAGGAATGAGACTGCACGCCAAAGCCACAAAGACACCAGTTCTAACATCCAAAGCTGAAACAAGATTTCTAATCTGGTTTACATCAAGTCAAGAACACTATGTAGAATAAATCAGACTCTGGCTTGTAAAGCTTAAGACTCAAGATTGCCATTTCTCAGTCATCGATTATTCCTTTAGACCAGTTTCTCAGGAGATGAGACGAGTCCACTATTCTAAGGCATAAACTCTACAAATAGAGAAGTGTTTCAAGTCTGAATCAATCCTGCGTCCTGGGCTGTATAATGAGTTTTAACTTTTAAACGAGTGCCAGACTTTAGCGTCTTTAAGTCTAAAATAAATGCAAAGAGCATGAGCTCTGAGTTCCAACCATAAAACTGAAAGCTAAACCAGCATTTAGTACTCAAGAGTCTGAATAGAGATCAGTGTTTCTTTTACTGAAATCCAAACTGAAACTCCTGGATGTAATTCCTTATTCTAGTCCAAATCCCTAACATATGACCCAACTTGCAAAACCTCTCTATGGCCACTAGACTGTAAATCATTTTAGGGTGTTACTGATCTAATAGCCTTCATAGGCCATCTTTGTGGAAAGAATTATTTATTTGGGGGGCACGGTGGCTTAGTGGTTAGCATGTTCGTCTCACACCTCCAGGGTTGTGAGGGAATTCCCGCATCCACTATGCGTGTGTGGAGCTTGGATGGTTTTTCTCCGGGTTCTCCGGTTTCCCAAGGTCCAAAAACATACATGGTAGGTTTATTGGCAACTTGGGAAACTTAGTCCATAATGTATGAATGTGTGTGTGTGTGTGTGTGCCCTGCGATGGGTTGGCACCCCATACAGGGTATATCCTGCCTTGATGCCACAAGACACCTGAGATAGGCACAGGCTCCCCGCGACCCGAGGGACGATCCGATAAAGCGGTAGAAGGTGAATGAACGACTTAATTAATTAATTAGTTCTTTCACTTGTGGTGCCATGTTGAGCATCCAGTGGTCAGTACTGGAGAATTGTACTGAAAGCACCAAATTTTAACTGCTTTAATACAAGATATCGTCGTGTCAAACAGACATGCACATGGATAGAATACGTGGATTTGCATGGTTACATGACATACAGCTGTTATCACGTACAGATGTCAACCTTAAAAATGCGCTTTTCTGCCTGCGACTTGCTGACGCGAAATCCTTTTGAATTCTGTAGGCTCTTTTTTTTTTAAATGGAATTTAAATAATTGTTGTGCTCTGCAGAATATCCACCAGATGGCGCATGGAATAACATACTATATCTACGTCGGATTATTCTGTTAAATGATCGTACTCTCTTTTGTTACCAGTTATTTAGACAATAATGACTATATGCTGAGTTAATTTCAGAGGTCAGTAAAACATTACTGCTATACTACTGTAAAGTATTCCCATGCTTTATATCTGTAGTATTGTGCCTTGAGAAAATGGGAATGGTTGCTGAAATTTTGAGGGGTGTATTCATGTTTGTGTGTGACTGTAGTACTTTAAATAGCAAGCAGTGTTTGGCAGAAGCATTTTTTGTTTTGTTTTTTTGGAAAAAAGCCACTCCATCTAAGTCACGACCAGAATCTCAGGATGAATTTTCGGTTCTATTTGCCTATTTTTAAGTCATCAAATTGAGACTTTAGTCCACAGTCATGAGTAGAAAATCAGAGAGGTTGCTTTAGTGCCGAGTAGGTTTGCACTTACAAGGTTTTGGTGACGGAAGCTTCCAGTTGCATATTTTTAAAGTAAAGATGGAAATAAAACGTAAAAATTAATAAAGAGATTAAATGTTATTGCACAACTAGGGGAAATAAATAGAGTATTATAGCAAAGTGAAATACAGATTTGCATAGAAACTGTGGTATTGCAGATTCATATTTTTATGGAACAATGAGAGCGTTTAAGTGTTCATGAGAGAGATTGCCTGAGGGAAGGAACTTTTGTTGTGCATGGCTGCCTTAGTGTTTGGTGCTCGGAGTACTGCTGTTGTAATACTATGATTTACTATGATTAAAAGCATATACTATCATTTATATTGTGTATATTCAGTCTTAGTTCAGGCAGCTGTTAGTTGGTGCAACTAGCGTTGCATCCTAATGTATGCTTATAATATATACTATATATATATATATATATATATATATATATATATATATATATTATATATATATATATAATATATATAATATATTTTTTTTTTTTTAAAGGGCCTGTTTCCGTCTTTCAACCTCAATTGGATATCAACTATTTGCACCAAATGCAAGTGTTCTGTTTACAGCCATCTAGCCATAAAGAATCAAATTTGTGCCAGCTTCCGATCTAAACGACAAAGAAACGGTCCAAATAACAGAGTTGGCCATTTAACGCGTGGGCATTAAATCTTAGCCCGTGTGAGAAATGGTGGCATGTGTGTATGTGCTGACTCATTCCATCAGCAGTGGGTGCTCGTCTGCCAAAAGCACTGGCATTCGTGCCTCTGAACCTGTGGGAGCTTCTGTCTGAGAAACCGGGAGGAGAGAGCAAGACATTGACGAATTATGCATGTGACAAATCTCTCAGTTTGAAGATAAGCCTGTTGAATTGAGCCCTACTGCCTTCTGAGGCTCAATTCCACCTCACTATTAATTAAAACGTGAATTATGTGCCTTATCAGAGGGTTATGATGATCTGCGCTCGAGGCTCCCGGAACCATTTGGAAGGTGTTATATTATATTACAAGATTTGTTGCGAGTCTGCATTCGGAGAAGTGAAGGGAATGTGAAAGCCATTCACCTCATCACTGTCTCTGTCCTTCACTCAAAGCTCTTTCTAATGCAATTAATTATGACAGTAATAGTAGGATTGGATCAGTAAGATCCATCAGCTCCAAATGGTCATGATCTGCTAGGTTTGCCCTTAGAGATCATCTCTGTTCGGCATCATGATGTATTTAAAATGATATAAGATATCGGTCTGTTTTGCTTTATTCAGCCAAATGAGTTACAGGAAACTGGCTCTTTATTTATATGCATGTTACATGTTTCCTTGCATAAGGTTTAAATCAAAGATTGATTACTTTATGGCATACTTTTAAATAAAAAAAAAACAACTGAAGACATGCAAGTTTGGATGACGTGGCAGATTTTAGTTTTTATCTTGAAAACCACACTAAATGCAAAGCATTTCAGCATTTATTCATTTATTTATATATTTATTCGTATAAAACTCCTCAGTGACTGGCAGCTCAAATGAAACAAACTGTAAAATAAATAAAAGCTGCAGAGTTTTCTGCAAAAAAAAAGCAATTAACATTTTGGCATTTATAAATGGTGCCACACGGGGCACAAATACATTTACATCACCTTGGAGCACTGACGGTAACGCATCACAAAATGTGCCTCAAACAATCGCAATATCAGATGCATATCTAATAGAATTTTGCCAATCATGTGATTTACCTTCAGATAAATTATATTGATCTATAAACGTTGATTTTAATCGCCATTGCGCTGGAAAATGCAATAAATGAAACACTCCTCCTCTGTCCATAAACTGTTATACACTTCTTTTTATTCCACGGACCTGTTTAAAGGTGTTGAACGTGGAACTTGGGGCAGGGTTCTTCATCAAGATGCAATGGAATACCATTTCCAATCAGTTTCTCCATTTAGGAAAGCAAATCTTATGGCGAAACCATAGAGAGACAAAAGGAAAATCCCACTGTATGTTTTTCTCGGAAAGCTTTTCTAAGAGATAGAATAATAGCTGTCATACAAAAGTGGAACATAAAGGCGGAGAATACAAAAGAAAGCGCTTCACAATGTTTAAGTTAATGGCAGATAGGTTCTTTGTTTGTTGTTAATTTCCCTTAGGGATGAATAAAGCATCAATCTCTCTATCGCTCTCTATCCATTTGTCCTAATCGGTGCTCTTTGACACTCTGTGTTTTGCTCAGAACCATTTCCAACAGTCAAAAAACTTCAGTGATTGGTTCTAAAGCAGTAGAACATAGAAAGATGAAGGAAATCCCGTACGAGTTCTGCATTTTAAGCGTGTATGGCACAGTGAGGCATAACGGTGTACGTGTCACTTTTTTTTCTGAATGTAGAGAAATTCGAGTCTCGGTGCATCCATCTCCTGCTGTTTCAATATTTTATATTAATGTAGCATGTCTTTCTCTCTCTACATATTTCACTTTTTTTTTTAACGTAAAAGATGAAGCTCTGTTCATGCCTGTCTTGCTCTCGCTCTCTTTTTCTTCCTTCTTTTTGTCTCAATCTATCTCTCTGCTTGTAGTACATATGATCTTTGGGTTTCTGTGATATGACTGCGTTCCTCTCTAAATCGGTGGTAAATTGAAGCATTTAGTGACAGCAGGAGAGTCTGAAGTGTGTTAAATCACCTCCCTTCCAGTGATACAGCACATCTCACATCACACACACACACACACACACACACACACATATATATATATATCCACCCCATCTGCCTCGAGCTCGGTGTGCCGTTTGGTCACTTTTCTCAACTGCAGCAGAACAGGAAGGTCAGAATGCAGAGATGGATGCTTCCTGCTTGCTTGGCGATAGAATTTCCTGCTAGCATGATGCTAATGAGAGGAAACCTCTTGAGTAGATTACGTAGATACCACGAGACAAAACACAAACCCCTTCTCATTACAGGATGCCAATTTCGGATGTGCTGTAGGCTTTTCCTGCTTAGGTTCTGTTCTTGGAGAACATTATACTACTCTTGTTGCTAACGCATGTATTTGGGACTTGGTTCTAGGGTCTTTTTTTCAAATGCAGAGGAGATTTATTTAATTGTACAGTGAAAAACATTTAACTGAAGGCAAACAGAGAAATCATTTTTAAAATCATTTAAAATCATGCTGCAGTGGTGCCTTTGGTGTTTATTCTTATACAGTACCTTTAAGGTACACAGACCACTGATTGGTCCATTAAAGACTTTCTCTGTAATCTAATAGGAAGGGAAGTGACAGCTCAGTGGTTAAGGCTCTGGAGGCCTTTAGTTGGGTTACTGATCTGAAGGTCATAGGTTCAAGCTCCAGTATCCCCAAGCTGCCACTTTTGTGTCACTTGAGCAAACCCTCTGTGCTCCAGGGGTCATGAATCATGGTTGACCCTGTGCACTGGCCCTAGCTTCCTTAGATTTCTGGTGTATGCACAGATAGTGTTCTATAATATACATGTGACAAGTAAAAAAAAAACCTTAATTGCACAGTCTTGATGGTTCCTAAACCACTGATAAAGATACAAGCTTGATACCTTTATTTCTGAAAGTCTATGTTCAACTGTTTTCCGAGCATCGTGTATTACAGTGTCACATCCCGCACTGGCGCAAATGCGCTGTTACCAGATTTGGCCTCTAGGTGGGGATGTGTCAAAAAGAATTTTCACGTGGCTTCTAATACAAACGCGTGTCAAACGCACCTTATGTCGAACATGCCTTACCTTTTGAACGGGACCAGAATGTATTCTGGGCTCCTGATTGCATGACATTGCTCGGTGCTGGAGTTTATCTTTCACAACGCAAACGCATTGTCAAAACAATTAATTCTCGATTGAGTGAGGCACAGGTCGAACTGCACATTGTAGACGCGTTTTGTAAATACGTCGACGTGATAAACATCAGTAAAAGCCAACAAATATTTCACCAACCCCCCTCCCCGGACATTGTTTTCTCCAGTCAATAATGGACATAGTAGATGGTTTGGCGTACGCGTCCTTGGCGTCACAACCAGCCGTGTATGTGTGTGTGCGTGTGCGTGTTAGGAGAGAGAGAGAGAGAGAGAGAGAGAGAGAGAGAGAGAGAGAGAGAGAGAGAGGAGGAAAAAACGCGCCATATGCAGCCTTTTAACACACACTGCATCACCTGGCGGACGCACTATCCGGCTCTTTCCCAAAGCCTACCGCGCATTCAGTTTGCTTTCTATCACCTTTGTTTGTCATTTGGTAAGCAGCGATGACTCAAGGAAAGGACTGGTCGCTTGAGGAACCGTGAAGCTCTGACATGGATGTGATGGATGATCTCTAGTACGCGCGCCCTCAGCGTGCGCCTTCCTCGACTCGATACCATTTTTCTTCCTCCTCACCCCGTCTCTCCGGATAAGGCTCGTTCCAGACCTACTTTTGGAGATACTTGTTCCTTCGTCCTTCCTCGTGGTGAGACAGCATTGAGAGCGGCAGCAGCTCCCCCCCCCCCCAGAATTTGTTTTGCGGACACAGCTCCACGATGCTCCGTGCGCCCTCGCGTCACGCCGCGCACCCGCTCTCCGCGCGCTCCGGATAACTGAAGAATTAATTCTGAATTGGGAAGTACTGCGTTGACGTTTCTGGGTTTGAAACCCTCCACCTGACCCCCTCTATTTTTTTTGTGTTTGTGTGTGCCTGTCGCGAACATGCCCGTGAACGCCATGCCGAGAGCAGGAGGCGGCTCTCTGAGTCCCGCTGCGCTGTCCCGCAGCCTCTCGCGGCTCAGGGAGCTCCGAACTCGGACTCGCCTCATGCTGTCGCTCGGTGTGGCGCAGATGGTGCTCGGAAGTCTCATTCTGGCGGTGAGCTTCGCTGCTCTGGCTCTTACTACCTCTCCCAGAGTCAGGCATTCCTGTCCTTTCTGGGCCGGCTTCTCGGTAAGTGTTCTCACTGGTTTCCACCTGCCCGTATAACGCACTCGTATAGTAGATTTCATTTCGCCTGTCGCTTCCAATGAGACGGGATCTATTTAAGTGAGCTGGGGTTAAAAGTCACTCTCAACAATGGCAGCTCGGGGGTGTTGGGATTTAAACCCGCAACCTTCAGATCAATAACCCAATGGCCATAACCAGTAGACCACGCTCACTAAAGAAAGACCAGTTCATCACCGATAATGAAGCCCTGTGGTACAATGAATTAATGTTAAGCTGATATAACACAGTGGAAAGTTAATTTACGCCTAATTGCGTGCCGTCAAATGATACAAAGCTCATCTAAACCCTGAGGTGATTATAAGGACCTTGGATTTAAATTTCACAGAGCTCTCTTTGTTGTTCTTATGGTTCTTCTGTTGGCCTTGTAAACAATGTGATGTGCAAACTCCATTCCGACTGTCTGAAAGTGTTATTTTCTATGCACTGGATGTAGGGTCTGCGGTAAATCAGACTTATTAATCTAACAAGATAACCATTGCTCCATTATGCAGGATATTCTTCGTGGTGTATAAAATGAAGAATGCTGCATATTGTTACTTTAAAAAGACGGTCTAACAAAATGACATTTGTGAATCAGTTACCATGGATGCTACAGTTTTGTGATTCAGGGGGGGAAATTGAGCCAACATTGTGATTTACTAATAATAAAAACAAAAGATGTTTGACATAGAGCTTGAAACATGCCTGAGTGATTACAGGCTTATTAACCGTTCAGGGCTGTGCTGTGGATTTTCCATTAGCTAAACATTCATCATGTTGAGTGTTTGTGGTACCTTCAGAGATGCTGGTGTAAGTTATCTGTCTTCTTCAAGTCTAAAAATGTCCAGAAATGTAAAGTTTTGCGATCATATTTTTTTTTTCTCCATTTGCTTTTGCTTGTGTTTGCTTTACATTTGCTTGCCTTGGTCATTGGGCATTTGTCATGCGAGACAGGTTCATAGCTATCTAGCCGCTTGCCTTACAGAATGGCGTTTGGCTAACTTTTACATTACTTTATGGCTCAACCTATTGTTTGCAACCTTTAAAGGCGGTTATGTTTGACTTTCAACGTGCATAATTTGCTGCAAATATTTGTGGCATTCGGTTAGGACATTATGCATCCAATTTTTAAATATACCATCTGCTACTGTATGATGGCGAAAAGCAGGACAGCTTCTTGTTTGAATGTGTAAAAGCTGTGTGGTGTAAAATGGTACAGTGAGACACTGCTATAATCCTATATATATATATATATTATATATATATATATATATATATATATACATATATATATACGAATATATATATATATATATATATATATATATATAGATATGATTTTCTGCATCAATCTGCTATTCACACTTTTTGTATGTGTGTGTGTGATATGTGATATGAATTTGAAGCTCACCAGACTGCTTCTCCCTCATTATTTTCTTTGGCGCTTTCTTTCTCACTAGTTAGACGTGGCCTTAAGTTTTCTAGTTTGGGTTTTGACTTTAAGTGGTCGCTTCAAAACTCCCCAAGCAGTTTGCAAGTCCTCTGATTAAGGGCTCTTCAAATCTTCTCTTCACCTTGAAGAAAGCCTTCAGATGTTTTGCATATAACCTAGATATTTGCTGAAAGTAGGAGGTCCGTCCTCTGTCTTATAGCTTTGCAAAGTTAAGGGTGCACTTCTATTCCTTCACTGTAGTAAATATCATTGGCTGTAATGTCATATGTAGAGTATAATCTGTAAACACTGCACTGCACCACAGAGTATTATTAAAATGGACATGTAGCGCTCAGTTTGAAGCTGGCGGTGTTGCCAGTGTGTGGTTTGGCAGGAGACCTTGAATGCTTTATGAAATCCCGCCGTAAATTAAACGCCCATTGTGAAATGTCATGCTGAAGTGATGAAGTGATCCGCCAGTGTTTGCAGTAAGGTGATAAAAAAAAAGAAAAAATGGACAGAAAGCCTCCCACAAGTCCAGCTTGTTTATGTCTTTTACTCATGTTGGCTTGTTATTAAGTTGTTAGGCATTAGTTTACTCACCGAGACTATGTCAGGACACCACTATGCTCTGTGCTATCTTAAGGGCAGACGTTTTGTTACGACATTGACAGCTCCGTGATGGTACCCAGGCTTTAGTGGATTTACTAGCTTTTTCATGTCATGTCCAAGGTCAACATCTGCTACATGCATAGGCTTTCTGGAAAGACAAAGGAGGTCACGAATGGCTGGAAGTAGAGCAAAGCAAATCCAGTTAGTTCCAGCGGAACATCTTGGCTCGTGCATTGATCAGGCTTTATTTGTTTCTTCATTTAGTTTAACATTTTCTTCACTTAAAATGAAATTGTACATTGTTGAACACAAATAAACTGTATTTAATCCATAAATAAAAAAGTGTGGTGTAAGCAGAATCTGGTCCGATGGCACAAAACCTCATAATGGATCATAACAGCACATCTTCAGGGGTGTTGTACTCTTATTTAATAAAGATTAATCGTGAAAAGTTGGAAATGAATCTAAATTTCCTACAAATCGTAACTGTATCACTTATGCATCTGACGTGTGTAAGAGAAGTATTGGCTTCCACTTGGTGGAAAATAAATACTTTTTAAAGCACTTTAAAATGCATTAAGTGCTTACCATAATTAATATGTTATCCATTGGCACCGTGAATTCATCCTGACTATAATACAGGCCTAGTGCTCCTTAAATCTGCACTGTAATCTGAAAGAGATACGAGAAATCGGTCCTGACCATCCCGTGTACATAACAGCAGCGTGAAACATGTGCTCTTCAAATTTCACAGTGTCCATTAGTAAATATTTATGAGGTAACACTTCTAAGATTTTGTGCCAGAGACCCCTCCAGGGCCGCGAGACGAGTCAGCAGCATACAAATGGAGGGGCAGGAAATGGATGTGTGGAAGCATATACATGGGGTGTGTGTGTGCGCGTGTGTGTGTGTGTGTGTGTGTGTGTGTGTGTGTGTGTGTGTGTGTGTGTGTGTGTGTGTGTGTGTGTGTTGATGGAGATAAGCAGCCTGGGGTCAGAGGTGAAACATGGCTTGTGTCTATCTGATGAACACAGAACTGTTACACTTCTGATAGCACTGGGAACTGTCTGTGTTTTAATGTTACATGTATTATAGATTGTCATGTAAAATATGGTTTGTGACACGTCAGTGCGTTCCTTTCTCTGTAAAAGCCAAGAGGCAGGATTATCTGTTTTGTGTGGCTTCTTTTGTATGACACACACACACACACACACACACACACACACAAACGTACACAGGGCAGAAGGCGCATGAATTCAACATGAAGCAGAAGGCATCAGCAGTGGCTGGTTTGCATAAGCAGCCTTGAGGTCACTGCGCGCACACACACCTCACGAATGAATGAACACGGATCGCATGAACACACTCTCACACATGCTGTCGGACTGTCACTAACCACCGGGATGGAACGACAAGTGGTAGAGAATATAACATAACATAGTGTGAAGGAAGGAAAAGGAGAAAAAAATGTATAGAATATGGAGACTGAATGAAAGTGAAAAAGGAAAGGAAATCGAAAGAGAATGGTAGAAAACTGGGGTTGGGAACAGTAAAGGAAAAGGAGAAACTGGTATTGGATGGGAGGAGACGTGGGAAAGTGGGACATGACATAATAAATAAATAGAGAATGAAGTGAAATAATATGGGAAAAGAAGCAGAGTGGATGAAAAGGGAAAGGTGCACAAGATATGACACACAGGAATGGAAATTGGAATAAAATAAATTGAGAGGATAAAGGAATAAGAATTATAGGAGTGGAAAAAGTATTGAAAAACAATACAGGTAAAAGAATAGGGATATTGGAAATGGAAAGGAAAAAATGACAACGATGGGATTAAATGAGAGGAACAAGAAACAAACTATATGGAGAAATGCAATTTGGCAGTGTATGGACGCTAATAGGAAATGGAAAGAGGAAATGAAATATTCAAAGATAGGAAGACGGGTGATTCCAAGGAATGGGGGAGGCGAATGTATAGGTAAAGAAAAATGAAGGGATTTCAGGAAGAGGTATGAAGAAGTGAAAGTAATGGAGAAGGAAACATGCCGATAAAAGAATATTAACGTGAGGAACTGGAAAGAGAAAAAGGCAGACATGAGATATATAGATCATTTTAAAAAATAACAAGAAAAGACAATACCCCTCATGCTGGAAGACCCGTGTTTTTGTCCTCTGAATGTAAAACCCCTCCCCCAGTTCTCTCCTTTAAGAAAATCCATCATCTCTCTGTGTGGAACATCAGACAGACGTATAGACCCTCCCACTGTCTCTGTGCTTTGCAAGAAGACCATGGAGACTAGTTAGGAACGTATGTGTGTGTGTGTGTGTGTGTGTGTGTGTGTAAACACGTTTATTTCTTGCGTTTTTGCACACTTGATATAGGACAAGTTTTCATGAGTGAAGTTAAAAATAATCCGGTTGCATCACCAACAACCTAATTAGCTGCATTTGGAGAAAAGTGTCAGTGCTGAGTGAAGACTGGCAGGACGATTCTGGAAGAGCGTGTGAAATTAGTGTTGCATGCCGTACTTGCGTCAATGTTTATTATGGAGTTATAATAGAGCTGTGACTTTGGAAATCCACGCACACACATGCATTTATTTTCGTAACGGAAAAACACGCAGGAGAACATCTTGTTGTCCCACCAGATCCCTCCAGAGTCTGATGGATTCCTGTTTGTGTGTGTGTGTGTGTGTGTGTGTGTGTGTGAGAGAGAGAGAGAGACAACGAGAGGAGAGAGAGAAAGAGAGAGAGATAAGTGCGTGTTAGTATTATACACTCAGAGAGCTCTGAGGGATGTGCTTCCTTTTGAAAAAGAGAAATAGATTCATACACACTAAAGAATAAAAGCTCTTGTGAATAAACATGCAGGCATCATTAGTTAGTGCTGGTATTAGTGTGTGTACACACACTTCCCCGATCACGGGCATGCGGGCACACACACACACACACACACACGCATACACACACGTGCAGAGTCAACCCCAATGTTATTGGCACAGATGGACCTTTCCTCTAGCAAGTCAGTCCTTTGAATGACGATGCTTATTAATCTAACAACATTTTGATCGTGATTATTTACATGAGAAGGAGCTTTTAGCGAAAAGCAAATACTGATATGAGAAATAGGTTTTGACCCGAACAATTTTTTTCCGCAATAAAAATATAAAATAAAAGGATTTTATAATCTAAAAAGTTTGATACAAAGTGCTAATGATTGATGATTGATGAATTTAGGTGTTTTTTATTAGTTTAGGATGAGTATCGGTGATGAAGATTGGTGGTTCAGATTAGTGTTGTGATAATTCAATTCAGTTTGATTCGTAGAGCGCTTTTCACAATGGTCATTGTCACTAAGCAGCTTTACACAATACACATGAGGATGGTAATGATGATTGGTGGCGATGATTAGTGGTTCATAATGATGGTCACACGTGGGAAACTCGAGGCCCGTGGACTGAATGTGGCCCCCTATGTCATTTTCTGTAGCCCGCAAGAGCTTAAAAGGTGTATGATTGTCTTAAAATAAGGGGGTTCTGCTTCAAAGAGTGCGTTGACGTAAACTACATTTCCCACAATGCATGTGTTACCTACGGAGTGACGGCATCCCGCCACTAGATTGCAGTGTATCCCACATCATTGTTTACCGCTTTTTCCAACAAGCGGAATGTTCTATACATTATCCTAAAATGTTCAGGAAGTGAAAAATTGATGCAGATTGAATCTGAATGCATGTTTGTGCTTCAGGGAGAAAAAGCAGAATGTGTTTTGTGTTATGAGGCGCCGTCGCTCATCAACACTATATACTGTCTTATAATTATAACTGGCCGTTCGAAGGCAAACCATAATGCTAATGTGGCCCATGGTGATAATGACTTACACGCCTGTGATTTATATTGATCCCCTCACGAATTCTGTAAAAGGAGCTAAAATGTAAAATGCAACACTACACAGAGACTGTGATTTATATATGTGTGTTGTCTGTAATGTAGTGCTTATATTTGCACACACTCCAGATAATGCAAATTCTCAAACTTTTAAACGGAGTAACTGAGGGGACGCTTATTATGAAGAGCTTTCATTACTCTATTTTGTCAGTCACATCGAACATGACTGCAATTATTGGTGCTGGTGCATGAACACATTTATTTTGTAATAAAAAAAAGAGGTGCAACAATGATTACATGTATACCATATACTTTTCCCCCCTGATTAACGTGCATCAGGACATTTATGGCAGCGTTATTAATATGGGATGGTTGAGTAGCAGATGATAATTATAGAGAAATAATTAGGTTAATTGACAAATTTGTGTAAATGTCATTCTTACTACTCTCTGACCTCGACATGAAACGAACAACGTGGCACGGTTATTTACCGATTTAATTGTGCGATAGTGATTTGATATTGTATTATTCTTCATTGCACCGAAATTCGATGCCACTGTCGGCACAATTGCTTCTGATTGAAATGCAGCATGCTGGCTTTACAGGTTGTACCCATGTTTCACGCAGCAGCCAAGTGCACATGTTCAGGAGGATATGGAAATTGCCTTTGGACGGCTACTCTGCGGATTTGCGGTTAGGCTAAAGGAAGCTAGGCTGTGTTTAGAACATGTGTAATAGCACTTCTTTCTGGTTAACTTCACTTCTTGGACAATGAAGTAAGCATGCTCTGAAGCATCTTGGTTCCCAGTTGCAACCTTGCATGCTGCTACATCTGCTACTGTATAGAAGGAGCAGAGCTCAATATGAATATTAAACAGACACATTGCAAGCAGTAAATAAATGTCTCGCTATATTTGAAACAACAAAATTGGGTCTCATGCTGAGTGTGAAAGGCGCCTCGTTTGTCCATTGCAGCTTTAATTGAACTCTAGCCTGTGATTTTTATTTCTTTATTTTTATTGCCATGAGGAATTCAAAGTGAAGTTGTGATCGTGCCTAAACTGTATAACAGCACACTATGAGTATTTACACTGCAGTGTATCACACTTAGAAAAGCAGCGATGACTATGGTGACAAATCCGTAACGAGGGATTATCTGAAATGTAATTAGGGAAATAGGATGCGCAAAATATTCCGTATTTATTTATTTTTAAATCATTTTTGAAAAAGTGAAAAGTGTCCGATTGTGGAACTTTCTGCAACAATATCTCCATTTCCTTATAAGTAACGTTTATATTTTTAGACCCGGTTGCTGGGAACATTCAGCCGCCACAAGAATACGATCTGACTTGGATAAAAGGGAAAATGACAAATATGGGCATACGATTTTATGCAAATGAGCTAGATCTTGCACTAACCTGAGCCTTTGGGATCAGGTGGGATTTGTCGTTGTTGTGTACACGTCTACACATGCCAATTTCTTTGTATGTACTGCCATTCTTTTTTTTTTTTTTTTACAAGCCAGCATTGTCTTATGCATTCTTTGACTATTGAGACTCCTGGTTTCCTCTGCCAAAAGGTTAAGACCTGGATTTATTCTTTATCCCATAACTATGGATCAAATTATGGCAAAAAAAATAAAACACAATCATCAGATTTGAACCATATTATTAGAAGATGATAAAAAAATAGCAATATAAAAATACTGAATAAGTCATCAAGACTGATATTATCCATAATGTATTAGAACAAATGTCAGTCTCTGAAATTATTTATAGAGTGTGTTTATTCCATAATCTTAGTGTAGTAGTTACTGAAAATAAGCACCGAGTTGTGCTTAACGTGTTTGTGTGCATGCATGTGCTTGCATGTGTGTGTGTGTGTGTGTGTGTGTGTGTGTGTGTGTGTGTGTGTGTGTGTGTGTGTGTGTGTGTGTGTGTGGATCGCACAAAGAAAGGTCTGATGATTTATATGTTTTGTGTGGGTTCCCCCCGCAGGCCTAAGCTCAGTGTCGAGACTCTGCATTGTTTCCCTCATTCATTCCTTTGTTACCTTCTCACACGATTCCCACCGACAGCATGGGTTGGTCCTAAAAGATACAGAGAGGGAGAGAGAGAGAGAGAGATATTTTCATTTATAATGAAAAAGATAATTGGTTTTATTAATAAAGAATTTTTTCTAGAGATGACTCAGGATAGCGTTCCCCTGATAACAAATTATGCAGTGATATCCAAACCTACACCAGCCCCAAATCAGTAACCTATATTGTACTGTATCAGTGCATTTGAGTCAGACCCTGTCTGGGCTTGTGAATGCTGCTTAATGAGCTGCACTGTGCCTGGGTGGAAATGCGATGAAGCGCTTGTTTAGAATTGGTGAACCCTACAGTGACCGTTGGTCAGGACAGTTGAGGGACGTTGGCCAACCCTCGTGTGGAGGCACATGGAATAGAAACATAGAGCAAGTGAAACCGACAGGGAGAGAGAGAGGGAGAGAGAGATGGACATTTGGAATGGAAGGACAGTCATGGCTGATTTGGAAGGATCAGTTCATTGGACTCAGGAGGACTGATTCTCCACACCTCTTCACTGAACACTAATAGCCTCTCACTCAGACTGCCTTCTGGATGAAAAATAATCTACCAGTCTTCCAAATTTGACCTTTTTTATTTACATTTTTGTTTTCAAACCCAAAGTTAATTAATTAGGGTCTAATACATCCGAGGACTAATAAATTGTCAGTATAAAGATCCGCACATTGAGATGTGTGATTGTTTTCCAGATAAGGTATCAATCTTTCAAAAGCCGAATTATCTGAGCACGGTGGGAAATCACAAATTCTTCCAGAGCTAGGTTGGACTTGATTTTATTACCCTCCTATGTTCAGCCAAGGTGAAGAATTTGGCAGGATCAGTTACCTCTGCAGGTGGAGCTTAATTGATTGTAGGTTTTTCTGGGGGGGGGGGTGTGAAGTTTGATCTCATCCAAAAATGAACAGACTCATTTAATCATTTTGCTTTATTTCCATTTCATTATTTCTTCAGCTTTCTCAACCGTTCCCTACACAGAGTGTCAGTCAAAATGTGTTTTTTTTTTGTCAAATATCATTTTCGTTTATTACATATCACTCCATGTCATAACACAGTTATTGTTGGCTACAACACTAACAACGATTATGTCAAAAAGGAAAAAAAAAAACCTTAATAAATTCTCATGCATAGCGTAGAAACATTATGGACCCTACATCACAGGCTACTTCTATAGTACTATATGGAAGGAAAAATAATAACTTGTAAGAATGCAAAGAATGTTACCACCACATCATTATTTTTGATGCACACATATACATCCAGGTGGGTCTGGGCCACTTCATGCCTGTCTAAACTTTGATTAGTGATTTATGGCACAGCACAGAGGTGGAAATGTGAGCCGAAACGTACCCATAGTGGGTTGGGGAAATTATCTGAGCAAATTAAGATCTCTGTGCATACTAAGTGGCAAATTAGAGGCCGTGATGGGAGATGCTCATTTCCTGTGTTGGTTAAATTGCTTTTTACAGATGCCTAATATAAACTGTGATTACAGATGGAGGGCCGGGGCTTTTTTTAATAACAAGGTCTGCAAGTAACTGGACGTAGACCCGAATTCAGTCAAGATGCCTGACTGTGCAGTAAATTTTTTTACTCCTTTTTTCTTTTTTTATTAATACACTGTATTCATTTCGACCCGAGAGTTTTTTTTATTTCATTAAAAGAGAAATGCTGTGGCATATCTAAATATAATACTAAGTGGTGCTGGTTGTTAATTAGGTAATATAGTGTGGATTTCAGTCAGTGATTCTATCCTGCCAGCAAAGCAGAATAATTGCCGGTCATAAACTGTTAAATTGAATGCTAAGATGCAATAAAAAGGTTCCTAATGAAATTGAGGCAAAAACAAAAACAACAAAAACTTTACGTACATGCATATAAAACCACAATACATCTGAAACACATCACTACCTTGTGCAGTGACACTGTCTGTCTATCCATCCATCCATCCATCCATCCATCGATCCAATGTATATAAACTAGTAATCATCTTCACCATATTTAGGAGACTGGGCTGTAAAATATTCCATCATAGGATACTTTTGTCTGTTTATTTTTTCTTTTACTGCACAAATGAACAACTTCCTGGTAAAGTAATGCTAAAACAGTTGCAGGGGAAATGCAAATACCTCTCACGCTCGCGGTGCGATGGAATTTTCCATCTGTGCCTTCATAAATGCCTTGCAAATAACTTGAATGCAACCCCTGCCTGTATCAACGAGCACAAGGGAAAAAAACAACAAAAAAAACTTAGATCCTATAGGCAAGTGTCGATGTTGTCACCTCACTGAAAAGACTCAGGGTTCCCCGTCACTAGTCGAAATATGCCTGTAGTACTGTCAAGGGTACGCTGTTCAAGAAATCTTATATATTAAATATAGCGTATTTATTTTCCTTTGAAATGCATGTCATAGCACGGTAGTAAACCTGGGGGGAAAAACACCTCTAAACAGAAGCCGAAGATCTTTTCAAGCCTCTTGGAATTGTGCCATACTGTGTTTTACCTCTTTATGTAAAGAGCGAATTAGAGAGCATCTTCTAAACATCTTATACATTTAACAGTATGTAAACATTTGCTACTTTAAATCTATGCTCCCTCTACAGACTTCTGAGTACAGTGGTACCTCGCTGTGCGTCGCTCTTAGTGTACGTCGCCTTCAGCTAACGTCGGATTTTTTGTCGGGAACATTGCCTCGGTTAACGTCGTTAACGCCGTCGTTTCCTTCATTTTCCGTCAGGTTCGCCTGGCACGCCATCTAGAGGGAATCGCTAATAGCTTCCCCGATCATGACCTGAGACAAATGGGATAATTAAGCTCGGCTAACGTCGGATTCAGTCAAAGTCGCTTTCTGAGGACCGAATTGAAGACGTTCTCCGAAGCACCACTGTGTCTGTGTTTTATATTTCACATAGTTACAGTATAAAAAGCTACAGCTAATGAATAGTGCTGTGACGGTGACCTTGAACACCGAATCGTCTATTGCCACCGGCAGTAGTGCAAGTGACGTCACACCCTCGAACGTTAATACACAAATTTCCGTTACATTGTCGTGTAGGTCCGTGGAAATCTCGTTGGAAAATCAAATGTTACATCGCCGATCTGGCAACATATAAGCTGTATTGTGTTGTTTCATTGACGAAAGTTAAGTAAATTTGTACAGATGTTTTTTTGTTTTTTTTTTATATAACATAAAATGCAATCTTTTTTTTTTTAGTTGAGAGATACAGATACATTCATTCATTCATTCATCTTCTACCGCTTTATCCGATCTTCCCTCGGGTCACGGGGAGCCTGTGCCTATCTCAGGCATTTATGGGCATTAAGGCAGGATACACCCTGGATGGAATGCCAACCCAGGGCAAACACACACACACACACACACACACACACACTCCCACATTCATACACTAGGGACAATTTTCCAAGGTGCCAATCAACCTACCGTGCATGTTTTTGAACCGGGAGGAAACCGGAGAACCCGGAGAAAAACCTCCTGAGGCATGGGGAGAACATGCAAACTCCACACACACATGGCCAAGACGGGAATCGAACCCGGACCCTGGCGGCGTGAGGCGAACATGCTAACCACTAAGCCACCGTGCCTTCGATACAGATACAGTTGAGAGATAAGTACAGAGAGATACAGATCTGTATCTGTACAGATACAGGTACAGATATCAGAAAAGCCCTTTCAGTGAAACAATAAGAGCCAATCTTATTCTGACACGGATTATTTTTTTAATATTATTTTATTTCTGTCATGATTAATTTAATAATACGCTAACGCACCAAGACCCGCACCACCACCACCACCAGCACTGCAACACCAGCGTTTGTTCGATATTTCCCACCGCAGTAGTCAAAAATGTTCACAGTCACAGCCCTACTAATTTATCATGTCGTGCAACAATCCTACAAACAATGTGTGTTTGTTCTGTCTTTTAATTCCCTTCCCTCACAATCAGTCAGTCATTAGTTTGAAATGGATTGTGTGCAATAATCAGGTAGCCAAACTGCAGCGGATACAACCACGGGGATAATACGAAACGACTAGTCGATATCGAACCATGTGATAGATGAAGCTCCTTCCTCAATTTCACATCTTCTTCCCTCCTTGTAATCACTTAATGAATTCCGCCCATCTTTGACAGTTTTAATCAATTAACTGAAATGCACTCGATAATTACACTATCCAGATTTGCTTTCCCCATGTCATTTTCCCTCGAAATTAATGAAAGGTGGGTTCATTTGTGCCTCAGTCGTTCATCTTTTATGGATTGCCCTGTGTTTTTTTTTTTTTTTTTTTTTTTTTTTCTCCCCTGCATTTCAAGCTCCCCTCGGTGAAGCCGCAAGCTGTTCGGGTGTCAGTGGTCAGCAGTAATTCACTTTCATAGCGCAATTCGTCATTACAAGCACGCTCGTTTTTATCCTGTCTTTACAGCGGAGCTTCTCGGGGGAGTCTGAATCTCGCAGCTTAAGCTAACATTCGCTTCATCGCACGTTCGGAGTTCCTGCAATCGTAATGTTTTTATTAAATGATGGATGTCCAAACTGAGGCTTGTGGGGCAGGTCTGCCTTCTGTGTGGGTGTTCATTGTAAGATGAGTTCAATACAGTGCAAATGAAGTGGACGATTTGCACAAGTGCTCTTTTTTTTTTTCTTTTTCCTTTTGTTTCATATTTGTGGTTCTTGACACGGACAAAAATCCTGAGGACATTTGTTTAAAGCTTATCATTCAGCATTGGAGCTGCCTGTTTTTCCGTCTGTCTCTCTCTCTTTCTGTAGACCTGCTGTATCTATCTACAGGTCTGTTATACTTCTTTCTGTCTGTCTGTCTGTCTGTCTATCTGTCTAGTCTATCTATCTATCTCTCTCTCTCTCTCTCTCTCTCTCTCTCTCTCTATATATATATATATATATATATATATATATATATATATATATATATATGTGTGAACCATGCAAAAAAAAAATTTACTGTCTGTTTTGTCATAACACATGTTTTTTTTTTCTTTTTCTTTATGAAACAACGGCTGAATAAATAAACATAACAGTGTTTATTGATCTCCTACTTCTATCTAGATTTGCCTCTCCAGCTCTATTTCTATTGATCAATTTCTGCAAATAATTTTCTGTCTGTAGCTTTGTTGCTAGATTGAACCATTGATCAAAATGCGGATCTTTCTATTTTCTTATCTGCATATTAGATCTGTATGTCTGATTTATTTACATACACTTTATATTTAACATGGTTGCGGTTTAAAAATGTAACCCTACAGCTAATGCATCATGTCGTGCAACAATATATTTATATATTAGATATATATCTTGCCATATATATAGATATATATATATATATCTATATATATATATAGATATATATATATATAGATATATATCTTGCCAGTCTTCCAGGCTCTCTACATATTGTACATTTGCAGCATTTGGCAGACGCCCTTGTCCAGTGCTTATGACTCTAGCAGTTGAGGGTCAAAGGCCCAATAGTGGCAGCTTGGTGGTGCTGGTATTTGAACCTGCAACCTTCTGGTCCAGAGCCATATGCCTCAACCGCTGAGCTACCGGTGTGAACTACACACCCTTTCCTCCATTTCATAGAAATGTGTCTAGCTGTGAATGTGTGTGTGAGTGAACACTATAGGTGTATGATAAACGCTTTTCACGCTTACAGCCTTGGCTCCATGTAATACTTCCAGTTTGCATAAAAATTAGAATTTTAAATGTCGCAGCTCGACTCCTTTTTGCCCATGTTACCCAGATATCTCTTCTCTCCGTCACTGAACCTGAGAACAGTATACTCATCCTGAGATAAAGGTGAACTTTATTCTAGTAAAAAGAGTCATGACTGGAAGACTGTCTGTATCAAAATCTCAGAGGAAATTCACCGCTCTTTATGTGCATAAAGGATTATGAGCTGTATTATCTCCTTGTGGTAGCTAATATTGTGTGAATAATGCAGCCCGATCAGAGATATAGTTTAATAAAAACGGAGCAGGGCCGAGCACTTGCAGCATAAACTCAAGCCTAAGTAGGCTCAAACAGGACAGAACGACCGGCCGTAAGCGTGACATCATGTCCATCAGCCTGCAGGGTGTCGTATGATGTCCCTCATGTCTCCTCGACTGCAATAACCACTTTATTCACATGCATTCGCTCAGTCATACACTCCACGCTAGTTCACCTAATGTTGTCCTAAAGAATTCTCACAGATACACACATCATCAGCCATGCCGTCTGGATTTTTAAGTGATTCTGTCGCAATATTTTTATTTATTTAGTTATTTATTTTTGTGAATACCACATTTCTTATGCAAAAAGTTACAAAAAATGTACCCAGGTTGTTTAGCTACATGGAAAACTCACTTTCTCTCACTCTCTCTGTCAAAAAACTTCACCCTACTCCCACATTAGCTGCATCAGAGCTTTGTACTAAGCACAAACACGGCACAACCTAGCCATGTGTTATTCTTTATATACAGTGCATTGCAAAATTATTCATACCCCTTGAATATTTCACATTTCGTCCATGTTATAACTACAAACTTAATTGTGTTTTTTTTTCTGGGGGGGTGGTGGGATTTTATGTGATAGACCAACACAAAGTATCACATAATTGTTAAGTGCAAGAAAAATCATATATGATGTTAACGTTTTTTTTTTTTTTTTACAAATAAAGATCTGAAAAGTGTAGCGTGCATATGTTTCCACCCCCCCCAAGTCAATACTCTGTCGAACCACCTTCCACTGCAATTATAGCTGCAGGTCTTTTTGCGACCAGCTTTGCACAAACATCTCCAGTTGAATCCGATTGGATGGAGAACATTCTAACACATGAATATGCTTTGGTCTCAACCATTCTGTTGCATCTCTGGCTGTACATTTACAGCATTTAGATAACACCCTTATCCAAAGCGACGTACATACAAGTGATTTGAGTCTCCATCTAGACTCCATTAGGGTCTTTGTCCTGCTGGAAGCTGAACCGTCGGCCCGGTCTCAAGTCCTTTGCATCCTCTAATACAGTAGGTTTTCTTGGTCATTAGCTCCATCCACCTCCAAAACCAGCTTCCCACTCCCTGCTGAAGCAAAGCATCCTCACAGCATGATGCTGCCACCACCATATTTCACAGTGAGGATGGTGGTAGGTTGCCGTCACACATAGCTTTTTGCGTGTAGGCCAGATTGGTGAAGTGCACGACTAAGAGATGGCCTGTGACGATGTTCAAAGCTTGGAAAATGTTTTTATAACCTAACCCTGCTTTCAAATTTTAACTGCTTTAAACTTCTCCACAACTGTATTCCTGACCTGTCTGGTGTATTCTTTAGTCTTCCTGTTGCAGTTTGCTCGCTAATGTTCTCTAACAGACTTCGGAGGCTTTCACAGAACAGCTGTAATTATATTCATTCATTCATCTTCTACCGATTTATCCGATCTTCCCTCGGGTCACGGGGAGCCTGTGCCTATCTTAGGCGTCTATGGGCATTAAAGCAGGATACACCCTGGATGGAATGCCAACCCATCGCAGGGCACACACACACACATTCACACACACATTCATACACTAGGGACAATTTTCCAAGGTGCCAATCAACCTACCATGCATGTTTTTGGACTGGGAGGAAACCGGAGAACCCGGAGAAAAACCTCCTTGAGGCACGGGGAGAACATGCAAACTCCACACACACACATGGCCGAGACGGGAATCGAACCCAGGCCCTGGCGGTGTGAGGCGAACGTGCTAACCACTAAGCCACCGTGCCCCTTGTAATTATATTATATTATGTAAATATATATTATATTATAATGTGAAGACAGTTGCACTAGATTTGATTTAGGGCTATCAGAGTAAAGTGGGGTGAATACTTAAGCACGCCACACTTTTTATTTATAAAAAAAAGTCTTTAACACCATGTATCATTTTCCTTCCACTTTATAATTTTGCAATACTTTGTGTTGGTCTATCACATAAAATCCCAGTAAAATGCAGTAAAGCGTGTCGTTATAACACGACAAAATATTTAAGGGGTATGAATACTATTGCAATGCACTGTATATGCACAATCCAGCTCTTTCCTCCAACCTCCAAAAACATTCTTTCTTCCTAAACTCTTTATCTGTCATTTCATCAGATGCAGTTCTCTGAATGGCCTAAGCAGTGATTCACAACAGGAAGCTTTTTTCTTTTAACTTTGATGCTGCTTTGTTCAGAAGTAAACAGTGCATGTACACACACGGTGCTGATCTGCAAGTCGGTAATCCTTATACACCTTTTGTTGTCAGGAATGAATAGAGAGATTAACTTTTATTGTCCAACTGTGAAAAGGGAAGTCTATCGCTTTTGAATCCAGATGAGGAACGGATGCTATTTCTGTTCATTTAAATCGAGATTAAATTCCCATCCCGAAGACTTTTCACACATAATTAACAGTTTGAGAAGGTTTTGCCAGTTAGTGTAAGTACTTATAAGTGTGGTGGACACGCGCACACTGCTGCTCAGAGAGAACGTTTCTCATAGTATGACACTTTTCTATTTTTTCCTATTATTACAAATACAAATGTGTTTTAAATAGATATAGATTTTCCCAAAAGATCTATTGATTATCAGGAAAATACTGTCTCAAAGATCTACAGGACATACAGAACAAAATAAAAATAATGAAACAAAATAATGGCGATGATAATAATAATAATAATAATAATAATAAAATCCTTAATAATAATAAGATCCTTAATATATATATTAAGCATTTATTCTGAATATATAAAAATAAATACAATTGTATGTATGTATGTGTGTGTATATATATATATATATATATTCTATATATATATATATATATATATATATATATATATATATATATATATATATATATATATATATATATATATATATAGTAAAAAATGCCCAAATATTATTTAGTTGGTTTATTTTTATATTTGACAAACTTTATTTGACGTTCTACAGAGTATCTTGATGACGTGTTCAGACTGATTCTGTTCAGTGATTAGTGAAATGGTTGCTCGGATAAATGATATGAGCAGTCTCGCACACACACACACACACACACACACACACACACACACACACACACACACACACACACACACACACTTTTGGCCCTTAAAGAACAGCACTGCTTATAAGAGGTACACTGGTTCTCAGATTGAAGGGCTGGACAATATGAAATATAAAATTCTTAAAAAATATTTGTATAATTTTAGGTATAATATATAGCATTATCTATAGTATTTCACTGTATAAAAGAGAAACCAGTTTGAGTTTTGTATAGATATGATTATCTTACCTCTCTATTTCTATGAAATTAATTTCACAGAGTCGTCTCCGAGTCATACACAGGTCACTTCCTGTTTCCTCAGGACATATCCTGTCCATGTCCATTGCCTTGTGTTGGATTCCTTGTCAGTTTTGTGCGCAGTTTTTCACTGTCACCTGGCCTTCA
Source organism: Kryptopterus vitreolus (assembly GCA_030449085.1). NCBI lineage: Eukaryota > Metazoa > Chordata > Actinopteri > Siluriformes > Siluridae > Kryptopterus > Kryptopterus vitreolus. The sequence goes on along the minus strand of JACRUU010000010.1, from coordinate 2,630,211 downwards.
TAGCCCGAGGGCTACGCAGCGCAAGTGCAAAATATCCACGTCCGCCCACTGAGTGACCACCGAGATGATGACTTTAAAGAGCAGTTCTCTTATCATGTTGAGCCCAGCGACTGGAAAATACTCTATGCTCTAATACTGAGCAATAGCAGCATAAAATCAGCAAACAAAAATAAAGCCTTGACACTGGCTCTGATGTGACACCAAAATGTTGGAATGTCAAGCTGTTTCTATAAAGCTGAACATCATAAAATCTCACTTGCACAAAATTGTATAGCAGTCTTCTCACACAATCAACATGTTGAGAGCAAAGATGTCCTCAGTTTGGAGATGATGTATAAATTCTTATCTTTATAACACTAACAGTGTGTCATGGCAGTGTGTCATCACTCTCTTTTCCTAGTCATACATTCAAATATTTATTTATTTATTATTAGTGTTTATTTAGAATATTTACTTTAGATCATTACCATGATTTAGTTTGTGTAACTACTGTATATTGTTGTTATTGCCTGTTCCATTACACTCATAAGTCTGAGGACGGAACAGGCAGGATAAACTATTTTTTAGAAATTATAAACATTTTTTCTGATGAACATAATAACATAAAAAATAATAATATAAAAAGAAGAGGAAAAAGGAAAGAAAAATTTTCACATATACAGTACAGTGAATCTTTCTTCATATTTTCCAGCCTGGTAGGAAACTGAGGTTCACAGAGTCAGCCATGATACACCTCCTCTGGAGCAGATAGAGTTAACATAATAATACAGATAGTAATAATAATAATAATAATAATATTATGATGATGATGATGATTTTTGTCTAATCTATTTATATTTCCGTTAAGACAATCCCTCAAAGGACCATTGAAGGGAAACAGGAATTCCCCTGGTCCACACCCGTCATTTACTGTCTAATTATTGTGCCTGGGGAGTCATTATTTTTGGATATCTTCAATGCAGCGTATTGCTAATTAGAAATCTCAAAAAAAGGAGATCTTGATATTTCCTTATTCTGCCAACGTTTTTTGGTCCTGAATATGTGGGAGATGTCAGGAAGGTGGCAGCCAGCTGGGAAATAACGGATAAGACTGGTGGTATTAATAATAGCGTGGGAGCAACTGAGGAGCAGGTGAGGAAAGGAGGAGTTTTAGGAGGACGGCAATTACTCACTCAAACACACACACGCGCACACACACACACACACGTGCATGCATGAAGGCGCAGCTGCTGCTCCACACAACACTGATGATTTTCTTCATGCTATCACCTCCTCCTCATTAGGACTGATCTCGACACCATAAGCAGCTCAGCAGCAGCTCTAATCTGTCGATATGGATGGCAACATCTTGTTTCTTCTCCTTTTGTGATTCAGAAATCCGACCCCATGGGGTGAAAAGTGCTGGGAAATTATCTCTAGTACCATTGAATTTGTTAGTCTGTCTCTCTATCTATCTATCCATCTATCCATCTATCAAACATACATACATGAGATTTATTTCTTCAGACATGGTTGCTATTGGAGAAAACAATGTGAAATTTAGGATGGCATGAAAACGGGAATGCAAAATTGAATATGAATTGTACCGCAGTGGTTTGAGTTCTCAAGTCTGACTGGTTAGAATTTGTGCCTTTCTATATATGGCAGGACTGAAACTGTAGGACAGGATAGATATTCTACAACATCATGGGAGCAATGGACGATTCTTTCTTACTCTTTGCATGCCAGTCATTACTGTATGAATGTGTGTGTATATATATATATATATATATATATATATATATATATATATATATATATATATATATATATATATATATATATATATATAGGGGCACGGTGACTTAGTGGTTAGCACGTTCGCCTCGCACTGCCAGGGTCCGGGTTCGATTTCCGTCTCGGCCATGTGTGTGTGGAGTTTGCATGTTCTCCCCATGCCTCAGGGTTTTTTTCTCCGGGTTCTCCGGTTTCTTCCCCCGGTCCAAAAACATGCACGGTAGGTTGATTGGCACCTTGGAAAATTGTCCCTAGTGTATGGAATGTGTGTGTGTGTGTGTGTCCTGTGATGGGTTGATGAATGAATATTTATATTGATGAATATTCATGAATTTATGTATCATATTAATTATATATATATATATATATATATATATATATATATATATAGATAGATAGATAGATAGATAGATAGATAGATAGATATATGCAATTAAAAGGGGTATATTCTCCTCACACCTCCAGGGTTGTGGGTTTGATTCCTGCCTCTGCCTTGTGTGTGTGTGGAGAATGCATGTTTACCTCAGCGCTTTTTTCTCCAGGTTCTCCGGTTTCCTCCGGTCCAAAAACATGCACAGTAGGTTGATTGCCACCTTGGAAAATTGTCCCTAGTTTGTGAATGTGTGTGTGTCCTGCGATGGGTTTGCATTCCATACAGGGTGTGTCCTGCCTTAATGCCCAAAGACGCCTGAGATAGGCACAGGTTCCCTGCAACCCAAGAGAGAAGTTGGATAACGCAGTAGAAGATGAATAAATCAATGAATATACCACTTTATGGCCCACTGTAGATCCTGTAGGTGGAAATGTCAAGAGCTAATTGGAAAAAAAAAGATGGTCAATATATTGGAAAGAGTTTGATTCTAAGCATTCTGATTCTAAGCAAAAACAAAACATGTTTCCGAAGTTGAGCTCCCAAACCCTGTTCTATGAAAAGGTGTGATCAATGCAATACTGTTTGGTTTGATGTGAGACGGCTGGTGTCAGGACGCATCAAACAGCCAGCCGGACGTCTTTTGAAGGTACGCTGACTCTGACCCGGGGACGTGGGTGAGTATGGCTGCCTTTGATGGAGTCACCTCGAGCCACGAAGTGTGTATGTGCATTGCGTGTGCAGGACATGTTTTGCTGGTGTGAGTATAGAAAATAATGGTGATGATAGATGGCTCATTATTATACATTTGACACATCCTCCATTCATTTTCCTGTCATGTTTTCCCTTCTGGGGGAAACCAAAGGACATGTTTTTAGTCCCCACCCAGTCACCCCGTTCTGTCTAACCTGTCGTTGGCTTCCTGGGGGATGCTCTCAATGATGGTACTGACATCTAATTTCCTGTAAATTACAAATGTGGCTATTGTAATGCATATGTAATGCTATACTTGTGTATAGGTATATATATATATATATATATATATATATATATATATATATATATATATATATATATATATATTTTTTTTTTTTTTTGTGTGTGTGTGTGTGATGAAAAAAAAAACAGGTATTAGCTTTTCCTTTTCAGATTATCTATTGTTATTCCTTTTCTAGATTGCCTCAAACATTAAAGCCAATTCTGCCAATCTATATTTGGCATTTTATTTTGAAAAAGAAAGCATTTTTGTTCGATTTTCTACAAAAGACAACGATTTATGAAAAACGGATTTGTCCTCTCTAGTATTTCCCGTGCATTATTTCAAATGAACGACTTTAGAAATCTGTGCACTGCTTACATTATAAAAATCTATAAATAAGAAGCAAGGTGTAACAAGGTATGAGAAGGAAATATTCCACTATAAAATACTGTTACTGATAGAAGAGGTATGGGGTAAAAATCAAACCTTCTCATACTGTTTGTTAATAGGGTTTGTGTATCTGTTTTTTTGTCCGGATTCGGGTGGGGCATGGCAAGTAATGTATTCTAGATATGATATCATTGCACCTATAATTTGTCCTATTTCGCATACACAATTTTATTGTTGATAGAGCTGCATTTGTGCTTGTGCTTGTGTTAACTGTTGCAAAGATGCTCAAGCTCACCAAGAACATCTTATGGGAAAAGATGTGTCCTTCGGAAGAGAATCAAACCATTAAATGATTCTGCGACAGGATCATTCATTCATTCATCTTCTACCAATGCTTTATCCGATCTTTATCCCTTCCTCAAGATCTTCCCTTGGGTCACGGGGAGCCTGTGCCTATCTTAGGCGTCTATGGGCATTAAGGCAGGATACACCCTGGATGGAATGCCAACCCATCGCAGGACACACACACTCACATTCACACACACACATTCATACACTAGGGACAATTTTCCAAGGTGCCAATCAACCTACCGTGAATCGAAACACGATCCTTGAGGTGTGAAGCGAACGTGCTAACCGCTAAACCAACGTGCCCTTTGCGACAGGATAATTAAACAGTATAAAGATGTGAATGAAAATACTGACAATTTTTTGGTCATCCAGCATGAATAATTATATACTGCTAATAATAATGTGTTTATAAGTCATAATCAGTTATAAGTCCAGAAGTCGGGCTAGGTGTACAGTAGTTGTGGCTGTAGTTGTACATAAAGGATTGACATAGGGTCAAGTTCTTTAAGGACACAGCCCTTATAGCTCCTGAAAATGTCTTATATACATGTTCTAATTCCTAATATCTACTATTACTTACTGTACTGCACATGACTGATGCTGATGTTGTAATAAACACGTAAGCAAGATCACTCAACAATTATAAACAGGAAATGAATATCTAGTGCCATTTTAGACACAACATGGCCTTCTGTACTGTTTATTTTTCCACGCCTAAGGGAAAAATAGGCTGGCGCAATCAGCTCCCCAGGTCGTGAATCGGTTATATTATGAATTTTTATATATTATTATATATTATTTTGTATATTGCATGGCTCACTGCTCACTATATTTGGACAACGATGACTCAGTTACTGGTGACATCATTTATACACTCACCTCAGGTGGTTGTACCTTGTAATTACACTAGTCACTGTAAAAAAATGAAAATAATTATGTATCCATTTGAACATGATTTATATGTGAGAAATGTGTCCGTAACTGAGGTTTCATAATTCAGGGAGGCTAATTTGCATTTTATTTTTTAATTAATTAAAAATCACTAGATTCAATGAATCCGTATATAGAGGTCATATTTACATTTATGGTATTTGGCAGACGCCCTTATATAGGGGCAAGAAACAATTGAGCGATTGAAGTTTAAGGGCCTCACACAAGGGCCCAGCACTGGCATTTTGGTGTTGCTTGTGGTGCTGAGGCTTCGGCCTGTTACCTTCCAGTCCAGAATCCAATACCCTACATGAGCTACCACACTTATAACATATGTAATCATTTGAAATCTACATGTAATAATAATAATAATAATAATAATAATAACAATCTCCTTATATTTTGTACACAAAATTGACATACATTATTTTTAAAGTGAGACAGAATGAGCATCAATGCTCCACTTGATATTTGCAGTGCATTGTGGGAGTGAACGTTCCAGTGTTTTGAATACTTCCATGTATACTCTTCTCGCACTCATAGATCCAAAACGCTCACTGCGAGACTGTCAGCTAGCAGGTTTGCATTCCCATTAATGATGTTTTCACTGAAACTGGGAGCTTCATCTTGCAAGCTTTTATGCATTTCGAGTCCAAAGTTTTCAGACAAATATTTGCTGTGAACTCTTAGGATGTCACAAATCAGTAATAACGATTTCAAAGGAGTGCGTTTGTGTAATCTATCATGACAAATACAGACAAAAAGAGTGATAGAGACATGTAAACACTTCAGCGAGAGCACACTTAATATGTATCCCTTTTGGAATTCTGCTCATCCGATCAGACGACACGACCGAAACCAGTTCTTATATAATGTAGGATCAACACAAGCGGCAGGCTTCTTGGTTTACAGAGCAATGAATCGAACCATCATTACCAGACAGGATTAATGGGATATGTCACTCTTGACTCTTTCAATCCAATATTACTTACTCGTTATATCGTTTCCTGACTCAGATAGATGAGTCTCACTTACATGCTCGTGCATGTTTGCTCTGGGGAAAGCGCTCTCGTTCATGATGGCTTCGAGAATCTCACCACCTTATTTAACTCTTGGGGAATTTACGGGCTCTGGGTCAGATCCGAGCTTCACTGATCATGTTTCTTCAGATCTACACATGACACAGGTCAGGGGCTTGACCACATGGGCGGCCCAAGGTTGCGTAGCTGCCACTCTTAAAATAATTCTTGCCACCACTGCTACCGCACTGTTCAGACGTAATAAATCACATATAGCTCATGAGCTCCAATTCCTTTTCTGTTACAATCTTATACTTTGGTTGTCAAGTGCGGTGTATGTACTACAAGACATCTGTGTGCATTCTTTTTAGTTTCGGTTTGATATCTTCTTGTGGAAAATGTTCTAATACGTACGGAATCCAGCAGGCAGGAATCAAACCAGTCCCCGAAGGAGACTGTAACAGGCAAATTAATTTATAAATGAATGATGATGTACTCCAGTTTAATGAACTCCCATTAAAAAAGGCAGATTTCCCATGGCATTCCAAATGAATACCTGTTGGAAATCTAATGAGAATTCCTTAGGGATTTGGCACCCATTGAATTTGAGATAAGTGGCGCAGTGCGTAAGGTTGCCGCCTCACAGCTCCAGGGTTGTCTGCCTTGGTTTCCCTTACGTCTTCTCCGATTTTCTTTCCAAGACTGATGAATTTAAATGAGCCCTGGATGTGATCATGCGCATGTATGGATGAGATCCATCCAGGGTGTATTCTTGCTTCCAGGTTCAAGTGTTCCAGGGAAATGTGAAAGAAATGAACTTTTATTAATAGCGCCATGTAATCCACCGCCAGTCTAAAGCCTGAATATGCTAAACGGCTCTTTGTGCCTTTTTGCTAAAAGGACAGCACAAGTTGTTGATGGATAACAGCTGCTGACGGACGTTGCGAGATACAGTGACGGTTTCTATTTGATGTCTCTAGTAATAGTTTGTATCTGTGTAACCCAGTGTTCATTCTGACTGCTCGCGTTTCTTGTTTCCTAAACAGAAGAATGGATGGCGACGTTGCCATCTTTGATATCGCTCCTCAGACGTTTCATCGTAATTGAATAGCCCCTCGCTTTTGCGAAAGATGAGCGTATTTTATTTATTTATTTTTTTGGTTATTCACCCCGATAAACAAGATGAGTGAAAACCCACATGCTGTTATTAAATGTGAAAATGATCTTTCAGTTTAAAGACTTAAAAACAAAGTTTCCAGTGAACACAGAGGCGGCTGGAAACAGCTGCTGTGCTCTGATTGATGTCTCTGACTGTTCGCCGCGTTTCAGAGATGTATGTCGAATCATTATAGCACCGTTTTCAGCAATTGACACAACATAAGCAGACAGGAGCTTGAGACAAAGCATTAGAGAGAGAGAGAGAGAGAGAGAGGAGAGCGAGAGAGATGAGAGAGAGGAGAGAGAGAGAGAGAGAGAGAGAGAGAGAGAGATAGAGAGAGAGAGAGAGAGAGAGCGGAGAGACTTGTTTTCAGTCTTGTCACGATTTTGCAATTTCTTTTTTATTTACTATTTATTTAATTATGCCCATACTCATTGAGCTCTGTAGTCATAGTCCATTTATAAGGTGAAAAAAACAACCAAATAGCTAAAGTGAGCGAGACAGATAGAGAGAGGGGTGAACGCAATCATTTCTCATTGAACTATAGCACCGCTGCAATACTGGAGAAAACTGCGTCGTGTGGGAACGTGTGCACAGGTTAGTTGGAGAGGTTATTACTTTTCAGCAAACTAACTAACAATATTATTTATTTTATACCTGTATATAATAGTAAAGAACGTTTTTTTTCAATGTTCGTTATAGTTGCACAGGCCTCCCACCTTGTTAGTGTAAGGGATGCTGACGACTGCAAGGTCTTTTAAAAAAACAACGTATGGAAGCTAAAATGATGAGCTAATTATGTATATTTATGACACCCGGGGGTTATTTAAGATAAACTACACTCATTAAAATATAATTCCATCGGAAAATACTGTACAAATGATCCTTTCTCCACAAAAAAACAGTTGCAAATACAATATATATTTAATATTTCTTTCTCTGATTTCTCCTTTAATAATTATGTTCCAGTTTTAGTTGCTTTTGCATATAACCTGGCGATACGTTTAGGTTATATACAGTAATATATGTATATAATTATAGGGGAGGTGGTAAAGTGGCAAAGGTATTGGCCTCTGGACCAGAAGATCACGGATTCAAGCCCCACCACCACCACCAAGATGCCACTAGTGGGCCCTTGAGCAAAACCTCTAACCATCAATTGCTCAGTTGTAAGTCGCTCTGCATAAGGGCATCTGCCAAATGCTGTTACTGTAAATGTAAATGTAATATAGTGAGTAGATCATACCTGTTTTGTTAATAAAACACATCTATCATCTCTTTTATATTCCATCCTAACATTACAAGCGCAGCTGAGGAAAGGTCAATGCTGAAATTATCATGGAAGGCCACGGACTGAAGTTTCTTTACTCATTTGTTCTTTTTTGTCCTTTGTTGTCCGGGTTTCGTACATTCGCCAACACATATATAAACATATATTATAATATATATATATATATATATATATATATATATATATATATATATATATATATATATATATGCATTTGTTATTAACAAAAAAAAACTATTTATTGTGGTAACACTTTTTCCTTAATAAAATGTATTTATTTTCTCTTCATTTATTCCACAGATATACATGTGGCAACACAAACATATCTAGAAAAAAAATCATAGTAAGAAACCAGCCAAAGACTGTGACATCTATAAATAGCAATAAAAGCGCATCTAGAAAACACCCCGCCACCAGAGTGACGGCTCTATCTGAATTGTAAAGTTCATATTTAATATCCGAATGGAGCACCTGATACGCTTAATGTCTTTTCTTCCAGACCGTGTGATAAATGTGAAACGGATGATGTCACATATTTAACGTGGAGCCTACAATCCCTTTGTTTCCTCTTTCTGTGTGGGCCTGTGCGGAGTTCTCCCTCTTTGTGTTGTGCTGGTGTGCTCTGTGGGAGAGTTTATTCAGGTTGAATGTGTGCTGATGTGTGCAGCCTCCTCCTCTGATCTGTGAAATGAGGGTTGTTCGTGCGACGTCCCAGCTGAGCAAATGAAGTCGGGTTTGCAGAAATGAAACCTGCAGGGTTTTGTTGTTTCTTTTTCCCTGTGTCGACAGCTGGAAAGGTGATTTCTTCGACACGCCACCGCATTGCCCTTGCAGCATTTTTTTTGCATTTTTCCCCCCAGAAACACGTTTTTAAACATTTCTCGAAATGCCAGTGCTTTCCTGCAGTCATCCTGCCTGTATTCTTTCTCAATGTACATAGGATTTCTGCTCCTCGGCAATGTTTTTAAATCTAAATTACGATACGCTTACTGTATATCCAAGGTCTTTTTTTTTTTTGTCATTTTATACTCATGAAAATGATGATTTTTTTTTTGCACACCCTCCTTAAGTATCTATCTTTCATATATGATAGAATTCCTTTCTCTGACCGGTGTTGGAGCTTCGTTTGCAATTCTTCACTACCAGATATGCTGTACAAGCCAAACCCCTATGCTGTAGATTAGCTCTATTTGTGGTTCGATCGATAGACAAAATTACCCCAGCGCCAGGGAAGGGCAGTAATGTTCTCTTTCTTTATTGGAAATGCGCCGCCACAGCAATATTGTTTGCCCCGAAAATTAATCCCCATTGATTTGCGGAGCCGGTTTTTATAAATCGAGCGAATCCGAGCAGCAGTGTGGTTTGCGGGCGAGGGAGCACTTGTGGTGCGTCGTGTTTATAGCTGGTTAGTGCCACAGATTACACACAATTACTGTGTGCAAATTAACACAAACCAGTGAGGCACTTTTCATTCAGTAAAAAGGCACGGGCCAATACTTATGTCAAACAACTTATCCCAAATACATATTTATCCCCAAAGTTGTGCTAATGCTAATAATAATAATAATAATAATAACAATAATGATAAATAATAAAACACATACAACAATCGCGTTTATGTACCGTAGTCACAATGGTTTATCATATAATTGATAAACTGCTTAACAAGTAAACAGAGCAGTTTGTTGTTGAGTTACTATTACCACCTGGGACTGTATTTTTAAAAAATAAAATAATGATGTCCCAATGTGTACCGCAGCAACGAGTGTGATTTCTTTTTAAACGAAAATGATTATTGTTTATTTGCTCATCTAAAGTCAGGCGCTATAATTACACTCCTGGTTGAAAAGAAATTGGGCTCCCCTAAAAAAAGCTTTAAACTACATTATCATTGATCAGAAAATAAGCAGGAGTAAAAAAAAAGCCACCATTTTCTCTTTGTTCTTGTTGCCATGTTAAAATGTGTATTGTCTAGTTCGAATAAGGGAGGTTTTCTTGTAAAGTTTTCAGTTACACCTCAGCTCGTTAACGTTAAGAATGCTTTTCCTCTGCGTATAAAGCTGTTCACTAGTTCATGCATAAGCCCATAAACATTTTAAGGAATCAGATATTTCTCTTTTTGTTTCATTCCTTCTTCTTTCGCAACACATGGCTTACATTAAAAATATTAATAATAATATTTAGCTATTATCATTTGCCATTGGCCTATTTTTTGCCCAGTAATGTAGAATAAAAGTATTAACCACTTTGGGAGGGAAAAACTACAGACTTGGCTCTGAATGTTCTACCAGAAAGGGGCACGGTGGTTTAGTGGTTAGCACGTTCACCTCACACCTCCAGGGTCCGGGTTCGATTCCCGTCTCGGCCATGTGTGTGTGGAGTTTGCATGTTCTCCCCGTGCCTCAGGGGGTTTTTCTCCGGGTTCTCCGGTTTCCTCCCCGTCCAAAAACATGCACGGTAGGTTGATTGGCACCTTGGAAAGTTGTCCCTAGTATATGAATGTGTGTGTGAATGTGAGTGTGTGTGTGTGTGTGTGTGCCCTGCGATTGGTTAGAATTCCATCCAGGGTGTATCCTGCTTTAATGCCCATAGACGCCTGAGATAGGCACAGACTCCCTGTGATCCGAGGGAAGATCTACCAGAGTTCAAAGATCCATTAAGCGCTGTTTTAAAGCACATATGTCCTACATGTCTATTCTTGAGGCTAGGTCCTTCATGTTGAGTTCTTAAAAAGAACAGTGCACACACACACACACACACACACACGCTATTCTGCTGAAATCTTCGTAGTCATTTGCTCCTTTTGCTCCCGAGACCTTGGATGTGACCTTATCACTCTTCTTTATCTTAATGAAAAGAATGGATCATCTCTGTTCCCCGAGAGATGCTTCCTCCTCTTCTAATTCCTCCAGCTCTTCTGAAAAGCCTGATCTATATTAGGTACAGTTATGAACAACATGACAGTATTTCGGTTTTCCTTTTTTTTTTTTCATATGCATGCAAATAATCCGTTAGGGAAATTGATCGGAATGTAAAATCTGTAAACTATGAAAAAATCAGTCTTATATGCGTCTTATGTCTAAATATATTGTAAATATGTATTGCGCATGCAATATGTGAATTGTATTTCACGTGCCCGTTGTTCTCAATCTGAATCTATTCAGCCCTTATTTAGCTTCAGAGAGTGCGTAATCTAAACGGTGCAACCGAACCTACTGATTCAACATGATGCGTTCCATTAGGCTGAAATGTTTCATGGAGCATATATTTTGTTTTCCTTCAATGTAATAAAAATGCTAAAATGTTCAGATATACTGTAGATAAAGGATAATAAATCATTGGAATCAGATGTGTAATACTTTAGACAAGAACATGGAATATTCAGAAATTTTGGAAAACCCCTTTATATACAGCTATAACACAGTGTGTGTGTGTGTGTGTGTGTGTGTGTGTGTGTGTGTGTGTGTGTGTGTGTGTGTGTGTATGTATTCATCTTCTAAACCCACAGAAGCGTCACAAAATCTATATTTAGAAAGTGAAGAAGAGAAATGATTTATGGCTGACTGGAAACTGAAACTAAGGACAAACATATTGAAACCATACAATTCGTATGTGCTTTTTCAACATCCCATTATTCTGAATATGGTTCCTATTTGCTGTTATAAGAACCCTTGTGGAAAGATGTCCTTCTAGATTTAAATGTGTTTGTGGAGATTTGGGTTCATTCAGCCACAGGGTTGTTAATAAACTCAGGGACTGATGGTACTGGAATTATAGTCAGTGTTCCAAATGATGTAAAAGGTGGTCAGTAGGGTCGAGGTCAGGGATCTACAGCAGGCCAGAACAAGATCTTCTACTCCAAACAGTACATACCGTATGTTTATGGAGCTAGATTTGTGCATAGAGGCTTTGTGAATGGAAAATTTCATGATCCGGAGTCTCTAATGTTCAAAAAATGGTTGATCTTTGCATTTTCTTTTGTTTATTCAATGTATTGTTTCCTGGTTGACTATTTAAAAGTGTTTACATTGTCAGAACTTTCTAACTTTCTAGTGCTTTAGAATATGATTGGAATATTAAAGCATATTCCATTTTGTGGTTTATGTTTTTTTTTTTTTACGCTCGAGAGCGCGCGCGTGTGTGTGTGTGTCTTTACACATCCAGTTGATTCCAGTTGAAAGCACAGTTGGCCTTCCAGCGCTTTCCTTCTCGGTGCTCTTTTCTCGCTGAGCTGACATGTAATTGAGAATATTACATCCACAAACATGAGAAAATGGCAGGAAACATGAACTCGCCAACATAGGCGAATATTAAACGAATAAAAATGCGTGTGGGCTGATTTAATGACGGATTTAATAACATGCAGAGTAATCTGTTTAGCGCAATAAGAACTAAACTCTGTGGCTCTTGTTGACCTATAAACCACTTGTAAAAATTGTGTATAGCAATGCTGAGATAACATACTCCAGAATCTACGGTCATATAGAACGGCGAACAGCATCTTTCAAACCTCAAATGTGACTAATCCATGACTAAAAACCTTAAAAAATAAATGAAAAGAATGCCTAAATACGTCCCAGGCATTTTTTTTTTAACTGCGTAAATTGTTATAAAAATAATGTTGCACTACTAATAGCTATATCTTCAGGATCTAAAAAAAAGGTATAACAAACATTTTATTGTATTTGGTATTCATAAATAATTGTAAAAATAAATATATATATTTTGTGTACGAGATATTTATCATATAGGAGGGGCACGGTGGCTTAGTGGTTAGCACGTTTGCCTCACACCGCCAGGGTCCGGGTTCGATTCCCATCTCGGCGATGTGTGTGTGGAGTTTGCATGTTCTCCCCGTGCCTCAGGGGGTTTTTCTCCGGGTTCTCCGGTTTCCTCCCCGGTCCAAAAGCACGGTCGGTTGATTGGCACCTTGGAAAATTGTCCTTAGTGTATGAATGTGTGTGTGATTGTGAGTGTGTGTGTCCTGCGATGGGTTGGCATTCCATCCAGGGTGTATCCCCATAGACGTTGAGATAGGCACAGACTCCCCGTGACCCGAGGGAAGATCGGATATAGCGGTAGAAGATGAATGAATGAATATTTATCATATAACCATGCACACTAGAGGTTGCGGTACATGTATTCTTACTGAAATGTTTTTGGTACAGGACTTTCTGTACTGTGCACATGTGTACTAAATGCGCTAATTTTTTATGTGCGGAAAATCTGAGTTAAGTGAATCATGTTAAGTGGCGGATCGCATGTTTGTTTATTCTCCGCCTCTCACTGTGAGTGCACTGAAAACATTGGGTATTATAAGAAAAAAAAAAAAGAGTTAGCTACTCTACTCTAGAGTAGTTCGAGTTGTGGCTACTCACTAAATATGGAAAATTTATTTAAAATAAGATTTGTTGTCTTCTGCAAACCAAGAAGTTGCTAAAGGCCAATGGATTCTTACTAGGTTTTATGTCCAGCTTGAAGAATCTCTCTAAAAAGGAGAAAATCCTGACATGTTGTGGGAGTGAATGAATGATGGATGGATGGAACGAAGCCATGTGTTAAAGTATGCTGAAATAAGTAGAACAGTTTAGTAGATCATGTCTAGGAAATTAATTATTAAATGTAACACACACACACACACACACACACACACACACACACACACTTGCAAACGCATCTATCTTAACCAAACAGAGTCTAACAATATAATGACCTTTTTCCATTTATTTCAGTTTATTTAATCAATGTAAATTGTGCCAATTTAATTGAATACTGAATTGAATCAATATAATAGTGTTTGCATATATAGATATAGATATATATATATATATATATATATATATATATAGTATATATATATATATATATATATAGTATATATATATAAATATTGTGTGTGTGTGTGTGTGTGTGTGTGTGTGTGTGTGTGTGTGTGTGTGTGTGTGTGTGTGTGAGTTCCCTCAGTGCATTGGTGCGTGTGCTTGAGAGGTACATACATAGAGAAACTCCGTGTTAGGTCAGAAGAGCAGCCAATGACAAGCCCAATAAATCACACACAGCAGATACACACACACACACACACACACACACACACACACACACACACAGAACATTGAACGCTCAGGAGCTTGATTATCGGAGCATTGAAAAAGAAATCTATTCATCGCAGCTGTGAATTGCAGGCAAATCAAATGCATAATCGATACAATGTTTATCTGTGCTGTCTTGAGCTCGTGTTAATATGACAAGAGGAGAAAAGCTCCGAACAGAGCAGTTGCAGAGCAATTCAGGGGAAGTCGGAGATCGTTCCTTATTTTATTATTTTTAGAAAAGTGAAAGACTATTCAGGGAAAGAGGAGAGAAGAGAATAAATGAAAGCGAGTTCTATACAGGGCATGGCTGAATTAATTGAGATGAATCAAGGGCCAGATGTGCAAAATTGGGTCCTTCTGTGTGTGTGTGTGTGTGTGTGTGTGTGTGAGAGAGAGAGAGAGAGAGAGAGAGAGATAGAGAGCGGGAGCGACATCTCACATATGTTTTGTGCATAAGAGCTGACTATAGACACTTTAATCACTAATGATTTTTAAATTGAATTTAGTTGGGGGGTGGGGGGGTGGCAGCAGTGCTTACATATTCGCAAATCATTGGAGTGTATTTTTATGCACACAGGTGCACAAGGGTTATCTCATCATTTCATTACAGGAGAGCATGTTGTGAAGTAAAATGTCACCGTGTGAAGGGTTAATCAGTTTGACCGCCGATCTACTTTTTTTTTTAGCAATGACTTGCGACCTTGTATTTTATTTCTTAGTCAAGAGATAAATGGGTTGTACAGCTAAATTGCTATTTAGTGAATGTTTTAGACTCATCCTGTGAATGCCGAGCACACACACACACACACACACACACACACACACACACACACACATGGTATGTTCACATTTGCTCAGTGAAATACTGAAATATGTCGGCATAAATATTCCTTTTTTTTTAAAGGACAAAACATGTTTTGTACTCTGATTCACTCACTGGTATATCCTTGATACTTAAATAATCTGGAGGTCTGGAGGTGTGTGTGTGTGTGTGTGTGTGTGTGTGTGTTTGATCATTTTTTTTAACAAAAAATGATCAAAAGCCTGATAATTAATAATTAATAATTTATTAATAATAATTAAAAGCCTAAAATCCTATGCAGCCAGTTGGTAGATTAGGAGCAGGATGATACCCCAAGCTATCTGATGCCACTCATTCCTTCCCCCCTGAAGTATTTTAGAAAACAAATGTGAAGATGTCCATAGCTTAAGGTTACAAAACTATTTTAAAAAAATGTAAATGGAAAAAAAAAAACAAAAAATTAAAGTAAAGAATCCTTCAGTAGGAAAATGTTGGCTCTTACGGAACAGAGCGTACTTGATGCCATTGTGCGTCGCTCGGAATTTGTCCATGCTGGCAAGGTTAAGGACAAGGCAAATGCAACGTTTACATGCCAAATTTCCAGTCAAGGTACATCTTAAAAACCCCCACAAAAAATATTAAAACTGACTGTCAGTCACTAGAAAAGGAAGATCATTTCTGTTTTTTTTTTCTCTCAATCTCTGTGTGTGCATGTGTGTGTGTATATTGTGTATATATGCATATATATATATATATATATATATATATATATATATATATATATATATATATAATAAATGTAATGCATCTATCTATCGATCCGTCTATCCCTCCATCCATCCATCTATCTATCTATCCATCTAGTACAGTAGATTAATTTCATAGTACCAGTGCTTTGTGGGATTTTATTCAGGGCTTTGAAAGTGCATAATCAGTTCAGGCTGGATGTACGAAAACAAATTGTGTTTGTAAATCAATTCAATTATATGGCCCTGATGTACACAGTTGAAGTAAGCAAATTACTGTAAGTAGATTGTAATTAAGTGTCCTGTCTGCTCCTCTTCTGTAGAAATGTTTATACATCAGTAATGGGGCAGCGTGCTTCTAGTCCCAGTAGATTCTTCCTAATAGCCATTTCCATATTTGACCACTAGGTGTAATGACAATTGTATGGTGTTAAATGGGGCGGTGAGCACACAGCGATAAAAATGAAACGGGCTCATACTAAGCAATGGTTTTTACACTGTTGGTCTTCAAAAGTGATAATTAGATTTAATGGATTTAATAATTTAGCACTTAAAACATCTCTATGGACAAGCCAAAAGTATATCATTTTAGTCCTCACTAATGGAATACTAATGTGTCAAGATTTTTATGTGAACCCACATTGATTGTTTTTTTTTTATTTATTATCTAATATTCTATAATATAATCAAATATTTTTAGAAATGTAATATCTATAATGTACAATCAAAAGAAAATTATACTATTTTATCACAGAAATATTATATTTGTGATTAGACCCTGAGATGTTCTCACATGCGTTTGCTACAAACAGCAGGAAAATCATCAGAGCTCTGGTAGCCAAGCTGTTTTTTTTTTTTTCTTTTTTTTTTTTTTTTTTTTTTCTTTTTTTAAAAGGCTGCTCCTGTGCATTGTGTTTATTATCAGATTAACGTCCTGGCCAGAAACCGGAACAAGATGACATCACCATCAGCTCTTTAATGATGATCAGAGCAAAAAGCACAAAGAGCACAGAGTGAAGCTCATCAAATTTGCATGACAGAGAACAAAGAAAACAAATCTCCCCCTGAAGCCGGTGCTCAGAGGAACAAAACAAAAATATGCCACTGAGACAGGATGCAAGTCTGAGATTCTAATCAGCCAATCAGGACCCAGGAGTCCTGAAGTAGCGTACAATTCTACTGTTACGCACAGTATCGAGTTCTTTAATCATTTTTTATAATACACTTTTAAGCCCTGTGTTTATGAAAATCTTACCCTGGTAATTAATCCTGCATTATTTCTCGGTCTTTATTTAGTTAAACCATATAGTTTAATATTGTACAGATCTGTTATAAATTATTAATAAAAGTTCAAATAAACTGAACGGATTATAATTATGAGAGTAAGGAGTGCAAATGATTCTAATGATGGATTCTTGGAGCTGTTATACTAGAAAGCAGATATATATATATATATATATATATATATATATATATATATATATATATATATATATATATATATATATATATATATATATATATATATATATATATATATATATATATATATATATATATTACGTCATTATATACTGTCTGTTCTCCATGTACACATCAGTAGATTAAAGATGTAATGATGCATGTTATTTTAATTATTCCTGAAATATATTAAATACATTAAAAACTGTATAGTGGGGCACAACAGTCACTTTGAGGCCCACGAATGCCCTCTATTGACACCAGGCCTGCTAGAAGGTGTGTGTTTTTACATCACTAAGATGTTTAAAAAGCATGCCCTTTCTCAGTTTTCAGGGTTCGAGCCCCGTGTATCTCTAAAGCTGCCACCATTGGGTCCTTGAGCAAGGCCCTTAATCCTCTGTGATCCAGGGGCACTGTGATGGCTGACCCTGTGCTCTGACCCCAGATTCCAAACAAACTGGGATATGTATATAAAAAGAGATTTCCCTGACAGGATCACTAAAGTATGTAAAATTGACTTCTAATTAAATTCAAATAAGGCCCAAATATAATTTACTACAGATAGCTATACATCAAGAAGAATCCAACTAATCTATGTTATTGTATCTAGATATTTACATATCCTACCTAATTAGCCTCAACAGCCAGAAATGATAGAAGCATCATTATGGACACTACTTCTTGGGTGATTGTGGCATTGATGGAGAAAACGGAGAATTACGACCCGTCCTTTCCCACCCAAGCATCACCAGAAACCCTGCTGTTGTTCCTCTGTTGCCATGGTGATGGTAAAAAAGCAGCTTCTTGTTCTGCACCATAAGTGTTGTGCAAAAGGTGGGAACAGGTATGGAGAGAAAAAAAAGCAGAAGACACTAAATCACAGTAAATCAAAGAGATAGGCAAAGAGAGAGAGGGAGAGAGAGGTGTGTGTGTGTGTGGGGGGGGTGATGTTAGAGGTATTAGGTTTGATTTTTTCTAATCCAGCTCCTTTGACCTTCCCCTCCTGATCAGTAGCACTTTGTTCTCTACGTAAAAGAAGAACGATTTTCAAGCGCGTTCAATATTTCACGTTCTTTCACTTCAGATCTCGTGCATTATGGTTTCCATGCCCCTTCTCATTTGCCTCTGATTGAACGCCTGTTATTAGTTATTGTTATCGGTCAGCTCGCTTCTGCACATTTGGGAAATATGAGGTTTAATGGCTTGTGTCTAGCTCGAGAAACGACAGCGCAGTCTTCTAAATGTCAGAGTCGTAGACACCAGCGTATTATTTTAAACAAGTGTTATTTGGGTCCTTGTATTCACTAGGGGATATTAGAAAAATTGTTTCTGTTTACTAGTATATTAATCCTCATTCCCATGAACACAACAAGCCCAGCTTCCAGGGACGCTTGAACACGTACAATAGATGTGATATTGTAAACAGTTCCTGGAATGAGTACGTGGGATAGAAATAATATCTTATCCAGGGTTCCCAACCAGTATCCTTCATGCCTGTGACTCGGAGAAAGCGCTAACTGGAGGTTAGCAACTTAGTGATTTACTTGAAGGGTGTCAATAATTATGGATTATTATCTATTAACTTATCTGAAAGGTAATGCAAAGTGGCACCAGCTTCTTAATACTGTCATGCTTTCAGGTCACGCTTTTACATTATTTATATATTAAAGGTATTTGTAGAAGCTACATTCGAGCTAGTTACCTCAGAAGTGGAATGTCAGATATTCCCATTTCAGGTTTGTGTATTAATATCAACATTTTTACCGACATTTATGAGAAAAATTAAGACATCTTAGTGGGAATAAGAGAGGTAGTGGAATATCTACTGGTTATCTATAGGTGACATGAAGTCCTCTCTCTTCCAGAAACACTTCAGCTAGCACTTCTTCATTTTTGTCCCTAAGTGCATGCGTATATATATATATATATATATATATATATATATATATATATATATATATATATATATATATATATATATATATATATATACACACGCACACACACACACACACACACACACACACACACACACACACACACACACACACACACACACACATATAAACAAGGAAAGAAAAAATAGAGTTTAAGGGAGGTCTTAGCTCAGTGTTTAAGGCTTTGGCCTCTGGACCGAGGGGTTCCTATTGCAGGTTCAAATCCCACCACCACCAAACTGCCACTCGAGCACAGGCCCTTAACCCTCTATTGCTCAGTCGCTCTGAATAAGAGCGTCCGCCATAAATATACATGTTTGTAAGTTTGCAATTGATCAAACCAGTGTTCATTTATTCATAGATGGAAAATCGAAGGACTTTTTTGTGCGTCTCTATGGACAAGGCCGTCTATGTCAAATATAAATGGACAGTATCTGTATAAACTGTACAGCCTGTCTAGCATTTACTGTACTACAGTAAAATTAAAATCAATACACCGTGTTATATAAAATATACATGATATCTGTATAACTCATTTAAAGGTAAGAATTGCTCCTATGTGTACTGAACCTATGTAAAAAAAAAATAAAAAAAGAAAGTGTAAGAATTCCAGGTAGAGCTTTTCTTTGTTTTTGGCTGAGTCAAACATCTGAAATTACAAGTTATAGTTATAATCTCACCCAACCGAGGCGACATTTCCCAGTTGCCTAGCAACATTTTTATTTCTTTCTTCCCCTTTCATTTTTGTAATCGCCCGAATGCATGTGTATTTTGCGTAAGCATAAAAATGAACATGCTTCACTATTTTCTCGATTCCAGATTAAGCGAGTTGTGCAATAAAACACTTTACGTTCATACTCTGAAGAAGTCAGTCTCGCCACAGTGGTCTGGACGACTTTCAATACCCATACAGTGGATACTACTTTGGTTTGAAAATCTCCGTCGTACTAATTCTGACCGTCTGTCAGAGCGCAGCGCAGCGCCGCGCCACGTTATTTCTGATCACTCATATTTACAGCACTCCACACTTCTACGCTAACAGGATTGACTGTATCGCCCGACAGGTTTATTTGATCAAGGTGCCGTCGTGGTTATGGGATGCAATCACCAAATTGAACACGATACGTCATGGGAACTGCTGTTGCAGGGAATTGCTTTTATGCAAACCAGACCATCGTGTCTCTCATCTGCTGCCTTTCCATTACGCAGTGTACAGAGGATGCTGCTCTGATCTCCTGCTTTAAAGATGGTCCACTTTAATCAGGAGGCTCTTCAATTTAATTAAGGAAGAGGAACTGGATCTTAGCCACCAAAAGATATAGCCCGGATAATATGTTCGCAACCGTAGAACTGATGTTGAGCTAGTGCTTAAAAAGCAAAAGTGCAACAAAAAAAATCAATTGTGATACAATTTTCAAAATGATATAGTTTAGATCATTTTGGATCTAAGGTAGAAGTATAGATAGTAGGGTTTAAAAAGACTCGTGTCGAAGTACAAGTATCAACTCTAGTAGTGGTTTCGCAACCACTTAAAATAGAAAAGTAATGTAAGGAAAAATGCCATTAACGACAAAAGCTTAAGCCACGGCGATCACTAATTTATTCAAACGTCTCTACCGAACTCCCTACTGTAGCTTAATTTGCGGAGGACGAAGAAAAAGCACCCTTTTAATAAAGGAGCCAGTTGTGGAGAAATAATCATTTTTAAGAAATAATCCTTTTCGAGTAACGACCGCAACACTGGTTATATCCTTGCTAGAGTGTGACGTGATTTGTGTCATGTGCAGATGCGATGGATCGCGTACAAACCAATATGGCAGGGGTATGAATCCCATTATCACTGAGGGCCACATCAGCAGTATAGTTGCTCTCAAAGGGCCAGTTATAACTGTAAGACAGTATATAGTCTTTGATGAGTGATGCTGCCTCATGAAACATAGTCTTTTCCTCCTTGAAGCACAAACATGGATCGGCTTTCCCATCTTTCTTGGAAGTTGCCTTCCTTCTGCATCAATTTTTCCGCTTCCTGGACATTTCGGGATAATTTGTAGAAATTTCCCAATTGCGCTTTTTGGAAAAATCTCCCCCAGTAAACACTGATGTGGGATACACTGCACTCTAGGTGGCTGGATGCCGCTGGACACACTTTGCGTGTTAAGTAGTCAAATGCGTTGTGGAAGATGCAGTCTATTGTCAGTGCACGCTTTAAAGCAGCGTAGTCTTATGTCATGACAACCATACACCTTTTAACCTCTTGAGTTTGACACGTGCAGTAGGGTGTCGGAATGGCATATGTTTATACTTCTCAACCAACCACGGTCAAATTCACTCTATCCGCAATTTATCTGAATTGGTTTGTTTTTTTGAATGATGACAAGCCGGAATGAAATAGGAGTAACGAGGGCTATTTTTAAAATGTAAGGAGTGGACAGTAAAGATAAATGGTGTGAAAATGAAAGGAGTAGGGGCGTCTCGGCCATGTGTGTGTGGAGTTTGCATGTTCTCCCCGTGCCTCAGGGGGTTTTTCTCAGGTCCGGTTTCCTCCCGGTCCAAAAACATGCATGGTAGGTTGATTGGCACCTTGGAAAATTGTCCCTAGTGTGTGAGTGTGTGTGAATGTGTGTGTGTGTGCCCTGCGAATGGGTTGGCATTCCATCCAGGGTGTATCCTGCCTTAATGCCCATAGACGCCTGAGATAGGCACAGGCTCCCCGTGACCCGAGGGAAGATCGGATAAAGCGGTAGAAGATGAATGAATGAATGAATGAATGAATGAAAGGAGTAGAAGCAAAAAAGTTTTTAAAAAGAGTTTACGCCAGTAAAAATATTCTACCGGAATTTCCACTTAAGTAACGGAATGAAGTATTTGTACTCTGGTCTTGACGGCTTTTTACCAAAGAAACGTATACGATTTTGGACTGAGATATGTTCTTATTCTAGACACCAACAAATACAAACATTACCAAAAGCCAGAGCCTCTTCTGATAAGTAATAGCACAGTAATGCTTATGTAAGTGATTTCTAAAGTGTGTTTGATGACAGACTTAAGACCAGTGAATTTCTCTCCACTACTCGAGTGTTGTTACAGAGTCTCTTCTTCATGTCATGCAAAATGTCTGAAGGCTTGAGAGCAGGGATGTACCCGAATGCAACTACAGATATAAACAGTATGCGTGTAATGCAAGCGCAAAGAACAGTCCATTTGTTAAAGTGCGAGTCAATCTTTCGTTCCATTTCAGAAGATTAAGAATGTCTTGACGGAAAAAAAATCTGTAAAAAATAAGAAATAAATAAATAATAATCAGGGGCACAGTGGCATAGTGGTTAGCACGTTCGCCTCACACCGCCAGGGTCCGGGTTCGATTCTCCGTCTCGGCCATGTGTGTGCATGTTCTCCCCGTGCCTCAGGGGTTTTTTTCTCCGGGTTCTTCCGGTTTCCTCCCCAGTCCAAAAACATGCATGGTAGGTTGATTGGCACCTTGGAAAATTGTCCCTAGTGTATGAATGTGTGTGTGATGTGTGAGTGTGTGTGTCCTGCGATGGGTTGGCATTCCATCCAGGGTGTATCCTGCCTTAATGCCCATAGACGCCTGAGATAGGCACAGGCTCCCCGTGACCCGAGGGGAGATCGGATATAGCGTTAGAAGATGAATGAATGAATGAATGAATAATTATCATTTTCATGCATGTAGTGTATGTGTCAGTTTGCTCTTAATGAGATTTAGCTGACAGAAGCAGACCGAGCTCCGAGCCTTGCAGGACACCAGTATAGAGTCTGCATGTGGTTCCTCTCTGTGTCACCTGATATTAGCGCTAGTCCATGTAGCACACAAGTCAGTGCATTGCTTATCTAGTTGTGAAAACTGGTGTGGATGGGTAGAATAATTAAAGCTGTGTTCAATTAAATTGCAACCAGGCCATCGGATTCAACACTATTGAGCTTCTCAATCCACAATATTCAGAAGGGCATTTAATTATTTATTTAAACTGGATCTGGTTGAATTGAAATAAAAGTAAAAATATTTGGTAAGT
Organism: Kryptopterus vitreolus; assembly: GCA_030449085.1. Lineage (NCBI taxonomy): Eukaryota > Metazoa > Chordata > Actinopteri > Siluriformes > Siluridae > Kryptopterus > Kryptopterus vitreolus. The sequence continues at coordinate 2,606,877 of JACRUU010000010.1, read as the reverse complement.
TGGCCTGCAAGGGTGTTTAGTAGAGCATATGAGAATAAAGGGGACAAGGCTAAAAAAAAAAAAAAAAGACAATAAACTAAACATTACACACAATTAGAGGGTCTAAAATGAAACGGGACCAACCCGTGGTGTTTTTCCACCTCAGATAAACCACATGCGTTCATTTTGCACTCTTTGGTCACGTCTTTTGGCCAGAGCTCAGTGACCTACACAGTGAAAAGCACTCAGCGTGTCCCTGTAGACACAGACACGGAGACAGATACAGAGCACAAGCATTAATCCAGAGCGGGCTCTAAAAAGATAAGACCTGCTGCAAATATGATTAAAGGGAACACAAGGCCAGAAAGATCTAATTTGGCGACGCGCTGAAGACCGAGACGTTCAGTGCTAATAATTCGCTTCTCGGATCGCTAGTCTTGGCTCAGCACATTTGCGCCTCTCCATGCAAGAACTGGTGTTGGAATCGGTTGTGCATGGGTATGAACAGTGACATGATAGATCTGCGCAGATTGACTTTGTGACACGGAAACCTGCAGTATATGCGAATAGCAGGATGCATGGAGGTGTGATGCTGCTGTGTAAGCAGCCAAGACAGTATGTGTGTGTGTGTGTGTGTGTGTGTGTGTGTGTGTGTGTGTTGCATTTTGATGCTGAGGGAGATCTGCAGCCCCTTTCCTCTCTGAGGGGTAAATGCAAGAGCGTTATGAAGCTTGGCGAGAGGCCAGCGAAGGTTTCCACGGCAACAACCCTGGCCCCCATTTCTACCTCTCTTCCTTCTGTCTCTCTCGCTTTGTCTTATCCACATGTTTCCAGGTTACATGCAATATACAGTGTACAGTGGATATCGAATTATTATCATCGTTTGAGATGACGGCCAAATTATGAATTATGTGCAGTGGTGCATTGAGCGATATTCCGACCTTGAACATACAAGGATGATTTATAGTTTAATTTTACCGCTATCTTTTAAGTAGGGACGTTTTCTTCCTTCAAAAATTTACAACGATTGACATCCCAATAACAGAATGTAGAATTGTGTAAAACGCTTTTAATTTTAGCAGCAACATTGTTCCCAAAACGATTCATTTATACGACAGTGACCTTATTTTTTTGATCGGGAAAGTGGCTTTTATTTATTTGCTAAATAAAATTTTAAAAAAGATTTTGTGTAGAAATCTTTGTTTTGATGAAGAGTAATATTTGTGCATAGTTGGATATACACAAATAGAAATCCCATCATGTATAAATGGGAGATTTGTTTGTTCATAAACACCCAAAACATACAACTTAAGCACATGACAACTAAACAGCATTTCAACAAAGAAGGTAAATCTTCTAATATATCAGAAAAGCTATCAAATAGATCTCCCTCATAAAAGTTGTATAGTTCATTCATTCATTCATCTTCTACCGCTTTATCCGATCTTCCTCGGGTCACGGGGAGCCTGTGCCTATCTCAGGCGTCTATGGGCATTAAGGCAGGATACACCCTGGATGGAATGCCAACCCATCGCAGGGCACACATGCACACATTCACTCACACATTCATACACTAGGGACAATTTTCCAAGGTGCCAATCAACCTACCGTGCATGTTTTTGGACCGGGGGGAAACCGGAGAACCCGGGGAAAAACCCCCTGAGGCACGGGGAGAACATGCAAACTCCACACACACATGGCCGAGACGGGAATCGAACCCGGATCCTGGCGGTGTGAGGCGAACGTGCTAACCACTACGCCACCGTGCCCCCCAGCTGTATAGTTTTTAATGATAATTAATAATGATTTTGTTAATGATCATTTTTAAAAATAACGCTGTGTGGGGCTTCAAGTACAGTAACTCAAATAATTACTCAAGGCACATTAATTAACTACACATAAAGCACTAAAACATAACTAAGTGAATGTTTTATAGTGAAGCATGTTCATTTTTATGCTTACGCAAAATACACATGCATTCAAGCGATTAATAATAATAATAATAATAATAATTACAGCGATTTACAGCGATTTACAGCGATTTACAGCGAAAACAAACAAAACTAAAACATAATGAAACCAGTGTGTTTACTTTTATGAGAAATTTCAAATGTGTTCTTTTATTTTTAGTTTCTTAATGTATGTATTAGTACCTCCTTTTTTCAGGTAACATGGCAATTAAATGAACTAATATTTAGTTTTGCACAGATGTTCTTGGAGGCAGTTTCAACAACAACAACAACAACAAAAATGCTCATTTTTCAAAACAGGAAAACAAATGACTTGTTTTAGTATTGCTATTTAATACCGAAAAGGTGCTTCTTATCCGATTACCCGATTAATCGTTATAATAATCGGTAACACTGGATTATTAAAACAATCGATAGCTACAGTGCTAAAAATTTATTACACATGACAATATCTGAAATGAATATCAAATTGTATATAAACTGTATATAAAATTGCGGTTTGAAGACAATCAAATAAGATATCATTAACCGAATAATTAATTCACACCCTCTCAAGACCAAATGTACAATGTGACCTCAGGATATTACTAATAATTCCATTCATAGCTTAATTCCCATTATAGCATGCAATGCATTTTCTGTCATTTATATGTATTGAGAAGTTTGGAGAGGTGTCACTCTCGGTCATATCTGCAGTAACAGCCGTATTTACTTTTTTTGCTGTCTCGTCAGCACCGTGTTCAGAAGCCCAAGGTTGGTGTCAGTGTAGCTGTTTCACAGCTGTACGATCTTTATGCACTTATTTAAATGGCCAGCTTGTCACTTGGTGTTAATGTCTGCGAGTCCCAGGTGTACACGCAAGAAGTAAACAGGTCGTTCATTAGGAGAATCGAACAGCACGGGATCTGGGTTGAGGGCGGCTCTGTTAGAAAATACTGCGCACCTACTGGGAGGCGAGGAAGAACCAGGATTTCGAAACCAGCGAGAGTTGTCTCACGACGATGTAAACATGGACGTGGTTTTTAAAATGGATGTTGGATAGTATCTTACTGTGGACATGTTTTTCCACATCAAAGCACTGGAGCATGTTTAGAATCCTCCCCAACTAGGGGAAATCATCTTGCCCATTGCAGCGTAATTTACAGTGCATATTTACCTTTTTCCTCCAATGTTGGCAGCTCTGCAAAAAAAACAACAGCGTGGCACAGTGACGGAGTTAACTCAATTCAGTGGAAGATCGAGGTAATAAGTGATTTAATGATTTTTTTTTTTACAGAATCACTACAAGGGAAATTGGAAAGAGTTTAATCTCTAAAACAATTACCCGAGAGAAATCTATGCAACAGAGAAGCACGGTGGCTTAGTGGTTAGCACGTTCGCCTCACACCGCCAGGGTCCGGGTTCGATTCCCGTCTCAGCCATGTGTGTGTGGAGTTTGCATGTTCTCCCCGTGCCTCAGGGTTTTTTTCTCCGGGTTCTCCGGTTTCCTCCCGGTCCAAAAACATGCAACGTAGGTTGATTGGCACCTTGGAAAATTGTCTCTAGTGTGTGAATGTGTGTGTGTCATTGTGTGTGTGTGTGCCCTGTGATGGGTTGGCATTCCATCCAGGGTGTATCCTGCCTTAATGCCCATAGACGCCTGAGATAGGCACAGGATCCCCGTGACCCGAGGGAAGATCGGATATAGAAGATGAATGAATGAATGAAATCTATGCAACATGTGCATACAGATGTTTCGGCAGGAGCGCAGATCAAATAGTGTCACTTTTGGATTCGATTCATAATAAGTCAAGATGGTAAAGATATCAAGATCGACAAATCCAGTCAGAGCACAAATTTGAGCTTATGTAACGGTCGTCAGCAAATGCTTAAAAGTATGTGTTCTTCTCCAAGTTCTAAAAGTAAACTGGAATAAAAAGCTCGGATAATAATAACAACACACTGATTTACAAGTCGCATAAACCGATATTTTATCCACAGTAGAATATTGGACAGATGTTCACCGATCTGTGAATAACGTTAAATAGAATAAAGTTCGACGTATTATCAAAAGATTGGGAGAATATGGAGCAATCTTCGTGCAAAGGGACAGGTGCGGAAATCAGTATGGGATGCCGGTGATCTTCAGGCCCTCAGGTCTGCACGGTATTCAAAGCAGGAATGATTCTGTAATGGGAATTTCCGGATGGCTTCAGACACACTTTCAAAAATCAGTTTTCCTGTGAACAGAGTTTGCCCTTGTCATACTCAAATGCAGGTTGATTCTTTTGAAAACGTCGGATAACAAATTCTCTGGGTGAAAGAAAAGACAGACCGTCCAGCTTATCATGAGTGCTCAGTACAAAAGCCTCCATCTCCGATGGTGTAGGGTGCATTAGTGTCTGTCGAATGAGCAGCTTGCACATATGGAAAAGCACTAATAATGCTGACCCATATATACGCAGACTTTCAAGCAACAAATGATTACATCCAAACGATGTCCCTTTCAAGGAAAGCCTTGCATATTTCAGCACGCCAATGCTAAAGCGCATACTGCATCTATCACAACAGCATGGCTTCTTATGGCGGTGGAACTCGCAGATTAAAATATTTGACACATCCTGGAACTGAAAAGTATGATGAAGTCGTCAAACAGTAGAATTCCCCAGCAGCTGCTCCCCTCACTTCCTCGACATATGGAAGTTAGAATAGCGTATACTATACAGAAATACACGTCCCAACGTTTTAGATGTCTAATGTTTATCACTTATTTGACATTTGTTTGTCACCCAATTGTGTTTTTTGTTTTGCTTTTTTTTTTTTAATATAATAGATTCTATTATGTCATATTAAGCATGGTTTCTAGTTTCGACTTTTACTTAGTGCCTTGTTTCCTATTGTTTTCTGCCTTTCTAGGTCTGTTTTCCTAATAATGCTCATGTTTTCATTTCCTGATTATGGATTTTCCCATTATCACCAACACGCTGGGTTGTTTATGAGATGTGCCGTGCCTCTCACAGCATGTCACAGTTTAAAAAAGAAAAGATTTGTGCCACAACCCATAATAAAGAACCCGAGGGAAGAAACATAAAGGAAATAACGACATATATATATATATATATATATATATATATATATATATATATCTCATTAGTGATTATTTAGATCACCAAAACTTAAATTATTTCTACAGTATAAATGGTCCTGTGAATCAATCTTCACACTCTGCTCATGTACAACATTCTTTCAGCACCGTTTGTGTTTATTGTTCTACACTTGTATACTGTAATGATTTACATAAACGCACAATCCCCTGTCAACCCAGATGCACAGGGTTTCCTCCTCTTGTTTTTTCCTTGTTACGTCACCTCTGGCTTGTTGATGATTAAAAGCATGCAGTACAAAATCATACTATTTAAATGAATAACTATTCTAATGTATACCATTTAGGTTCTTGTAATAATGTAAAATCCCTATTTTTGTTGAAATTTTCTGTTTCGTCTACATCTTGTCTTTTTTTAGTCTAAAAATGGTGACATTGGGGTCTAGGGCTATTACACAGTGAATTTATCATCTTTCCACCTTCATACATTTTCTCTCCTTCTCTTCTTCTCCTCTCTCTCTCTCTGTCTCACGCTTTGAGTGTGAAGGTATTTCATCTATCAGACTGCAAACTATGTGCGATGATTAATGATGCTGCCCCAGGTAGCCATGTACAGCCGCCACCCCCTTGTGTGTTTTATATATAGCACGAACAGGACTAATACAGAACACTGCACTATCATTATTACACTTCACTGGCCAATCACAGAATTGAACGCGGTCTCAGAGTTATGTCATGACTGATAGGCAGATGCATTATTGCCAAAAACATTCCATGCAACAGCAGTTAATGATGAATATAGTCTCCCCGGTATAATATTAGATAATATACACCAATCGGACATGATGTTGATTATCTTGTCAAAACACCTGTCAAGGAGTAAGGATATACAGGATTAGGCAGCCAGTGAACAGTCAATTCTGAATGCTGATGCAGGGATCGTCTAAGCAGGCAAGCAGATCTAAGTGGCTTTGTGATGGCTAGACAGCTGGGTCTCCAAAACTGTAGCTCTTGTGGCGTGTTTTGGTTACGCAGTGGTACCAAAAGTGCGCTAAGGATGAGAATTGTGATCCAGTAACAAGGTCACGGGCTCTGAAGGCTCACTGGTGTGTGTGTGTGTGTGGGGGGGGGGGTCATCTCGTCTGAGCCCACAAAAGAGCTAATGTAGCACAAATTGCTGAGAAAGGGTAATGCTTGCACTGATAGAAAGGTGTCAGAGCATGCAAGGTCATCATAGCTTTAATAGGTGCAAAGTGGTCAAAATGTCACTTCTGACCCCTGTCTACCTGTGAATGAACCTACTATGGGCATCAAAAACAGACCATGGAAAATTCTGGCCTAGACTGGATAAATCTCTTTTTCTTTTTTTAGATGCATTTAGACAGCCGGGGTGCATTTGACGTTGGGGTGCGAGGGGTGCACTATGGGAAAATGCTAACATATTTGTAAGAGATACCACAAAACATTTTCCATGCATGGACAGTTTCGAGCTGTTTATATGGTACCAGTAATATTACCTGGTCGATCCGACTGCATAAGATTTCCCTAACAATGTTCGTTTACCAATTTTTTAGCTGTTTCTGGTGGCTGTGTTTCCAAGCCCATAAATCAGACCATTTTGTTTCCTGTCTCCATGCAACGACTCTGAAAATGAACTCTATCTAATGCCACTAAGAGTAGTGCCTTAATCCTGTTGAAAGAGCAGTCAAGGAGAAAATCCCTTTTTCATTCTCTCTCTCTCTCTCTCTCTCTATTCTCAGAACACACTCCCAGGACAGTCTGAAGGTTTAATAAGAGTTACATTTACATTTATTCTTTTGCCAGAAGCTTGGACAGCTTATAATGAAGTAAAATGCACTATACAATCCAAGAGTATAGATGTTTAACAAGCTCAGAGTGGTATAAGAGCTACACAGATGGATTTATCCCCCCCCCCCCTTTCTCCAAAATGCATCACTTCCCTGTCGTGATTGGTCACCAGCAATGTGTCATGTTTATGAGATTAGTCATCTAGATAGGCCATGTGGGTATGCAGAAATTATCCATTACAGCATGTTGTAAAGTAGTCTTACTCTTACCTCTGTAAAGTGGATTTCTTTTTTTTGTTTATGCATATGCTTTGGAGTGGTTTAATTTAATTTAAAGCGTCATTACTTTTTAATGTTTAATAGGATAGATTTAATTTTGTGGAAGATGATGATGTATATAATTAGGGCTGTCAATCATTTAAAATATTTACATTAACATTAATCGCACGATTAATAATTAATTGTGGAAGATGAAAGCAAAAAAGGGATATCGCAAAACCATATATATATATATATATATATATATATATATATATATATATATATATATATATATATATATATATATATATATATATATATATATATATTAGGGCTGTCAATCAATTAAAATATTTACATTAACATTAATCGCACATTGTCAATGTACCATAAATTAATACTTTTCAAGTTTCTAATAGTCCAACTAAGTAACAGATGTTATAATAATTATAACAAATTCTCTCAAAATCTCTCCCTTTAATAAAATTATTCATTATTTAAACTTTAATTTACTCTGGAAATGATTCTTTGAATATTTCTTGTAAATTAATTAGTATCTTGTTAATGTCACTGTTACTTTTTTAGTGGTTGTTTCAATTGTAAAATATAGTACGTGGCTCCTTTAAGAATTCTGTTCCGGTTGCTTTCCATATAAACTGGTGATATTTTTAGGTGATACGGAAGCGTTAAAGTGAATGTGCTTAACTTTGAATTTGTTAATAACGTTAACTTTGACAGCCCTAACATTATATATGCTGCTGTGTGTGGATATATATATATATATATATATATATATATATATATCTATATATATACTATATATATATATATATACAGCAGTAGCAAATGGTGGAATTGTCAAACTGCAGGTCAGAAACATACAGGTAATACACTTTTCTTCCTCTGCCTGTCTATTGTGTGATCAATAATTCATAAGAAGTGAAGCTTTCACAGCTTTCACATCTTTCTCTCCATTCCATTCTGCATCGCCCCCTTTTTTTGTTCCTGCAAGCTACATCGGGTCATCACTCATCTTCTACAGGTGACATCAAGGCCAAAACACACACAGTAAGACAGACAGGACACACACACACACACACACACACACACATGCAGTTCTCAGTTAAAGGACACGTAGAAATTCTCTCGGACAATTAGTTTTATTCGCTCTAAATCTCTCATTACAAGGTTTATTGATTGCAGACTGCTGATTAAATTTATAGTCTTATTGCTCTGTTCACTTGTTTGTGGTTGCCATTGCATTTCTATCGATCCGAATCCGAGCCGGATGTTTTATCAACACCTCCAGTCTTAACTCTTCACGCGGCAGCACGACCGTCTTTTAAACGCTCAGTCAAGGTTGTGTTCAGCAATAATCCACTGCTGCTTAAGTTTAATCTCATCTCGGTGGAGCTGTGTAATCAATAATCACATATACATTACAGCACAGTGAAATAGTTTCTTTTTGTTTGGAGGCTGGGGTCAGAGCGCAGGGTCAGCCATGATACGGCGCCCCAGGACACACAGGGTTAAGGGTTTTGCCCAAGAGTGGTAGCTTGGCGATATCCGGAGCTCGAACCCCCGACCTTCTGATCAGCAGCCCAGCTCCATAACCAGCGAGTTACAACCAAGCAGAGAAATGTTACATGTTTACACCACAATCATTCCATCTATTTTACACCATGTCTCTGCTTGTTACTTCGAAAGAATCATTACAACGCCTAAATCTGCATCCCAGAATTCAGTGCAGTACATCTTCCAAGAAGACTGGATTTGATAAACATATAAATAAATAATATGGTGATGTGCATGGTGACCTTATATTTCTGATAATGCATTGTTGTTTTCTTTTGCGCTTCCAAAAATTGAGGTAAAACGACTGCAAAAACCTCAAATGATAAATGTAATGCAAATCGTCACTGTATTCTTATAGACCCGTTTTTTGTTTTTGTTTTTTTCGATGTGATATAATGCCCTCGTGTCTGCCCTGAGCAGAAATGCATAATTAGCTTAATAGGAGAGCAGATTCACACTAGCAAAAGTGATAAATGTAATAAATGAAGCAGAAGAGGCGTGCTAACCTCAGGCCTCACCCTCGCCATGCTCATTCGTAACTTGCGGATTTGCGCCCAATGTCGGTGCACTGTTAGCTTTATAGCCCCTTTATAGCTCTTTATAGCCATTTATAGTACTCCTTGCTTTGTGGAGAGTGCACTTGATGAGTGGTCTTTGGGGAACCGTAAACACTATGGGGTCTGAAGTGAAAATAAAATGCGAGAGGAAGGCGGTGCAGATGAAGAGCCTCATCCATGTCTTCCATTTACACATGTCCCTTTGGGTTAGAGGGTCATGGGAGCAGGTGCTACATTAAACAACTGTGTGTGTGTGTGTGTGTGTGTGTGTGTGTGTGTGTGTGTGTGTGGTGTAAATGTGATGCAGGAAGGAAGATTCGGAAGCTTGTAATAAATCGTGACAGTGTGAGCTGAGGTGTGAAAAGGTGTGCTGAACATTGGCTCATCTTCCCCTAATCAACTGAGTGAGCTTTTACGTCCAGCCAAAACCTTCTCCCCGTCTCTTTCTCTCCGTCTTTATCTTTTTGGTCTTTTCTCTCTCTCTCTCTCTCTCTCTCTCTCTCTCTCTCTCTCTCTCTCTCTCTCTCTCTCTCTCTCTCTCTCCCTTCCACGCCCACGACGAGCGTGAGATCAATAATTCATGAGAGCAAACAGGAAGTGAAGCCTCTTGCATCTTTCTCCATTTCTCCCATTCCTTATCTCCCTTCCTTTCACTATATGAATTATGGAAATGGGCAAAGGAAGGTGGTGGTGGTGGTGGGGGGGTGTTGTAAAAAAATAAATAAATACAACGTCCAATTTAATAGGAACAAAATAAATATATAAAAGTGCGCCATAGAAAAATAATCTGCCTCTCAGCACTGGGAACGCATTCTTGGCAGTCGGAGAAAGATTTTAATGACAACATCAAATTGTCATTTAAATCGAATCGCGCCTCGTCTCCAGGGGGCCGCCGCAGACACGGTTGGATAAAACGGAGACAAACAACGAGGCTCTTCAGCTCGGCGTATCAGCGTCCATTACTCACATCACGCCGAGGATGAATATTAATTCTGCGGTCGATGCTTGTAAAAATAATTGGCGGGTAAGCACGCGGCCGCGATGTCCTATCGGATATACAGTCTTTTAGCTCCATAGTACGGCGATGCGATCATCATCGTGTCATTTTACTCCCTTTGTACAAAATATATCGTTAATGTCGATAAAAATGAATTACATATTAAATTCATTTTTTCATATTTTCTTAGCATCCGCGCACCACGACAAGTTCCTGCAATCTCGGGTGTAGATGATTGTGATTACCGGAGTAAATATTTAAAATGTATTGCTGTTCCACTTCACTACTGAGATGTGATGAATCTAATCACTTTGATGTCAGATGATTGACTTCTAATTGCATTGGTTGCGGGGTTTTCTGCTTACATCAGCAGTTTGGAGAGTTCTTTCATTCCTTCCTCTCGCTTTCTTTTCTTTCCTCCATTTTTCCCCAGACTCCTTCTTTTCGTTTCTTTCGTTTTCAATATTCTGTAGTAAACGCTTTAACCTCTTCTTCAGTGAACCTTGTACACAAGTGGCACACTGATGCGAACAATAAATGGAAATTTGTAGTAATGGTTTGCAGGTTGTGATGTTGGATTTCAAGATGTAAGATCACATTTGTTTTGGCACTTTGAATGTATGCCGAAAGAAAGAAAGAAACTTGAAAATGGAGGGAAGGAAGGAAGAGTGGGAGAAATAAAGAGTGAAATCTAAAAGAAATTAACAAAGAAATTAAATTCACTCAAGAAAAAATGGAGGGAGGGAGGGAAGGAAAGAAGGAAAAAATGGAGGGAAGGAAAATGGAGGGAAGGAAAGAAGGGAAGGGAAGGAAAAAATGGAGGGAGGGAAGGAAAGAAGGAAAATCGAAAGAACGAAAGAAACAAAGAAAAAGGAAAAATGGAGTGTAGAAAACATGGAGGGCAGGAAGGAAGAGTGAAAGAATTTAGAAAAGAAATAAAAACATAGTAAACGGAGTCAGGAAAAATGGAGGGAAGAAAGGGTGGAAGAAATAAAGAGAGAAACTGAAAGAAAGAAAACGAAAGAAAGAAAATGAAAGAAAGAAGGCAGGGAACAGAGGAAGGAAGAGTCAAAGCGAGAAAACAGAACATAGAGTCTGGAAAGAATTGAGGGAATGGAGGAGGGAAGGAACGAATAAAGAGAGAAATTCAAAGAAAGAAAAAGAAAGACAGAGGGGGTAATGGTCGGAGGAAAGTGAGAGAGAGAGATGAGGAAGAAGACTAAAATATGCACATTTAGAAGAAAGGAAAGAAAGAAAGAAAGAAAGTCAGAAAGAGCACGTCAATAACAGATTTCTGTGGTATAAAAAGATTAAAGGGAATAATTTTACCGGGACGGAAATGAGCTCATTAACCGCGATGTTAACTTTATCACACCACACTGCTGCTGATTCCTGTTCTTTAACATCCCGAATGATTTCATTCTTTTCTTCGACTCGAAACAAATGACGTTCCTAAATATCATTGCATTGCTGTAACTGTGCAGGGATAAACACAACTAATCAATAACAATCCTTTTAAGTTGGTCCATTGATGATTTCTTTCCAATAATCAATATCTATTGACAGATTATTAAGAGCGTTTTATTATATTGTAGTCAACACAATAAAGAAAGTGCCTGTAAATATTGATATGTCCGTTAATGTATAGAAACTGCCAATAAATAACTCTGTATTTGTCCAAGTTCATCTCAGGGGAGCAAACGCACGTCATAAACCTGTGCGTGTGTGTGTATGTGTGTGTGTGTGTGTGTGTGTGTGTGTGTGTTTGTGTGTGTGTGAGAGAGAGAGAGAATAGTGGACCTTGTTGATTTTCTGATTGATTTTTTTTCTTGTTGATTTTTTTTTTATCCTGAGCTTTCCATATGGCTGATATATAGTTACTGCTGAATAAAGAATAAGACTTCTGTCATGTTAGCAATGAAAGTACGATTGATAATGACAGAAGAATCTGCAGCCGATAGTTAGGAGATTAGACAGGGTTGAAATGTACATTTTTGGGGTGAAAGAGTGTAAAAACTGACAGGAAATAAGGTGCGAAAGAAAAGGAGAGTGTGCTCTAGAGCAATCTGAATAAACATGAATAAAAATGAGGCTGGCAGAGGGGAATAAAATGACACACATGGAAACGCATTTGTCACTTTGTCTTTCTGGAAGGGGAAAAAAAATGTTTAGAAGAAAGAATGAAGAATTTACACCACTTTAATCAATAATCGCTAAACATACCGTCTTGCAGTTTATTATTATTTTTGGTTTGTTTTTATGTATTCGTTGTGCTTATCAGCTGAACTACAGAATCCGTCTCATCATATTGGCCGTGCTCTCCAAATGGGTGGAGCATACTCTTTCTTTCCCCCATGTCAATCACAGTGCTTCTAGCCAATCAGTGTGCTCATATGCACCTGTGTAACACGGCAGAATAATGCCTTCATTAAATAGATCTGATGTCACTATTCTAACTCGTTATTCTGTCCCACATGAACCAAGACATCATGTGGGAAGGAATAGTGACATCAGACCTTTTTAATGTAACGCACACAAATACACAATCACACTACAGATCTGTATCTGTCTGAACAAAACACGTTTGTTTGCCTAAAAAGCGCATACATTTCGCCTTTTAAAAAATAAAATAAATAATAAAAAGAAATGACATCACACTAGGATCATAGGATCAATCAATCTTATATATATATATATATATATATATATATATATATATATATATATATATATATATATATATATATATATATATATTTATTTATAGATATATTTAATTTATTTATTTTGGCTACATCCGGGAAAAGAAAATAGCGAGGGATATGTCAGTTATTTAGTGAGGCATTGCACAGTACAGCGCTACTTTAGGCGTTTAATAGAGGGTGAAGGAGAGCGAGGGAACACGGGATAGATAAAGCGTTCATTTGCTGTAGTGAAACATGCATGCGAGGGATCTTGTGCTCTGTAGGCCTTCGCAGCTTTTTGGTTATTGTTTAGAACTGATGAAACTAATTGGTCTTGGTCTCTCTGTGCAGGTGCTGCTGTCAGGTCTGATCGGAGTCGTGTCATGGAAAAGACCCCTGTCTCTGGTGGTAAGTAAGGGGAGAGAAAAAACATGTGTGTTTGCCTGGCTTATCAGGCCACCTGGTTTTGGTTTCTGGGCTCACGATTTTGCACGATTATGTAAATCTCATTCGATTGGATAATTTTGTCAAAGTCCAGAAAATCAGCCTAAAGAACCCCACATGATTGAAATATTTTTTCTTGCCACATGTTGGAATTTTTTTTTTTTCCTCCCTCGAGATTTGTTCAGCCGAATAAAGCTCTTGAGAGTTCTATCAGAGCCACGGCTGTGAACGACAGTGATTGCCTGTCACGCAGTGCGCCGTGGAAGGAAAAAAAAAAAAGAAAAAGAATCCTGCTGCACAGCACTCTGGTGGATGCAATGCAAACCATATGCATTGGGTTTGCTTTCCTCTGCTCCGGAGCACAGCGTTCGGCTCGAGTGTTATCAGAATTCCGCATGACAGCTGTTTATTTTATTTTATTTTTTTCTCCAAGGTGTGGGATGTTATTAAGCACGGTTACTATGAGCCGTACCGATAGTAACATGGGCGGGACGCACGGAACGATGCAATCATGCAGACAGCGATAATAATAATCCACAGGACGGTTCATCAAATATCACATCTCCAACAGTTTCCTCTCACACCCTCCTACAGTGACAACGACACCAGATGGCTTTAAGCCTGTTTTGTGCACATCAGCAGCTCATGCAAATATTGGAAGAGTTAAGTGAAGAAAAAAAAAAAAAGAACGAGTGATACATACAAAGCCCAATTTTGTAGATAAAAAAAGGTCACATTATGTAGACTTTTGATGGAGATGGTAACTTCAAAATGTTGGGACATACCTAGCCCACCCAGGAGTCTTACAGAATGCTGAGGGGTAGTATATTGTAATTTGTTAATAGTTTAACAAATTGCATCATTTCATTTTCCTCCTGAGGCGAGGGCAGAGCATACGCTGGTCTGCAGAACTTTTTCTTAGTCAACAGAAGTCAAAGCACCCTAACTCTTTAAGCATCTGTAGAAATATATACAGTGGATCCTTCGATCGCAAACTTCACCTGAAATGAGTAGGTTGGTAGGTTAGTAGTATCAAGCAAGAATAAATCAAATTAACTCTTTACCTTTGAAAATAGTAGAGGCTGGAATCGGGGAGATGAGAGGCAGGATAGTAGTAGTAGTAGTAGTAGTAGGAGGAGGAGGTTATTTCTTGGAAGTAGAATCTCTGGGTGGTCACAACACCTTAGTAAAATATACAAGTGCTTTAAGGGCTGTTCACTTTTAACGGCACTGATTTTTATTATTGCACAATGAAACGCAGCATGCATTAATATGTGAGAGATCTGCTCCTGCACTCTGTGCTGTGTTGGCGAACGAATCCCGAACAACAAAGAACAATTTATATACACACCACACACACACACACACACACACACACACACACACACACACACATCACTCAGCATACATAGCTATCTATCTATCTATCTATCTATCTATCTATCTATACATATATAATTTGTTGCATTCTCGCTGGGGCACCTCGAGGGTTTGGGGTTCGATTCCCGCCTCCGCCAGTGTGTCCTGTTATAGCTACTGTTATAGAAACAGTATTAAATATTTTTTGTTATGGAGTCTGTGCTTAAAAATGAAATTAATATGACCTTAATGATGAAGATTTTGAAATTCTAACAGTAAACAAGAGTGCTACTGTAAGGTTAACTGTAATAATCTATATATATATAGTATAATATATATATATATACATATATAGTTATATAAAGTTGACGGTTATATTTTCCTGTGACAGTGGAGACCTAAGAGAAATGCTCAGGCCTGATGAATGGAACCCAGAGCACATGTTCTCCTTGCTTCAGTGACTGTCAGAAAGACAGAGTCTTTAGGTTCCCAGGGACGAGCTGATCGATCATTGAATACCAAAAAAGCCTCGCTTGGCCCGTGGGGCTAACAAGCCTCGACTCGTTCGCTCCCTTGGGATGAGTATCAATGATGTATAGGTCGATGAGGCTGTGTTGAGAAAGTGCACCAGTGTTGCGCTGAATCGTTCTGTCACAGCTAAAGGAGATTAAAGGCAGCACAGAAAGCAGGCTGGGGGAATTCATTGGCTCTCTTTGCTGGAGAGGAACAGAGTGAGGGGAAGCAGGAAGGGGAGCAGTGTAGAAGGAGGAGTAGTAATGTAGACGAGAAATGGATAAGACAAGACGACACAGATTGCGTTTCCAGCACAGTTCAATCTTACACACACACACACACACACACACACACACACACACACAACACACACACACACACATACGGGTTTATGTGTACTATGAGGACACTTTGGCCCAAACAAGTTTTTTGGTGTATTAGATGGACACCACTTTCCGCTTGGGGTAGAGAGACGTGGGTGATATCAAAAAATCTATTTTAAATTATAGAACACAGATCTCACTTCAAAATTTGTTTACACACAACAGAACTTAAGATATAACAATCAGAAAATATGCAACATTATGAGGACATTGCATAATTAGACACCAAAGCCCCGCCCTAATGACAAAAAATGTAATTATGAGGACTAACATGATTTATAAGGACATTGGCTATACACAGACACAAAAGTGTCATGAGGGTGTATTAAAGGGACAAATGTGAATTAACGGAACAGAGTGAAACACAGACACAATAGTGAAAATATTGTGTATTAAAGGGACAAATGTGAATTAACGGAACAGAGTTAAACACAGACACAATAGTGAAAATAATGTGTATTAAAGGGACAAATGTGAATTAACGGAACAGAGTGAAACACAGACACAATAGTGAAAATATTGTGTATTAAAGGGACAAATGTGAATTAACGGAACAGAGTGAAACACAGACACAATAGTGAAAATATTGTGTATTAAAGGGACACACCTGATGTATGAGGACAAATAATCTAACACAGACACAACAGTGAAGATATTGTGTATTAAAGGGAACTGATGTAGGAGGACCAAAGACCAGACACGGCAAATCATACACAACGTTGTGTATTATTCAAATGTGTAACTGTTTGTCTGTTAAGAACATCTCCATCAATTTGAAGCAATGCTACAGAACGTATGACAAAATACTATTTTATGAAAAGCACTTGCATTACAAATCCTTACTAGTCTAGAGATTACATTGAACAGTAGAGTAGAATGTTCCATTACATTTGAACAAAAAGTAAAACAATGAAAATGACAACAAAAAACGCTTACTTTGTAAGCGTTTCTTTTTAACTGTTAAGCCTCGATTCCTGACAAAATCTCTTATGTTTTGGACAGAACGATTAGCCAATGCGGTATGCGCAGCATTCTTGCACTGCTGGCACTCAACTTTAGTTGCAAGTTTACCCCTTGCAATGTGGTGCCGGAAATGTTTCATTACAGCACAGACTTCTGTTGGAGACCATGTTCGTTTTTGTTTCCTTCTTGCATCCACCCGGGTAGCAGATTTCTCGAATGTCACTACAAAAGAAAAAAATAAAGAACAAAATAAAGAGATTAAAAAAAAGAAGTTCCTGAACCCCGGGGTGAACATGACAGCTAGAGCTCATTTCCCACTTCTCTAAAACAGATCAATTTTTACTGACCCTTGTGAGGGTTAGGGGTGCAAGCAGTCAAATCTGCTTGTACATATTACCAAGCCTGCTGTATTTTTATACAAGATTTTGCTTGTTTGTTTTAGTAAGAAAAGCAGTATGTAAAACTACATTTTTACATTCCACTTCAAAATATCAAATTCCCTAAAAAAATAATGAATTTAAAGATCTGAATTTAAGGTTGCTTAGTGCCTGATATAGAATAGAGGTTTAAAGCATGTTATACATCATATACCTTGAGATAATCCTCCTATGTAAAAAAATAAACTCATGAAGAGGACAAAAATCAGAAAACACAGAAATAATCAAAGGGAAAGAACAAAAATGTGGTAATTGAATGGTGTCCAGTCTGTGAATGGGAAAACAAAATATCAAACAGTAGTTGTGCTTGACCATCTCCAAGTCTATATGAAATGAATCAAATCTTAATGACAATGCTGGCTGAGTGAGAATACCATCGGAGGTGCTCAGAGATTTCTCAACAGCTTGCCTAGCCTTCTTCACTCCTGCAGTATGAACAGAATGGCTCAATATAACATTTCTGATGGCATGTCTTGAATCTGTGCAGGGTACAATGAATTCTCAAGACTATCATGGTCAAAACAATTTTATGAATTTCTCTACACCTTTTAGGTGACGTTTTAAATCTTTAGAAAAATATCCTCAAAAACAAAAAGAGTTAAAATGATTGATCTACACAATTGCCTAGTACATTGTTTTCTGTATATGCTTGTAGGCTTTTACCAGGTTGTTCAAAATATTAAACAGTAGTTGTGCTTGGTCTATGTGCTCAGCGCTCCTGTTGTGCTCCTTGTCCTTTATACGTTCTGTGTTTAAAAAAAAATAAATTTCAAATAACAATATTCAAGCATCCTGTTGTGCTCCTTGTCCTTTATACGTTCTGTGTTTAAAAAAAATAAATTTCAAATAACAAAAAGCAAAATCAATCTACTCATTTCTAAAACGCATTTTAGTTTGAAAATGTGTTTAAATAAAACATGTTTTATTCTAGTCAAACCTTGAGATGGGCCTTCTAAGGGAGAGCCAATATCTGTGAAAAAAACACTATAATAAACAGTAGTACAACTTCCTCTGCATGAAATAAGTCAAAGCCAATCTGCTTCAGTAAAAGCTCAGAAGTATTGCTTAATATTTTGGTGCATCAAATGATGTGTATTACACTGCCTAACATCGATCAAATCAATATGTGCTTACCCGTTTCTTTTCGGGTTTGTGGATGCATCTCATCATCACTGTCTTCACTTTGCTCAGAATCAGTAAAGTCTAACTCATCTAACAAAAAACATTGCAAGGTTAGAGATAAAAAATAGGACAATGATCACTCTGAAATTTGATATTATAAATATACCTTAAAAATGTCATTTGTAACTTTGGTAGCATTACCTTCAATTTCAATCTCTTCCAGTGTTTTACCCTGGAGATTTGTAAGTGAACCTTTCTCCATGGCGAGTAGTAGTTTAGATATTTTCGCCAGCTGTGTTGTAGCCTCTGGAAGTCTGTAATACTCTCTGTGGACACGAATATTGTGGCCCAAAAAGTCAGCCACTTGGTCCAACTCATGGTTTTTAAGGTTTAAGACCTGCGACAAAGTTGCAATATGTTTGCGCAACTGAGTTGACCGGAGGAGTTCAGAATTTTGTGCACCACACTCATTTGCATAAATCCTCAGACAGTCTTGTCCTCTATATGGAGTCAAACAGCTGGGCCTTGCAAACAAGAATGTGTTTTCTTCTGGGATGCCACACTCTGTTCTTTGGCTTATGAGGAGCGTTAAGGCATCAACCATGTCTGGCGAGAGCAAAACTGCAACCTTTCGTCCCCTTTTACCTCTAATTTCCACCCGACTGAAATGTGAACAAAGTTTTTGTTCAAACTTTGTTAAGCCAACAGCGACATCTTTATGCAGGGCAGATGTGTCTCTTTCTAGAAAGCCTTTTAGTTGCATCTTTGCAACTTCTCCTCCACGCCTTCGATTAAAAATGATTATTTTGGCTAGTGTTGCTTTGCAAAGCTCCCCATAGACTTGTGGTGATGGCATCCGTTTCAATTTCTCGTAGGCTAACTCTGCAACATTTTCAAGATGTCGATGAAGACGTTGTACATCCTCTGTGAAAGGAAGGGTGGATGGCTTGTTAAAGCGTACTTCACTCAAGGTGGTCAAAGCTCCATGAGAAACAAATTCAGGCCATTTTGCTTCACACAGCTTTTTGAATGTCTGTGTTGACTTTATTTTCGCACTGTCTTCTGCCATTAGAGCTCTGCAATGGATAATGTCACATATTTTATTAAGTGAGTGGCCCAATTTAAGGGCAAGGCTTGGAATCTGGTAAGAATGATTTTCATCATTAAACCCAGACACCCTCCTGACAGCCTGAATAACCACATCAAAATTCGCAGGTCTTAAAGCATCTTCAAAAGACTGTACTGAAAATTCTCTTCTCAGAACCAGCAGAAGTCTTCCAACTTCCCGGAGCTTCTGTCGAATATAGTCATATTTGGTGGTATCCTGTCCATGTCTGTTAAAAAAAGACTGGGCAAGCTGAAGAATGCAGAAGTCACTCCGTACAGCAGCAGAGATATCATCGTCTTTCATCACTGTTAACAGCTTCCAAACACCTTGTGATATTTGTTGACAAAGAGCTGTATTAGACATTGTTGCTAAAGACAGGACCCTCGTTCTTCCTGACTCTTCCTGATCTTCCAGCGGTTTGGATGGACAATTTCGAACATGTCGCCAGAGATCCCTTCGGAGAAACAATGCATGACAATACATACAAGGAACATAATCTTTTGAATTATACGCTTTCTTAGCTGTGCGTCTGAGTTTTAACAATCCAGTCCCAGTTGTTAAAACATTTGCATTGTGCTTGTAGTTCCCTTTGTTCCGTAGTTTGTTCAGACGGTTTTGACGTTCTTTGGAGCGTGTGGGCAGTGCCAAAGTCTGAGCAACCTCAACATTCGTTTTTTCATGTGTTTTTAAGTGCCGTGTAAATTTTGATTGTGGTTTTCCACAAATATAGCAGTAATTTTTATTGTTTACTGTAGAAGATATATTTGAAGATTGCATACATGGATCTTCTCCGGTTCCTGTGATATCATCAACAGATGTGTCTTCAGAATTACCATAGCGTTCCTCATTGTGAACATCCGATACTCGTACAGGTTTGGTTTTCTTGCAAAACATTTCAAGCTGTGCTGTGCAGACTGGATTGTTTTTTTGAAGTGAATCTTTACCCATGATGTTTTCTTGACATGTCCTGTCATTTTCACTTTCAACAGTAGATTCGACGCAGGACACTTCAGAATTGTGTATCTGTGAGAGTTGCTCAGGACATTTATTTTCTGACACTGTGCTCAATTCAGAACTTTCAGAAACAGAAACAGGTACATAATCTGAATCTGAAACGTTCTCATTGGAAGATTCTTCTGAATCCTGAAACATTAAAAAAATTAAATACTTTTGAAAATGTTTATTTTATTTTATTTTATTTTTTTTTAAAAAACAAACAAAGTTAACTACTAAGGAAAAAAAAAAAAAAAAAAACAAAAAAAACTTACTGGTGTTAAATCCGGGTTTGACTTCACCATTTTATCATAGCAGGTTTTATGCCAGAAACGGGAACAAACTAAATTTTGGACATAGTTTGGTTTTATTTTAGTCACATTTGATTCTATAAAATATGCTTTCAAAGATACTAGATCAAATATATCTGTAAACTTGAAAGTTTTCTCGAAAGACCAAGAAAAAGGAGGAAACCAAGAAATGGAATAAAGTAAGATCGTCCAAAAGAACTCCAGGAAGAGATTGAGAAATAAGAATTGATACACTAATGCAGGCAGAGAGATGTAGAGTTATGGTGAGAGAGAGGAAAAGGGTAATCTTAAGTAAAAGATACACATTTGGGATGTCAATACAAAATAAATCTAAATCTTTAAAAATTTAGAACAAAATACTTACCCTTACATCTTACACCAAACCACTTAAAAGCAGTTAAAGGACCGAGGCAGCATTCACATTTATTTAGGCTTGATACTACTGTGGAGATGACATCATGTTTACAATTCTGTTTGAAAAAAATTATTAGAGGTGATTATGTTAATATAGTTAAATGTTAAGAGATGGGTTGAGTA
>JACRUU010000010.1:2520310-2585294 GCA_030449085.1 Kryptopterus vitreolus | reverse complement strand
GAGAGTTGTCTCACGACGATGTAAACATGGACGTGGTTTTTAAAATGGATGTTGGATAGTATCTTACTGTGGACATGTTTTTCCACATCAAAGCACTGGAGCATGTTTAGAATCCTCCCCAACTAGGGGAAATCATCTTGCCCATTGCAGCGTAATTTACAGTGCATATTTACCTTTTTCCTCCAATGTTGGCAGCTCTGCAAAAAAAACAACAGCGTGGCACAGTGACGGAGTTAACTCAATTCAGTGGAAGATCGAGGTAATAAGTGATTTAATGATTTTTTTTTTTACAGAATCACTACAAGGGAAATTGGAAAGAGTTTAAATCTCTAAAACAATTACCCGAGAGAAATCTATGCAACAGAGAAGCACGGTGGCTTAGTGGTTAGCACGTTCGCCTCACACCGCCAGGGTCCGGGTTCGATTCCCGTCTCGGGCCATGTGTGTGTGGAGTTTGCATGTTCTCCCCCGTGTGCCTCAGGGGTTTTTTTCTCCCGGGTTCTCCGGTTTCCTCCCGCCCCCGTTCCAAAAACATGCAACGTAGGTTGATTGGCACCTTGGAAAAATTGTCTCTAGTGTGTGTGATGTGTGTGTGTGTCATTGTGTGTGTGTGTGTGCCCTGCGATGGGTTGGCATTCCATCCAGGGTGTATCCTGCCTTAATGCCCATAGACGCCTGAGATAGGCACAGGATCCCCGTGACCCGAGGGAAGATCGGATATAGAAGATGAATGAATGAATGAAATCTATGCAACATGTGCATACAGATGTTTCGGCAGGAGCGCAGATCAAATAGTGTCACTTTTGGATTCGATTCATAATAAGTCAAGATGATAAAGATATCAAGATCGACAAATCCAGTCAGAGCACAAATTTGAGCTTATGTAACGGTCGTCAGCAAATGCTTAAAAGTATGTGTTCTTCTCCAAGTTCTAAAAGTAAACTGGAATAAAAAGCTCGGATAATAATAACAACACACTGATTTACAAGTCGCATAAACCGATATTTTATCCACAGTAGAATATTGGACAGATGTTCACCGATCTGTGAATAACGTTAAATAGAATAAAGTTCGACGTATTATCAAAAGATTGGGAGAATATGGAGCAATCTTCGTGCAAAGGGACAGGTGCGGAAATCAGTATGGGATGCCGGTGATCTTCAGGCCCTCAGGTCTGCACGGTATTCAAAGCAGGAATGATTCTGTAATGGGAATTTCCGGATGGCTTCAGACACACTTTCAAAAATCAGTTTTCCTGTGAACAGAGTTTGCCCTTGTCATACTCAAATGCAGGTTGATTCTTTTGAAAACGTTGGATAACAAATTCTCTGGGTGAAAGAAAAGACAGACCGTCCAGCTTATCATGAGTGCTCAGTACAAAAGCCTCCATCTCCGATGGTGTAGGGTGCATTAGTGTCTGTCGAATGAGCAGCTTGCACATATGGAAAAGCACTAATAATGCTGACCCATATATACGCAGACTTTCAAGCAACAAATGATTACATCCAAACGATGTCCCTTTCAAGGAAAGCCTTGCATATTTCAGCACGCCAATGCTAAAGCGCATACTGCATCTATCACAACAGCATGGCTTCTTATGGCGGTGAACTCGCAGATTAAAATATTTGACACATCCTGGAACTGAAAAGTATGATGAAGTCGTCAAACAGTAGAATTCCCCAGCAGCTGCTCCCCTCACTTCCTCGACATATGGACTTTAGTTAGAATAGCGTATACTATACAGAAATACACGTCCCAACGTTTTAGATGTCTAATGTTTATCACTTATTTGACATTTGTTTGTCACCCAATTGTGTTTTTTGTTTTGCTTTTTTTTTTTTAATATAATAGATTCTATTATGTCATATTAAGCATGGTTTCTAGTTTCGACTTTTACTTAGTGCCTTGTTTCCTATTGTTTTCTGCCTTTCTAGGTCTGTTTTCCTAATAATGCTCATGTTTTCATTTCCTGATTATGGATTTTCCCATTATCACCAACACGCTGGGTTGTTTATGAGATGTGCCGTGCCTCTCACAGCATGTCACAGAGTTTAAAAAAGAAAAGAAGATTTGTGCCACAACCCATAATAAAGAACCCGAGAGGGAAGAAACATAAAGGAAATAACGACATATATATATATATATATATATATATATATATATATATATATCTCATTAGTGATTATTTAGATCACCAAAACTTAAATTATTTCTACAGTATAAATGGTCCTGTGAATCAATCTTCACACTCTGCTCATGTACAACATTCTTTCAGCACCGTTTGTGTTTATTGTTCTACACTTGTATACTGTAATGATTTACATAAACGCACAATCCCCTGTCAACCCAGATGCACAGGGTTTCCTCCTCTTGTTTTTTCCTTGTTACGTCACCTCTGGCTTGTTGATGATTAAAAGCATGCAGTACAAAATCATACTATTTAAATGATAACTATTCTAATGTATACCATTTAGGTTCTTGTAATAATGTAAAATCCCTATTTTTGTTGAAATTTTCTGTTTCGTCTACATCTTGTCTTTTTTTTTAGTCTAAAAATGGTGACATTGGGGTCTAGGGCTATTACACAGTGAATTTATCATCTTTCCACCTTCATACATTTTCTCTCCTTCTCTCTTCTTCTCCTCTCTCTCTCTCTGTCTCACGCTTTGAGTGTGAAGGTATTTCATCTATATCAGACTGCAAACTATGTGCGATGATTAATGATGCTGCCCCAGGGTAGCCATGTACAGCCGCCACCCCCTTGTGTGTTTTATATATAGCACGAACAGGACTAATACAGAACACTGCACTATCATTATTACACTTCACTGGCCAATCACAGAATTGAACGCGGTCTCAGAGTTATGTCATGACTGATAGGCAGATGCATTATTGCCAAAAACATTCCATGCAACAGCAGTTAATGATGAATATAGTCTCCCCGGTATAATATTAGATAATATACACCAATCGGACATGATGTTGATTATCTTGTCAAAACACCTGTCAAGGAGTAAGGATATACAGGATTAGGCAGCCAGTGAACAGTCAATTCTGAATGCTGATGCAGGGATCGTCTAAGCAGGCAAGCAGATCTAAGTGGCTTTGTGATGGCTAGACAGCTGGGTCTCCAAAACTGTAGCTCTTGTGGCGTGTTTTGGTTACGCAGTGGTACCAAAAGTGCGCTAAGGATGAGAATTGTGATCCAGTAACAAGGTCACGGGCTCTGAAGGCTCACTGGTGTGCACAAATGTGAGAAAGGGTGTGTGTGGGGGGTGTCTCTCGTCTGATCTCGTCTGAGCCCACAAAAGAGCTAATGTAGCACAAATTGCTGAAGGTCAAGGGTAATGCTTGCACTGAAAGGGTGAAAGGTGTCAGAGCATGCAAGGTCATCATAGCTTTAATAGGTGCAAAGTGGTCAAAATGTCACTTCTGACCCCTGTCTACCTGCATCAAAAACAGAATGGAAAATTCCTACTGGATGGGCATCAAAAACAGACCATGGAAAATTCTGGCCTAGACTGGATAAATCTCTTTTTCTTTTTTTAGATGCATTTAGACAGCCGGGGTAAATCTCTTTTTCTTTTTTTAGCATTTGACGTTGGGGTGCGAGGGGTGCACTATGGGGGTGCGAAAATGCTAACATATTTGTAAGAGATACCACAAAACATTTTCCATGCATGGACAGTTTCGAGCTGTTTATATGGTACCAGTAATATTACCTGGTCGATCCGACTGCATAAGATTTCCCTAACAATGTTCGTTTACCAATTTTTTAGCTGTTTCTGGTGGCTGTGTTTCCAAGCCCATAAATCAGACCATTTTGTTTCCTGTCTCCATGCAACGACTCTGAAAATGAACTCTATCTAATGCCACTAAGAGTAGTGCCTTAATCCTGTTGAAAGAGCAGTCAAGGAGAAAATCCCTCTTTTCATTCTCTCTCTCTCTCTCTCTCTATTCTCAGAACACACTCCCAGGACAGTCTGAAGGTTTAATAAGAGTTACATTTACATTTATTCTTTTGCCAGAAGCTTGGACAGCTTATAATGAAGTAAAATGCACTATACAATCCAAGAGTATAGATGTTTAACAAGCTCAGAGTGGTATAAGAGCTACACAGATGGATTTATCCCCCCCCCCCCTTTCTCCAAAATGCATCACTTCCCTGTCGTGATTGGTCACCAGCAATGTGTCATGTTTATGAGATTAGTCATCTAGATAGGCCATGTGGGTATGCAGAAATTATCCATTACAGCATGTTGTAAAGTAGTCTTACTCTTATCCTCTGTAAAGTGGATTTCTTTTTTTTGTTTATGCATATGCTTTGGAGTGGTTTAATTTAATTTAAAGCGTCATTACTTTTTAATGTTTAATAGGATAGATTTAATTTTGTGGAAGATGATGATGTATATAATTAGGGCTGTCAATCATTTAAAATATTTACATTAACATTAATCGCACGATTAATAATTAATTGTGGAAGATGAAAGCAAAAAAGGGATATCGCAAAACCATATATATATATATATATATATAGATATATATATATATATATATATCTATATATATATATATATATATATATATATAATTAGGGCTGTCAATCAATTAAAATATTTACATTAACATTAATCGCACATTGTCAATGTACCATAAATTAATACTTTTCAAGTTTCTAATAGTCCAACTAAGTAACAGATGTTATAATAATTATAACAAATTCTCTCAAAATCTCTCCCTTTAATAAAATTATTCATTATTTAAACTTTAATTTACTCTGGAAATGATTCTTTGAATATTTCTTGTAAATTAATTAATAGTATCAATCTTGTTAATGTCACTGTTACTTTTTTTAGTGGTTGTTTCAATTGTTATAAAATATAGTACGTGGCTCCTTTAAGAATTCTGTTCCGGTTGCTTTCCATATAAACTGGTGATATTTTTAGGTGATACGGAAGCGTTAAAGTGAATGTGCTTAACTTTGAATTTGTTAATAACGTTAACTTTGACAGCCCTAACATTATATAATGCTGCTGTGTATATATATATATATATATATATATATATATATCTATATATATCTATATATATACGCTATAATACAGCAGTAGCAAATGGTGGAATTGTCAAACTGCAGGTCAGAAACATACAGGTAATACACTTTTCTTCCTCTGCCTGTCTATTGTGTGATCAATAATTCATAAGAAGTGAAGCTTTCACAGCTTTCACATCTTTCTCTCCATTCCATTCTGCATCGCCCCCTTTTTTTGTTCCTGCAAGCTACATCGGGTCATCACTCATCTTCTACAGGTGACATCAAGGCCAAAACACACACAGTAAGACAGACAGGACACACACACACACACACACACACACACACATGCAGTTCTCAGTTAAAGGACACGTAGAAATTCTCTCGGACAATTAGTTTTATTCGCTCTAAATCTCTCATTACAAGGTTTATTGATTGCAGACTGCTGATTAAATTTATAGTCTTATTGCTCTGTTCACTTGTTTGTGGTTGCCATTGCATTTCTATCGATCCGAATCCGAGCCGGATGTTTTATCAACACCTCCAGTCTTAACTCTTCACGCGGCAGCACGACCGTCTTTTAAACGCTCAGTCAAGGTTGTGTTCAGCAATAATCCACTGCTGCTTAAGTTTAATCTCATCTCGGTGGAGCTGTGTAATCAATAATCACATATACATTACAGCACAGTGAAAATAGTTTCTTTTTTTGTTTGGAGGCTGGGGTCAGAGCGCAGGGTCAGCCATGATACGGCGCCCCAGGACACACAGGGTTAAGGGTTTTGCCCAAGAGTGGTAGCTTGGCGATATCGGAGCTCGAACCCCCGACCTTCTGATCAGCAGCCCAGCTCCATAACCAGCGAGTTACAACCAAGCAGAGAAATGTTACATGTTTACACCACAATCATTCCATCTATTTTACACCATGTCTCTGCTTGTTACTTCGAAAGAATCATTACAACGCCTAAATCTGCATCCCAGAATTCAGTGCAGTACATCTTCCAAGAAGACTGGATTTGATAAACATATAAATAAATAATATGGTGATGTGCATGGCGACCTTATATTTCTGATAATGCATTGTTGTTTTCTTTTGCGCTTCCAAAAATTGAGGTAAAACGACTGCAAAAACCTCAAATGATAAATGTAATGCAAATCGTCACTGTATTCTTATAGACCCGTTTTTTGTTTTTGTTTTTTTCGATGTGATATAATGCCCTCATGTCTGCCCTGAGCAGAAATGCATAATTAGCTTAATAGGAGAGCAGATTCACACTAGCAAAAGTGATAAATGTAATAAATGAAGCAGAAGAGGCGCGCTAACCTCAGGCCTCACCCTCGCCATGCTCATTCGTAACTTGCGGATTTGCGCCCAATGTCGGTGCACTGTTAGCTTTATAGCCCCTTTATAGCTCTTTATAGCCATTTATAGTACTCCTTGCTTTGTGGAGAGTGCACTTGATGAGTGGTCTTTGGGGAACCGTAAACACTATGGGGTCTGAAGTGAAAATAAAATGCGAGAGGAAGGCGGTGCAGATGAAGAGCCTCATCCATGTCTTCCATTTACACATGTCCCTTTGGGTTAGAGGGTCATGGGAGCAGGTGCTACATTAAACAACTGTGTGTGTGTGTGTGTGTGTGTGGTGTGTGTGTGTGTGTAAAATGTGATGCAGGAAGCTTGTAATAAATCGTGACAGTGTGAGCTGAGGTGTGAAAAGGTGTGCTGAACATTGGCTCATCTTCCCCTAATCAACTGAGTGAGCTTTTACGTCCAGCCAAAACCTTCTCCCCGTCTCTTTCTCTCCGTCTTTATCTTTTTGGTCTTTTCTCTCTCTCTCTCTCCTCTTTCTCTCTCTCTCTCTCTCTCTCTCTCTCTCTCTCCTCTCTCTCTTCCTCTCCCTTCCAACGCCCACGACGAGCGTGAGATCAATAATTCATGAGAGCAAACAGGAAGTGAAGCCTCTTGCATCTTTCTCCATTTCTCCCATTCCTTATCTCCCTTCCTTTCACTATATGAATTATGGAAATGGGCAAAGGAAGGTGGTGGTGGTGGGGGGGTGTTGTAAAAAAATAAATAAATACAACGTCCAATTTAATAGGAACAAAATAAATATATAAAAGTGCGCCATAGAAAAATAATCTGCCTCTCAGCACTGGGAACGCATTCTTGGCAGTCGGAGAAAGATTTTAATGACAACATCAAATTGTCATTTAAATCGAATCGCGCCTCGTCTCCAGGGGGCCGCCGCAGACACGGTTGGATAAAACGGAGACAAACAACGAGGCTCTTCAGCTCGGCGTATCAGCGTCCATTACTCACATCACGCCGAGGATGAATATTAATTCTGCGGTCGATGCTTGTAAAAATAATTGGCGGGTAAGCACGCGGCCGCGATGTCCTATCGGATATACAGTCTTTTAGCTCCATAGTACGGCGATGCGATCATCATCGTGTCATTTTACTCCCTTTGTACAAAATATATCGTTAATGTCGATAAAAATGAATTACATATTAAATTCATTTTTTCATATTTTCTTAGCATCCGCGCACCACGACAAGTTCCTGCAATCTCGGGTGTAGATGATTGTGATTACCGGAGTAAATATTTAAAATGTATTGCTGTTCCACTTCACTACTGAGATGTGATGAATCTAATCACTTTGATGTCAGATGATTGACTTCTAATTGCATTGGTTGCGGGGTTTTCTGCTTACATCAGCAGTTTGGAGAGTTCTTTCATTCCTTCCTCTCGCTTTCTTTTCTTTCCTCCATTTTTCCCCAGACTCCTTCTTTTCGTTCTTTCGTTTTCAATATTCTGTAGTAAACGCTTTAACCTCTTCTTCAGTGAACCTTGTACACAAGTGGCACACTGATGCGAACAATAAATGGAAATTTGTAGTAATGGTTTGCAGGTTGTGATGTTGGATTTCAAGATGTAAGATCACATTTGTTTTGGCACTTTGAATGTATGCCGAAAGAAAGAAAGAAACTTGAAAATGGAGGGAATGGAAGGAAGAGTGGGAGAAATAAAGAGTGAAATCTAAAAGAAAGTTAACAAAGAAATTAAATTCACTCAAGAAAAAATGGAGGGAGGGAGGGAAGGAAAGAAGGAAAAAATGGAGGGAAGGAAAATGGAGGGAAGGAAAGAAGGGAAGGGAAGGAAAAAATGGAGGGAGGGAAGGAAAGAAGGAAAATCGAAAGAACGAAAGAAACAAAGAAAAAGGAAAAATGGAGTGTAGAAAACATGGAGGGCAGGAAGGAAGAGTGAAAGAATTTAGAAAAGAAATAAAAACATAGTAAACGGAGTCAGGAAAAATGGAGGGAAGAAAGGGTGGAAGAAATAAAGAGAGAAACTGAAAGAAAGAAAACGAAAGAAAGAAAACGAAAGAAAGAAGGCAGGGAACAGAGGAAGGAAGAGTCAAAGCGAGAAAACAGAACATAGAGTCTGGAAAGAATTGAGGGAATGGAGGAGGGAAGGAACGAATAAAGAGAGAAATTCAAAGAAAGAAAAAGAAAGACAGAGGGGGTAATGGTCGGAGGAAAGTGAGAGATGAGGAAGAAGACTAAAATATGCACATTTAGAAGAAAGGAAAGAAAGAAAGAAAGACAGAAAGAGCACGTCAATAACAGATTTCTGTGGTATAAAAAGATTAAAGGGAATAATTTTACCGGGACGGAAATGAGCTCATTAACCGCGATGTTAACTTTATCACACCACACTGCTGCTGATTCCTGTTCTTTAACATCCCGAATGATTTCATTCTTTTCTTCGACTCGAAACAAATGACGTTCCTAAATATCATTGCATTGCTGTAACTGTGCAGGGATAAACACAACTAATCAATAACAATCCTTTTAAGTTGGTCCATTGATGATTTCTTTCCAATAATCAATATCTATTGACAGATTATTAAGAGCGTTTTATTATATTGTAGTCAACACAATAAAGAAAGTGCCTGTAAATATTGATATGTCCGTTAATGTATAGAAACTGCCAATAAATAACTCTGTATTTGTCCAAGTTCATCTCAGGGGAGCAAACGCACGTCATAAACCTGTGCGTGTGTGTGTATGTGTGTGTGTGGTGTGGTGTGTGTGTGTGTGTGTGTTTGTGTGTGAGTGAGAGAGAGAGAGAATAGTGGACCTTGTTGATTTTCTGATTGATTTTTCTTGTTGATTTTTTTTTTATCCTGAGCTTTCCATATGGCTGATATATAGTTACTGCTGAATAAAGAATAAGACTTCTGTCATGTTAGCAATGAAAGTACGATTGATAATGACAGAAGAATCTGCAGCCGATAGTTAGGAGATTAGACAGGGTTGAAATGTACATTTTTGGGGTGAAAGAGTGTAAAAACTGACAGGAAATAAGGTGCGAAAGAAAAGGAGAGTGTGCTCTAGAGCAATCTGAATAAACATGAATAAAAATGAGGCTGGCAGAGGGGAATAAAATGACACACATGGAAACGCATTTGTCACTTTGTCTTTCTGGAAGGGGAAAAAAAATTTTAGAAGAAAGAATGAAGAATTTACACCACTTTAATCAATAATCGCTAAACATACCGTCTTGCAGTTTATTATTATTTTTGGTTTGTTTTTATGTATTCGTTGTGCTTATCAGCTGAACTACAGAATCCGTCTCATCATATTGGCCGTGCTCTCCAAATGGGTGGAGCATACTCTTTCTTTCCCCCATGTCAATCACAGTGCTTCTAGCCAATCAGTGTGCTCATATGCACCTGTGTAACACGGCAGAATAATGCCTTCATTAAATAGATCTGATGTCACTATTCTAACTCGTTATTCTGTCCCACATGAACCAAGACATCATGTGGGAAGGAATAGTGACATCAGACCTTTTTAATGTAACGCACACAAATACACAATCACACTACAGATCTGTATCTGTCTGAACAAAACACGTTTGTTTGCCTAAAAAGCGCATACATTTCGCCTTTTAAAAAATAAAATAAATAATAAAAAGAAATGACATCACACTAGGATCATAGGATCAATCAATCTATATATATATATATATATATATATATATATATATATATATATATATATATATATAGATATATATATTTATTTAATTTATTTATTTTGGCTACATCCGGGAAAAGAAAATAGCGAGGGATATGTCAGTTATTTAGTGAGGCATTGCACAGTATAGCGCTACTTTAGGCGTTTAATAGAGGGTGAAGGAGAGCGAGGGAACACGGGATAGATAAAGCGTTCATTTGCTGTAGTGAAACATGCATGCGAGGGATCTTGTGCTCTGTAGGCCTTCGCAGCTTTTTGGTTATTGTTTAGAACTGATGAAACTAATTGGTCTTGGTCTCTCTGTGCAGGTGCTGCTGTCAGGTCTGATCGGAGTCGTGTCATGGAAAAGACCCCTGTCTCTGGTGGTAAGTAAGGGGAGAGAAAAAACATGTGTGTTTGCCTGGCTTATCAGGCCACCTGGTTTTGGTTTCTGGGCTCACGATTTTGCACGATTATGTAAATCTCATTCGATTGGATAATTTTGTCAAAGTCCAGAAAATCAGCCTAAAGAACCCCACATGATTGAAATATTTTTTCTTGCCACATGTTGGAATTTTTTTTTTTTCCTCCCTCGAGATTTGTTCAGCCGAATAAAGCTCTTGAGAGTTCTATCAGAGCCACGGCTGTGAACGACAGTGATTGCCTGTCACGCAGTGCGCCGTGGAAGGAAAAAAAAAAAAAGAAAAAGAATCCTGCTGCACAGCACTCTGGTGGATGCAATGCAAACCATATGCATTGGGTTTGCTTTCCTCTGCTCCGGAGCACAGCGTTCGGCTCGAGTGTTATCAGAATTCCGCATGACAGCTGTTTATTTTATTTTATTTTTTTCTCCAAGGTGTGGGATGTTATTAAGCACGGTTACTATGAGCCGTACTGATAGTAACATGGGCGGGACGCACGGAACGATGCAATCATGCAGACAGCGATAATAATAATCCACAGGACGGTTCATCAAATATCACATCTCCAACAGTTTCCTCTCACACCCTCCTACAGTGACAACGACACCAGATGGCTTTAAGCCTGTTTTGTGCACATCAGCAGCTCATGCAAATATTGGAAGAGTTAAGTGAAGAAAAAAAAAAAAAGAACGAGTGATACATACAAAGCCCAATTTTGTAGATAAAAAAAGGTCACATTATGTAGACTTTTGATGGAGATGGTAACTTCAAAATGTTGGGACATACCTAGCCCACCCAGGAGTCTTACAGAATGCTGAGGGGTAGTATATTGTAATTTGTTAATAGTTTAACAAATTGCATCATTTCATTTTCCTCCTGAGGCGAGGGCAGAGCATACGCTGGTCTGCAGAACTTTTTCTTAGTCAACAGAAGTCAAAGCACCCTAACTCTTTAAGCATCTGTAGAAATATATACAGTGGATCCTTCGATCGCAAACTTCACCTGAAATGAGTAGGTTGGTAGGTTAGTAGTATCAAGCAAGAATAAATCAAATTAACTCTTTACCTTTGAAAATAGCAGAGGCTGGAATCGGGGAGATGAGAGGCAGGATAGTAGTAGTAGTAGTAGTAGTAGAGGAGGAGTTTATATTCTTGGAAGTAGAATCTCTGGGTGGTCACAACACCTTAGTAAAATATACAAGTGCTTTAAGGGCTGTTCACTTTTAACGGCACTGATTTTTATTATTGCACAATGAAACGCAGCATGCATTAATATGTGAGAGATCTGCTCCTGCACTCTGTGCTGTGTTGGCGAACGAATCCCGAACAACAAAGAACAATTTATTTATACACACACACACACACACACACACACACACACACACACACACTCACATACATAGCTATCTATCTATCTATCTATCTATCTATCTATCTATCTATACTATCTATTATATAATTTGTTGCATTCTCGCTGGGGCACCTCGAGGGTTCGGGGTTCGATTCCCGCCTCCGCCAGTGTGTGTCCTGTTATAGCTACTGTTATAGAAACAGTATTAAATATTTTTTGTTATGGAGTCTGTGCTTAAAAATGAAATTAATATGACCTTAATCCGTGAAAGATAACAATGAAATTCTAACAGTAACAACGAGTAAACACTGAAGGTTACTTATTACTGTAATACATAATATTATAGATATATAATATATATATATATATATATACATACATATATAGTAATATATAATATAGTTGACGGTTATATTTTCCTGTGACAGTGGAGACCTAAGAGAAATGCTCAGGCCTGATGAATGGAACCCAGAGCACATGTTCTCCTTGCTTCAGTGACTGTCAGAAAGACAGAGTCTTTAGGTTCCCAGGGACGAGCTGATCGATCATTGAATACCAAAAAAGCCTCGCTTGGCCCGTGGGGCTAACAAGCCTCGACTCGTTCGCTCCCTTGGGATGAGTATCAATGATGTATAGGTCGATGAGGCTGTGTGTTGAGAAAGTGCACCAGTGTTGCGCTGAATCGTTCTGTCACAGCTAAAGGAGATTAAAGGCAGCACAGAAAGCAGGCTGGGGGAATTCATTGGCTCTCTTTGCTGGAGAGGAAACAGAGTGAGGGGAAGCAGGAAGGGGAGCAGTGTAGAAGGAGGAGTAGTAATGTAGACGAGAAATGGATAAGACAAGACGACACAGATTGCGTTTCCAGCACAGTTCAATCTTACACACACACACACACACACACACACACACACACACCCGTCAGAAGGCAGAGACCCGACAGTGATATTTTGACCTGGTTCTGGTTATAGGGAGTATAAAATCACAAAGGGTGTTCTACATGTAACACTGCCTCTCACACCAATGTAGGCTTATTCTCGAATTTTGTATATTGGCGAGGAGTCTACAGTTTTACTCTAATATTACTGTCAGCAAAACAGAAATCTTGCAGGAAAATGTCAAATATTTGAATGAAACTGGAGTTCAGTGTGATTCAATGATCAAGGTCAACATTTTCAGTGAAATGAAAAAAAAAAAGAACAGTAAATATGAATTTCCTGTGATTTTGTAAAGATGACACGTTATTTATGGTCGCCGGTACAGGTTGCATTGCTGTATTGTGCTGAGTTTTAATGAAGAAACGAATGCGTAATGAAAAAGAAAAAATGTTTGTAAATATCTTCTAGTTTGTCAGTAATGTATCACTGATCAGTAAAAAAAAAATCACTTAAAATTGATTTCAATCATTGTTAATATTCAGTCTTTAATTATATGGCATATGGGGGCAATACAATTTTTTCCCCCCAAACTGACACGACAAAGTTTGAGGCACGCAATTTATGGAATGTCTTACTATAAATACTATAAAGTCAAAATGTGTTGTGCTATATTTAAATCAATCCCTGATTTTACAGCACAATTTGTTGTTTACATTTTTTAAATAACAATTTTCTTATCCAGTTACCAGCACAACAGACAGCAAACGAGCATTTCCATGATTTCAGACACCGAGTATATAGGTGTTTGCTTATATTTTCAGCTGTCACGATAACTTCTTTTTGTTGTGCGATGAATTGCGGCAAAATGAATTGCGCTAAACGATATTATTGTCTTTTTTATGACCATTTAGTTCCACTGATTATATATTGACAGTATGACAATATAAAACCCTTCCAACAAACCTTTTAGACATTGGAACATAATTAGTCAATGGAATCGAAATGTGAAAAAAAAATCCTAATATATATAAAACCAATAATTACAACTCAATTACAACTAAATCATACTAAACAAAAAGCAACATGTTTAACAAAGTCAGTCTAGACTTTTTATGTGTCCATGTCTTCTACCAGATCAGTGTGTGTGTATGTGTGTGTATATATATGCATGCATGTGGGCGAATTACAATTCCCACTAGACAGATGGAAGAACACAGATGGAAGTTCCTTGACCTTATTGATCTGAGTGTGAATATAGAGACTGCATGTATATTAGTAGGTTTCTGCATAATTAATGAGGGAACAAGAACATGTGAGGAGAGCGAGGCTTCTCAGAAACCCTCCGCCGACAAACACATTTTTCTCCTGATGAAATATTAAAGCTTTAAGCAGAATGTTTAATGACGCCGCTGAACGTTTTGGTATAGAAATGTAAGCTACAGTCAGCCCTCCACGATCGCCGGGTTAATGTTGGTAGATTGGAGTTCCCAAGTTTGTCATCAATAATTAAGTGGAATAGTTTTTTATTATTTATTATTAATCTATCATAAATATCCCATTAAGATATACACAGATGTATTATAAATTCTAAATAACTGTGTTTTAAAAGATAATCAACAACCGTACTGTTATATACTGACACTTCAGTTCATCACCTACTGTAAATATACAGTAATTGCCTCCCTCCATCTCTTTGTGCAGTTGTGTGTGCATGTGTGTCTTGTTGTACCTTTCATTCACCTTTGTTGAATAATTTCACTGAATGCAATGTTGGGATGGAATAAAAAAAAAGATGAACAAAAACAACCAGCAGCGTGCATCCACTCACGCTTCCTACTAGCTGCTCATTCACAGCCGTTATGAGCCGCTCACTATATTACTGTATATTACCATATTTAACCAAAACATATCACCAGCTTATATGGAAAGCAACCAAAACCGGAACGTAATTCTTAAAGGAGCTAAGTACCATGTTTAAAAAAAATCCCAAAAAGATTGAAATTAACAACAAATTATTTCATATTAAAAAAATTTTAATTATTATTAAAAAAGTGTAATTATAAAAGTGTAATTTCCAGATCATTTTATTAGAGAGATTTTGAGTGAAATTATCTCATTATAACACCACACACACACACACACAACACACACACACACACACACACACACACACACACAGTAAAGCCAATACTAGACTATATTAAAGCCACAGGCATTTTCAGCACCTTGGCTTTTTGAAGTCTGGTTTTATTCAGGCATGTACTACAATTTGAGTGATTTATAGCAATGGCTGGTCTGCACCATCTGCTGTGTTTTCCCAGGCAAATTACTTTCAGGATTTTTACTGCATCCCTTCGGTAGTTTGCCGAAGTTCTTTAGTAAAAGCTTCACAAAGTGTATCTTCCAGCAACAACCAGTGACACTTTTTTTTTTTTTATAGCTGCCTTTGCAGCGTGATTTGGCAGAGGCTCGATTTTATTCTGCCAATCTACTTAGGCCTACCGCCAGCTACTACGCTTTAGATTGGAACAGACGTAAAATAAAGTAGCTCTGAAGTGCCTCTTGAAAAGCAGTGCGGTGTCTGTGTGGTGGAGCCGTAGAGCTGTCATACTCCCCAATATCGTGTCCATTTCACTGAAATAGGGACATTGCAGCAGTAGTTTTCTCTGGAACATTTGTATTCATTTTTCACATTAAAAAGATCAATGCACACTTGCTCTTGAATCCGCACAATTGTGCATCGTAGTCGTACGAATTCACCAATGTGTAAAAATTGTGCAAAATTGAAATCCAAAAAAAGCTGGAAACTTACTGGACTTAATTCCTTTTTTGTTGTTGTTGTTTTCATGCCTGGCACTGTTTTAGTGAAGTTTCTTTGCCACATGAATTCGTCAGTTGTGTGAAGTAACATGATTTTAATATAAATTTGATTCAAATTAATATAACCATGGTACCATGAAGAAAGCCATAATTAGTGTATCAGCATAACAACACAAGGTCAAGACAAGGAAAATTCCATTGCCCTTCCCCCCCCTCCCCTATGTATATGTAGCTCACAGCAACATTAATTAACAGTGTTGGCGAATAATGAACGATCAGAAGAAATTGTTAACAGATGAGAAAATCATTTGTAAAGAATAGAAAAATATGGAGTTGCTGGGGATAAAGGTACAAACACATATTTACAGTTAAATACATTAAATACACATTTACAGTAAGCAGATTTGTGTTCAGTTTGTGGCACTTGTTGTCTGCTGTGGTAAGAACATGCTTTGCTAAATTTAAACAACAAGATGCTGATCCCAAAAGTTAAGTTATTATTTAGTAAACAGTGATGGAGAACAATACAAGTAAACATATTGATTAGTAATGTGATGTACGCAAAAACCTGTGGATAGCGCCTATGTATAAAAAGCTGCCGATGGCATATTTCCCATGAAGAGCAGTGTTATATTTGTCTTCTTGTATTAACCTGTAACGGTGGGTGGTGCGCTGCACAGACACACGGGGAAACGGTGAAACGAGAATTCCAAAAACAAAGATTTATTTACAAAAACGAAACAACAAAAGAGACGCCGCTCCAAATAACCAAAAGACGCCGCTCAAACGGAGCAGCCAGGTTGGAAGCCTGCGCGCCGTGCGCGCCGCGTGGTACCGGGAGTACCGGAGATACCGGAGATTTGGAGCCGGAGGAAAGCGGAACAGGACCAGATGGAAACAGAGAAAAGGTTAGGGACCGGAGGAAGCGGGAACAGGACCAGACTTAAATCGAGCCGGAACGGGTCCGCGACACAACCCATGTGTGTAAGTCACGAGCCCGGACGGGGAAAGAAGGGAGAGCCGGGCTGTGTAGGGAACACCTGAGCGTGTGTGACCTGAGCGCGTCAGGGTGTGTGGGTGTGTGTGAAACGAGCAGGGCGGAGCCGGCAGCTGAGGTGTGGTTGTTGTGTGTGTGAAAACGAGCAGGGGGGCGCGAAGAACCAGGTTGACTTACTTTGCTTGTGAAATGGTCCTTATTTTGTGTAGGCTTGAGCAGGGCTGTGTGGTTGTTGCTTGATTACTTTGTTGTGGTTGTATTAAGAAATGGTCCTGACATGTTAGGTCACCTGAGAGGGCTGTGTGGTTGTTGCTTGAGGTGACCTTGGGTTGTATGTATGACCTTGTTTCAGAGAGGACGAGAGAATGTGTGTATTGTGTAAGTTGTAAGTATAGTGTGAATGTGAATGTGTAAGTATTGGAAAACAGAACTATGCATGGTGTGTAAGAAAGCAGCTGGGTTATTTCCATATATTAAGTGAGTAGAAAGGTCATAGGTGTGCAACAGGTCAAGTGCCTGTGTGTGTGTGAGTGCCTGTGTGAGTAAGAGTGAAGGGAATAGGACAAAGGTCCTGAAGATTTATCAAGTAGTGTGAAGACAAATGCATGGCTAAATGTGTGTAACAGTAAATTCAGTAGGTAAAATAGCATTCTAGTAGAAAAACACAATATAAACTCTCTCTCTTTATCTATCTGTATTTGTATTCGCTTAGGAGCAAGAATTCTGCACACTGAAATTCGGAGGCACAAAGGTTCCCGCGAGACGCCCGTTAACACTGTGCCACTCTGTCACGCAGTCAGTTATAACCTCCTCAATGTTCCTTTGTTGAGTTCATAGCGAGAGCATTGTCTTTGTTTGGTTAATATTATACCGAATATTATACCGAACAGTATCGCAAACACTATACGATGCAGTCTTTATCGTAGTGCATCTTGTGTATTACATTCTTAGACCGCTGTATTATTATTTAGTGTGGAAATGCTGAAACTTTAAGTACGCCATTATCCAAGGTAAAATACCCAATAAAGAATGTTTTCCTTTCCTCTTTTAGATATTAAGGCACAGTTATTAAACTCTATTGTTAAATAATATTAAGTAATATTTTATTAGTATGGTACGGATTATCCAAATTTACATGATCTCTTATGGGGAAATTTGGCTGTCTATGTCCCGGAGAACTAATTTAACTCGTAAACCGAGGAACCTCTGTACAAGTGTGTGTGTGTGTGTGTGTGTGTGTGTGTGTGTGTGTGTGTGTGTGTGTGTGTGTGTGTGTGTGTGTGTTTCACAACATCAATGCATTACTACTCCTGCATAGGGTTAGCACACACAAACACACAGGAATAGTACTGCATTCAGACACAGGAGATTCATTCATTCATTCACAGGGTCACGGGGAGCCTGTCTCTATCTCAGGCGTCTATGGACATTAAGGCAGGATACATCCTGGATGGAATGCCAACCTATCGCAGGGCACACACACACACCACACACACACACACACATTCATACACTAGGGACAATTGTTCCAAGGTGCCAATCAACCTACCGTGCATGTTTTTTTTTCGGACCGGGGGAAACCGGAGAACCCAGAGAAAATACCCTGTGAGGCACGGGGAGAAGAACATGCAAACCCCACACACACATGGCCGAGACGGCAGTCGAACACCCGGCCCCTGGAAGTGTGAGGCGAACATGCTAACTACTAAGCCACCATGCTCCCCCTCACACAGGAGATATGCTGTTGAAATCGTAGTTGTGAAGCTAAATGCATGTAGGTAATTGAAAAAAAGGAAATTTAAAAGATAAGGTTTATATAGAAGATAAAGAAAAGGAATCAGGTGATTAAGTTCCACTTCGGTGGTTCCATCATTTGGACAAATAGTGAAACAATTGTATTGTGCTTGAGCCATTTGTGCTAATAGTTTCAGATAGGGATTTAGTAGAAAGGTAATTTGTTCCGGACACAGACAGGGGGTACTGAATAGTGGGGTGGAAACAGATGAATATTGCAGGACACAAATTCAATTTAAACACGTTTGTAAACAGAAATCCCGGCTATTCCTAGGTATACTGTATTAGATAGGAGCAAAAGAAAGATGAATTGCTGGTAAATATCATTAATATAGGTCGTCTATCAGACGTCAAGGAGTGGACGTATATAAGTTAAAAGTGGACAGCCAGGGGTTTAGAACCATTTCTTGATGTGATTTAGCATGTCACTTTAAAAATGAAATACATTTAAGATTAAAGAGAAATGAAAGCTGAAGCTTCAAATATGTGTTGAAGAAGAATACGAACAGAGGAAAAGGGGGAAACATGGAGAGAATGAAGGAATCTTTGGTTGTCGGTTTGTTCCCGAAAATGTACATTAACTAAATTGAGGAAGGACGGCAGAAGGGATGAGTTGAGCCAGACAGTAGAGGGATTGTCTAACTTGAACTAGTTTATAAGTAATAACTAATGATAATTGTATGAACAATGACTAATCCTCGCTTTAATTCTATAGATTTATGTTTTTATTTAAAATTAGGAACAATGAGGCAAGTAGAAAGCAGAAATGTCAAGAGATGTCAGGAGTCTATAGGTTATGGTGGCCTTTTCAGTGCTTCCCTCACCGTTCAGTTTTATTCTATCGCATTGATTAACCTTTTCTGCTGACACACTAAGGAGTTTTGTTTGTCTCTCTCTATCTCTCTCTCTATCTGTGTGTGTGTGTGTGTGTGTGTGTGTGTGTGTGTGTGTGTGTGTGTGTGTGTGTGTGTGTGTGTGTGTGTGTATGTTGGTAATCAGAGAGAGGAGATTTTTTTCTTTTGTCTTGAAGTGTTTGTAGAAAAACATAAATACCCCCAAAAATATCAATATAGGGTTCTTTTTAGCAGATCTAATACAGCCTCTGAATAGTTTCACAATCATCTAATTGCAATCTTCTGTAAAGTCTCAGTACAGTGTCACCTCAGACAGTCTCTTGTATAATCCAAATATAGTTTATAGAACGGTCCAAATAGTTAGTACAGTTGCCGAATGCTCTCGAAAGAGTTTCAGTACAATCTCAATAGTGTCTAATGAGAGACCCGGTATTATCTCAGTATATTCTTAGTTTATTCTTAGGTAAGTAGAGGTCCTGCTGTGTGATTTTTACCTTTTATATTTTCTTCATATCCTTTAATTATCTGTCTATGCTTAAGACTACATTTCTTCCTCATCTCCGCAACAGCCACCCTGTATTCATCAGGATACTATTCTATAGTGTAGTGTAGTAGAACATATAGATATATATATATATATATTATATATATATAGATATATATATATATATATATATTATATGTAGGTGTATATAGATATATATATATATATGTGTATATATAGTATATATATATATATATATATACAGTATATGTGTGTATATATATATATATATATATATATATATATATATATATATATATATATTACATATATATATATATATATATCATATATATATATATATATATAATATTATATATATACACACACACATATATGTGTTAGACGAGTAGCTCTAGTGTGATTTATACAGCATCGCATTTTACAGAATTGTTACTATAGTAACCACTAATACATAGGAACTTACACTCAAAATCACTCAAAAATCACTCAAAAACATGAAGGTGACTATACGTATATAGTGTATAACATCAATTTTAATAGTAAATTGCTGAGGTGTAGGAGGTGAAAAGGATTTTTGGGATTTGCTGATGTCGGAATATAATCATCTCTGTGTCATAGCAGTGTCTCGCTCGTTTCTTACTTTTCTTTTTTTTTTTTCCCGTTATTTTGAAGAATATGCTTAACTCTGTGGTCCCATTGATTGATATAATCGCGTTAATAATTAGTGTACATTATTATTGCAGCATGTTCTACAAATTTGAGGGGAATAAATGCAACATGGTTATAAATGATCTCGCTGTCTACTCTGTGATGGAAATGAGAAGAATAAGCAAGAGCGTGCTGTATAAATGATCAACTGTTATGATTAATGTTTGACATCGATGTATATGAGACTAAGCAGAAATAAAATGGAGGCACTGGAACTGCAATACCAGACTATAATGGAGCATCAGAGTGTGCTGGTAGGAATTGGTGATGCAATTTTTATTGTAATATGAAAGAATTATTATCACCGTAATTGAGCGAGACAGCAGAAAATCTTTCGTTTCATTATTATATGGACATCTCCTTTCTCCATCCAATTATTACTCAAGATTTTCTTCATGATTCCGCTTTCAGTAACCTGCGGGATAACCTGCAGTACAGAGCTTTCAACATTTTATCATTTGAAATCAAGGGTATCGTATCGTGGACCTCACGGAATCTTAATGTAATGAGTTCAACATTGTACAAAGTCAGAGGGTTAGTCTCCATTTGTGCAAAACCAAAATAAACCCAAATTGCATCACCATCATTTGTTTAGATTTATAGTCATTTCTCGTGGCATTAGAGCCGAGTTCTCAGATATCACAATTACATGGTAGAGTGAACCTCACTTCAAACATGTCCTATCTCCCTCTTCTCTGCTCTCAAAAAAAACTTTACAATGCTTTTAGGAAAAAACTGGGCCAAGGTTTTTTTTTTTTAGCTATTACTTCTCCTTTCTGCCACTGCAGCACTTTTCTATATTTATTTTATGCTAATTAATGGACACCTCATAGGCATAGCTGACTCCTGGGATGCTGGGAGTGCTGTAGATTTTGGGGAATCATGGGAAGGCTGTGGACAAGGACAAGGCAGGGTGCACAGAATGTGTCAGGATGCCTGGGAGGTTAGGGAATTTCTCTATGCTGGGTATGTCAATGATGGGTGTAGCAGTTATACTGGGTGGACGCAGGATAACAGTGAGGAAAGGGTCGCTGGAGATATCAGTGAGGCTGGGTATGCTTGGAATAACAGTGATGCTGGGAATAACAGGATGGGTATGGTGGGGGTAGCAATGAAGATAACAGTGAGCAAAGGGATGGTGGGGGTAGCAGTGAGACTGGGTATGCTCTCGATACCACTGAGACTGGGAATGCTGGGGATACAAGTAATGTTGGGAATACTAAAGACACTAGGAAGGCCCGGCACCCCATTGCTAATCGGAAGGTCAGGGGTTTGAGCCCTGGTATCGCCAAGCTGCCACTCTTGGGTCCTGGAGCAAGGTCTGTGCTCCAGGAGCGCCATATCATGGCTGACCCTGGGAGCTGGGTTATGTGAAGAAAGAATGTGAGCAATTGAGGGTTAAGGCCCTTGCTCAAGGGCCCACTAGTGGCAGCTTGGTGGTGGTGGGATTTGAACCTGCGACCTTCCAGTCCAGAGGCCAATGCCTTAACCACTGAGCTACCACCATCTATAGACACTTGGTGGATATTTTACTGACACTTCAGTGTTGCTGTAGTGGTGTAACAGACCTGCTGTGGACACTGCACATGTGTATTCAGTGTGACAAATCTGATGCATTATTTAACGAGTATCCAGCAGAGTAACAGACTGACATGCAGCGTCCCCCCCCTCCTACAGAAACGTCAAGCGCTGACCCTGCTCTCAGACCGAATTAATCTCAGTGTACGGCTCTCAGCAGCTCACCCAGGTGTCTCTTATATACTGCTAATTGCTATAAAAGGAGGTAATTAGTGTTTTTACTTCACAGTGCTGAGCTCAGCAGCCGAGTGTGCCGGTGCTGTTTTTAACCACCGTGGCCT
Source organism: Kryptopterus vitreolus (assembly GCA_030449085.1). Taxonomy (NCBI): domain Eukaryota; kingdom Metazoa; phylum Chordata; class Actinopteri; order Siluriformes; family Siluridae; genus Kryptopterus; species Kryptopterus vitreolus. Next base: position 2,563,052 of record JACRUU010000010.1, on the reverse strand, counting down.
CGAAACGGCCTGCATAGGATGGAGGGATGAAGGACAGAGGATGAAAGACAGCTCAGAGTGATGTAGTGTAGTGGGGGAAAAGCAGGCTAGATTTGTTCTCTCAAGGACATAGCTACTTTTTTTTTTGCCATAGAGTGTTTTATAGATTTGTATACATATAATATGTTGCTAGGTTCTGCGGTCCTTGTTATTCAGGAGTACTGTCTTTTTGCCCTCTCTCTCTCTCACGCTCTTTCTCTCTTTTTTTGCACACACATCCACATACTCACACACACCTTTGCATTTTCCAGTGACACGTCGATCGGTTTTTATGCTCTGCTCTGGTCTGAGATTTGTTGTTCTATGAGGAACACACACACACACACACACACACACACACACACACAGTGAGGTGAAAGTTATTTTCCAACTCACAAGCTGTTGTTTACGTCTGAGACTGAACACACCCCGACTTTCCCCGACTTTGGACTTTCAACCGCCAACACCTAGCGTAGGAGAGAGAACAGCAAAACACATTGTGCCGGCTGTGTGTGTGTGTGTGTGTGTGTGTGTGTGTGTGTGTGTGTGTGTGTGTGTGTGTGTGTGTGGTGTGTGTGCGTGCGCAGTTATATTTAAATACCTACAGTTACAGTGAAATACTGCGCGATGATCATTTTTGTTGCACCAAAGCTTTTATTCTGCAACTATTTCTCTCTCTACCTGTCTCTCTTCCTGTCCTTTCCGTCTCTATTTATATTTGTCTCTTGCTGTCTGCCCCATGTCATTTTTCAGTCTATCTGTCTGTCTCCCTATCTATCATTGTGTCTCACGTCTTTCACTTTTGCTGTGCAGTATATCTTTCTGTGTGGGTCTCTTTCTCTCTCTCTCTCTCTCTGCCGGTCTCATTTTTCTCTTTGTCTGTCTGTCTCTGTCTCTTTCTCCCTCTCATAGTTTGGGGGAGGGGGGGGGTCATAAAAATGATTCAAATAAAAATAACCACAGAAACAGGAAGCAGAAAAGGCAGTCTGATTTACCACTCTCTGTCATCCATCTTTTGGACGCTGACCAGCTTCTGTGTGTGTGTGTGTGTGTGTGTGTGTGTGTGTGTGCGCGTGTGCACGTGTGTGTGTGTGTGTGTGTTTATGTGTGTGTATACGATGTCTCTCTGCACTGCTGCATGACTCGTTGCAGGGGCAGGACAGAGATAAATGGGAAGTGGATGGGAAAGAGGACCAAAGGGAGGAAAGAAAAGCATAAATCACTGCAAGCTACAGGTGTGCATGAGCGACCAGTGACTGCAAAGACCATCACATCCACCCACTCAACCACCTAACACACACACACACACACACACACACACATAAAAGATGGCTCGTCTCCCAAGCCAAAAGCTTAAGCACCTGTAAAATTAATTGGAGCGCTTGGCAAACAAAATGAAAGGCGGAAGGTCTTCCGATTCTTTTCTTCACGCCATCATTTCTTGAAATATTCCTCCCCCTGTGCACCTGTACGCAGTCTGAAAGAACTCGCGCAATCAATTTCTCAGAAGACGTCTTACCACATGGCAGTATCCGGATCAGCCTCTTCTAGTGCATGAATTCTTGGAATAAACAAAAACACACACACACTCACACACTCTACATTGTAGAGTACATGTGTAATAAAAGAATAACGCATTGCCTGTATATCCCTCTTGTTCTTCTAATATACATAGCTAAATTTAAATAAAACACATTTTTTTTATATATAATAGTGTACCAGGGGAAGGGGGTATCTCAGTGGTTAAGGCATTTGCCTCTGGACCGACAGATCACAGGTTCAAATCCAACTGCCACCAAGCTGCTGCTAGTGGGCCCTTGAGCAAGGCCCCTAACACTCCATTGTGTAGTTGTAAGTCGCTCTTGATAAGGGCGTCTACCGAATGCCATAAATGTAAATGTACCAGGAAATTCATAGATAGTGGGTGATCGCAGGCGCTAGAAATCAAAACACAACTGATTGATTGATGGATTGCAGTTTTGATGAATACATTTTCATTTACAAACTCGAGTATATAAATAAATACCGTATTAAGACCTCAATATGCGTTCCTGGACTCCAGGTTAAGACAGTTAGACATTCATTCCACCTCCAGAACAGGAAAAAGTGCTCCTTGTACATGGAGAGACTGTGGGACCAGAGGTTGAGGGTCAGAGAGAGCGTGGTGCAGTGCAGGGAGAGATAAGTGCTGTCGGGTAAAGTGTTGTGGTTTTTTTTTTTTTTTGCTTCGAAGGAAAACATAAGTGTTTTAAATCTGATGCAAGCAGCTACAGGAGGCCACTGGAGGTAGCGTACCAGCATAGAAAGATTTGTCAGTATGCCAGGACCTTCCTGCTTCAGTTTATCATTAGTGCTGAAAAGCCGACCTGTGGGGATCTCTTTTAAAGCTTCGAACAGACACTCAGCTTTTCCGTGGCAAAAGCAGAAAGCTGTCTTGATACCAAGCGTGCACTAAAATGCTACATTTCATGACACGCGATCCGGTGTCCCACATTCTGATTGTTTACAGAAATGACTGTGGTCTGTGAACACGACCGGGATTGTCACTGATGGACCGAAAGCCATCTGTGAAACTTTTCCACCACTCAAATGACTGCGTCTGAGAGCCTCACCACCCCACCGTGCTTAAAGTCCTCTCTAGATACGTCCTTCATTCACAAGAAACTCCCCACGCTGTTCCCCCCTGCACACACCAATTCTTCTGTCTGCCATCCTGATTAATGCTCTCTGGACTGGCCTGCGACATGTGCGCCACCTATCAGTTAATATGACTCACTAGCCACCTACTACTGCATGTGCTACCACCTTGCTTCAATCCATGTAATAGTCCTGGTTAGACTTTCTCCTCGTACAATAAACCCAGGGATTCATCAGATCGCTTTTAAACAAAATAATCCCCACACTCAGACCGAGCACATTCGGGAAAGAAATGAAACGATTCAAAATAAAAACAATATGGAAGGATGTTTGATCTGCTACAGGAGCTGCGCACTATTTTCAACTCCATAGGGGATTGTGGGTGAACCGGCTGCTCATGCTGGAGAGATAAAGAACAGATGACGAAAAAAAATGAATGGGCGGTGATGAAACATGCGAGATAGAATAGATGAGGTATGAGTGTGTTAAACACAGTAAATATTGCAAATATAAATATGGTGCTATCGGATGTGTGTGTGTGTGTGTGTGTGTGTGTGTGTGTGTGTGTGTGTGTGTGGATAGAGGAGCTCAAACAAACATCCTTTTATTTCTCACCACCTGATTACCGAAGCACTTATCTGTCCTTAAACTGGGGTGATTAAACAGAGAATGCTGACCACTGAGGTGTGTGTGTATATGTGTGTGTGTGTGTGTGTGTGTGTGTGTATGTGTGTGGGTCCTGGTGGGCTGATTACAGCTGCCAGGTTAGCCTGATGATATCAGGAAACATTCTGCTCAAACGCAGCAAGCAAAACAAAATCTGTAAAAGGCTAATGGAGCGTCGACAACAGCAGGTGCACACGCGACCTCTAGATCGTCCTCATGATAAATGCTTCATTCAAGCTTTTCTCCTTCACTTCTGCACCAGTGAGAGCGAAAAATGTTAACAAAGTGACTTCCTGTAAATTCCTAGGCGAAAAATTACAGCAATGAATGTCCAGACCAGCATCACAGGAATTTTGTTGGCGATTCACTGCCGGAGCCTTGGCCTTGAGTGGCTTACAGTCCGAATCCAATTGCCTCTTAATACCATCATTATGATAGCACAGCTAGAGAAACCATACATATTATGCAGGAATGCAGTGTAACGGAGCACTGCGTCACAGACAGCAAGAATGAATGTCATTACTGGAGTAAGAAATCCAGTGAACACTCTTTGACATTCATTATTAAATACCTGCGAGACAGCCCTGGAGTCAGCAACTCGCAATCTGATTGGTTAAAGCAACAGACTTCGCCCGCAGTGCTGATCCTAAAGGGCTTTTGGCAGATACCTTTGATCCCAGCAAAACATGATGTAGCAGGCTGAAATCGGACTGGATCCTTACAACTTATGTGAATTAAATGAAATGTATGAAATGAAGAGAATAGGCTATTTGTAACTAGAATGTGACATTTCCTGAAGAAAACGTGAATGGTGTGGCTTGATGTGACGTGACGGCGCTGTATTACCCATATAGCAATTCCTTATGCTGAGTCTGTTCATATGGTACATGTCTACCTTCATGTAGCTTTGTAAGCCAACATACTTTGTGGTCGGGTGGGATTCACTATTCGTTTTCTAATTGGCCTGAATGTCGCAGGATTCCGAGCGGGTCTTGTGTTCGTTGGACATATGGTCGCGACCCAGGCTGTACCACCTACAAGTGGATCTGCCATATGTGCATGTCAGACGCTCTGGGGCCGAGCTGTTACACTCGACTTTTATTCTCCATCCATTTTCTATGGGAGAAAAATTGTGGGGGTTTTTTGGGCCCGGTGTCAGAACCCTGCAGGGCGAATCCTTAGAAAAGTAATAGCACACCTTGCATAACCGGACCGCATGATTTAGTCCAGCGGAGAACTGTACAAATGTATATATGATATATACATGATATACTATATGATATATACATATAAAAAATTCTAGTATCTGCTTTTTAAATGCCAACATTGGAAAATATACCTCCTTGACATATTTTCAAAGATAAAATACAATGAAATATATGTATTGGAATGCTATTTTATTTACAATTACTTTGATCTGTGTTATTTTTAACCACAGTTACAGAATAAGTGGTCCTCAAATTTACCAGAAAAAAAAAAAGCGTCTGGCTATGGAGAAGAAATTAGCTAGCGTTGCACAGTAGTACCTACCTTTATCTTCAGGGTGAATACTTAATTACACTTCATGTGCTTGTTATAATAAATGAAGCCGTGCTTTTTATTAGACCTGAAGGATTAGAAAGAAATTGGAAAGAAAAGCGTTTTTAAAACTAATGGGCCATTTCTTTTTCTCTGCAGATAAACAACTAGTACATCTAGTGGTACAAATGCTCATTTTACAGATGCTAGTTTTACAGACAGTAGTTATACAGTGCAAATGTTAGTTTTACAGAGGCTAAATTTGCGAATGTGTAGTATTTTATTGCAAAAGGAAAACCCATGCAGATCTGTATGTGATAAGAACTATAAACACATTTGGAAGAGCAGGCAGTATAATATGACTGTGCATGACGAGCAGACGCTCAAAACACCTTTCCGTATCCCCATGACTTTTCTTCCGAACCGTCTTTCTTTATCAGTGTGATTTTGACATCCCCGACAACAACAGCATGAACAGAGTGAGCAGCCGAGCTTGATAAATAGCCTTATTTTTGTGTTAGCATAGATAGCAAGGCTTAAGAGCGGAGTCATGTAGAGCGCAAGAGATAAGAAAAAGAGAGCGCCGTACGCGCTACTGTACGGACCTGATCTGACGCAGAAAGTGAAGGAGCTTTAAGAAGAATAAACAGAAATCCTACACTTTCTATTAGAGAGATGATGATACAGAGGAGAGCTGAGATTCACAAGCAGGAGAATGTTAGATGCACTCAAATATACAAGCTTATAAATTCAATATAATACAGACGACAGTTTGTAATTTGGTATTTCAGAGATGCCCAAATTAGTGACCTATGCTTAAGACCACCTTTCCAGATATGAGAGGGGGGGATGCCATAGCTGTATTAGGAATCGACTTTTCATTCATTCATTCATTCATCTTCTACCGCTTTATCCGTTCTTCACTCGGGTCACGGGGAGCCTGTGCCTATCTCAGGTGTCTATGGGCATTAAGGCAGGATACACCCTGGATGGAATGCCAACCCATCGCAGGGCACACACACACATTCACACACACATTCATACACTAGGGACAATTTTCCAAGGTGCCAATCAACCTACTGTGCATGTTTTTGGACCGGAAGGAAACCGGAGAACCCGGAGAAAAACCTCCTCGAGGCAAGGGGAGAACATGCAAACTCCACACACACATGACCGAGACGGGAATCGAACCCGGATCCTGGCGGTGTGAGGCGAATGTGCTAACCACTAAGCCACCGTGCCCCTCTGGAATCGACTTCTACTACACAATAAATTGAATTGTATCACATTGTGAAGTGAAAGCTTGAAAATTAAATGTTTTCAGTTTTTAATACGAAATTATGAATGAGAGGAACTTTCCTTTAAATATAATGCATGGTAATATGCTACATTTATTTTCCTCCCGTAGCTCTCAGTCAAGTCAAGTTTGCTCACCGCAGCTTTAAATAATACTGTTCTAGATACAATTTGTGCGTATAATGTGGATTCTAACTCCGTTATTGCTTTTGTTAATTGAAATCGGTACAGAGCATATAGTTATTTGTTTGTGTGTTTAGCCAGGTTATTCCAGTCGAGAGTGAACCATCAGCCAAGGAGGTGGCTGTCATGTAATACAAGTGGATGCAAGTGTACAAACCTTTATTACTAATACAAAGTGAAAACAAAATACAAAGAAACTAGAAACGGGGAATGAAGAGAGCAAACATGAAATAAAAAGTTTTCAGTGAATCAGTGGGGGAAAAAAAAAGATATGATGAGGTGAAATGGCTAAAGGGAGATGTAGTCTTGACGTAGTCCCGTAATTCGGCACGTAAACCGCACAGCAGCACTAGAAACACTTCCTCCGTCCCCCTCCTTTTATCCTCCCTCTGATCATTGAAAGAGTGGTTAGCCGAAGTGAACACAGGCGCACTTGTGAACTTCCCGGTGCTCGGCCACGCCCCCTCTGCCACAACCACGTTAACACGACTTCACTTTAATGGTATTAATTTGATGTGAGCGATCTGCTACTTCGAGGTACTTAGATGTGTTTTATTTACAAAAAACACGCAGCAACGTGCATCCACTCACGCTTCCTAAATGTCCCCGAATTACACCTACTAGCTGAGCTCCTCACTGTATTACCTTATGTAACCTAAACGTTTCATCACTTTATATAGAAAGCAACCAAAACCTGAACATAATTCTTTAAGGAGATCAATATTAAAAGTATAATTAGTATTATTCCAGAGTGAAATTAATGATTTTATATGTATCATTTTATTTTGTAGAGATATTTCGAATGAAATTTGTATATTTATAACATAGGTCACAATTAGAGTATTTAAAACACGAACACGTGCAATTAATCACGATTAAATGTTTTAATCCCTTGACAGCTCTAATTTCAACGTAAACTAATAAATAAATAAATAATAACATTTATTGGGGCACGGTGGCTTAGTGGTTAGCACGTTCGCCTCACACCGCCAGGGTCCGGGTTCGATTCCCGTCTGTGTGTGTGTGTGTGGAGTTTGCATGTTTTCCCCGTGCCTCAGGGGTTTTTTCTCCGGGTTCCCCGGTTTCCTCCCGGTTCAAAACATGCACGGTAGGTTGATTGGCACCTTGGAATGCCCACCTAATGCCCATAGACGCCTCTGAGATAGGCACAGACTCCCCGTGACCCGAGGGAAGATCGGATATAGCGGTAGAAGATGAATGAATAAATGAAAATAACATTTAAAAAAATAATAACATTTAGAACCTGAATGTTTTGCTTTTGTAAAAATACTGGGAAGTATAAATAAGATGTAAATAAAAGTTTCATTATGTACAAACTTGCTCGTGTAGTATTCCTTATCCTTTGCATGGACTCACAATGCTTACACTTTTTTAATCTTGGCGTATGAGACATTCTATATTACTGCACCTGAGAAATAACACACCTAGCGTCTCTCCCTCGGATTTCCTCAGTACGACCTGAGGCTCAGGAGTCATAAAAGAGAAATATTTTCACTTCTAGCTAGCAGTAATCGGTACCAAAGACACCTGGGTCTCTCTGGAGTGCTCTCTTTCTCGCTCCATCTTTTTTGTTATTCAACAACGGCTTGTGTTTCATCTAGACGCTAGTGACTCGCTTACCGCCGTCGGCTTTCTGCTGTTATACAGAAAAGGGTGAATTTGCAATTACAAACACAGCATTTCATAATAAAGCAAAAAAAAACAACACACAAAAAAAAAACAGCTAACGAGCAACTGTTCACTTTTTCTCTTTCCTCTGTCCTCAATGACTTGTCTCTCTATGATTAATCCCTAATACACTCTACTAGTGTCTGTTTTATTTAGGCTCTATCATTTCATTTATATTCATGAGATTCGTCTGCTCCACATATGACGTCGACACAATAGACACATTCTTGCAATAGCATTTTCCAGCGGAGAGGTGGATGATATTATTCCATAATAGGACATCTTGTAGCTATAAACTATAAAAACCACAACATTGTGAAGGAATGGTGTTTCTTGTGAACCAGAACAAAGAAATTTCAAATCCAAATTTCATTTTCTGCCATCCAAACCCTCCGTAGATTTTTTTATTATTATTACTGTTATTTTCTTACTCTATCATTGTGACTTGTCAGTCTTCCTGTGTGCCTGCTTGAAAATAAACCAGATTTTTGCTTCCCCCAACACACACACACACACACACACACTCGTCTAATGAAAGGAGGAGGGTGGGGAGCTCAATTTTTAAATAAAGTGGAGCATGTTGCTATTGATCTGGCTGGCACCCAGGTACGCAGCCACCAGATTGGGGTATTGATCACAGCATCGAGGTCGTACAGGCCCCTGCTCTTAGAACACAGCGAGCCGATTTACTCCGAAATTTATCAAATCCAGACAGCAGGGTGAGAGAAAAAAAAAGAAAGAAAACAAAGTGAGCGGATGTGCATGTGTACGATTACCTGATTTGAGTCATGTACGGATACATTAAGAATGTATGTATATACTTGTTCAGAAACTATTTCTTTCTTTGAGTGGATTACTCCTGAATTGCAGTACCATTGACTTTTGAAATGATTTTAATGATTAGTTTATTTTTAATAGCTCCTTCTTCACTGGCCTTGCTATTCACATCGGCAGAAAAGTTTCAATTACAAAACGACGTGATCAGAAGAGTCAGGCGAATGTTGGACATAACAAATATACAACCCCAATTTTAAAAATGCTCTGTAAAAAAACAAAAAAAAACATTTACAGATCTCATACACCTTTGTTTTATTAACAATAGAGCATAGAAAACGCATGTTTAAGACAAGTATATTGCTATTTAAAAGTAATGTAAAATTTTAAGGCTATAACAAGCCTTAGAATAGATGGGACACGTAACAAAAGCAGAACAAGAACATTTTGTAACTTTTTAGGTTCCTCGGCAGCAGGCCAGTAATGTGATGAATATATAGAACACCTTAAAGAGGCAGTAAAATTTTGTGTGTGTGTGTGTGGCGGGGGGGGGGGACTGCAATGGACAAATTGTGGACCAATTTAAGTATAATGTTTCTCACTATAAAATTTCCAAGGCATTGAATATCTACACGGCACGCTGGTTTAGTGGTTAGCACGTTCGCCTCACACCTCCAGGGTCCGGGTTCGATTCCCGTCACAGCCATGTGTGTGTGGAGTTTGCATGTTCTCCCCGTGCCTCAGGGTTTTTTTCTCCGGGTTCTCCGGTTTCCTCCCCGGTCCAAAAACATGCACGGTAGGTTGATTGGTACCTTCTAAAATTGTATGAATGTGTGTGTGTGTGTGTGCCCTGTGATGGGTTGGCATTCCATCCAGGGTGTATCCTGCCTTAATGCCCATAGACGCCTGAGATAGGCACAGACTCCCCGTGACCCGAGGGAAGATCGGATATAGCGGTAGAAGATGAATGAATGAATGAATGAATATCTACAGTGTATAAATGGTGCAGAGATTTTCGGAGACAGCTCTGTGTACAGTGGACAAGGCAAAAATCAATATTTCATGCCCGTGATCTTCAGGGCCTCAGGCAGCGCTGCTTTTAAAAACAGGCATGCGTTTGTAATGGAAATCACTGCATGGGCTCAGAAACGTCTCCAGAAGTCTGTGAACACAAGTTCAGTGTGTCATCCGCAAATCTAGGTTATAGCAAAAGAAGCATCTTATACATGCAGAAAAAGCAGCCATGCTTCATCTGCTTTTGGCTAAAACTCAATTCGGTCGGTTTGAGGTAAAGTGAAATGCTGTTCTGTGATGAATATATCAAAATCCAGACAGCATGACTGATTTATAGTGCTGAATGTTTGAAACGTTGTAGAATGACGCATCCTTTCGTCCTGACGTCATTTTCCGTGGAGGGGTCGGATATTTCTATTTCTATTTCTACAATTATTATATGCCACACTTAAATGGTATTTTAAATGGTACATTTTCACAGTTTTTTTGTGTATAAAATACAGGATTGTCCAAAAAGATGTCACCACGCATATGGTACCAGATATGGCCACCTGACCGACAAAGGAAGGTAGCAGTTTGGATGTGTACTATGTGTACATAGTGTGTGTGTGTTATTATGTTATTATGTTATTAAAATCAATCCCATGTAAGTGGTAACATCTTTTTGGACAACCCTGTATTTTATGCACATTATGAAATACGTTGGGTTTGGAAGAGCAGAAGCAGATTCTGAATAGAAGCAGCTACAAACCAACAATCACACAACCATCCTAGTTTGTGTAATTATACCCCTGCACCAATTGTCTTTCCGCGCCTTCTAATCGCTGTTAAACAATGTACTTACACAGAGGTATAAGTTTGCCATCTGTACTGTTCGTGTCATTATCTCTGAAGGTTCATAGCGATTCGCTTTAATACAGCAGAGTGTCAGAGATGCGTCGAAGCACAAGCTGTTGTTTCTGTGAGTGTTCGAGTTCTCTAAACAATGCTGACTGTGTCTGTAATTAGACAAGCGTGAAAGGAGGGAATTGCTGGGGAAGGGGGAGTTTATGGACAGAAGAAGGACGCAGAAGATAATAATGACGACAGTTAATGTGCTTCTGTCCTTCACAATTCACATTCAAAGACCTTGAACAGCTACTTTACGTGTATGTATATACATATACATATACATACAGAGTTCGGAAGTAACTAGTTACATGTAACGGCGTCACGTAAATTAATTACAAAATAAATGTAACAGAGATTTGTTACAGTTATTAGGAAAAAATGACTAATTAAATTACGGTTACTTATTAAAATGTTAAAAATTACAAATCAACTGAATCATTTATAGTAATGTGTTATGTTCATTCATCTTCTACCTCGGGTCACGGGGAGTCTGTGCCTATCTCAGGCGTCTATGGGCATTAAGGCAGGATACACCCTGGATGGAATGCCAACCCATCGCAGGACACACACACACACACACACACACACACACATTCATACACTCGTGTCAATTTTCCAAGGTGCCAATCAACCTACCGCGCATGTTTTTGGACCGGGGGAAACTGGAGAACCCGGAGAAAAACCCCCTGAGGCACGGGGAGAACATGCAAACTCCACACGAACACACGTCTCCACACGTCTTTGCACTATATTATTATGTCTATAATAATTCTGAATTGAGAAAGAAAACCTGACATGTTATCTTTATACTTTTGGGAATACCTGTGAAGTGTTCTTCTGAAGTAAATCAACCCTTCTAATGTGACAATTTCTATTCTATGCACATATCCCTACTTAAAAAACACAATATGTGGACTTGATTTAAAGTTTTATGAAGGACACATTTAAAAAATAATTCAAAGAGTTATATTTTATTAATATTAAATAGGTTTAAAAAAAGAAAATACAAAATTCAGACTCTTTTTCAAGTCGTATGTGCTTCTTCCCTAAACTGTTAGGATTAATGGTGTTTATACGTGGCAGCAGTACAAACTTTGCCTTCTCTTGAACTAGGAAACTCCCGCCCTCTTCCAGCATGACAATGCCCCTGTGCTCAATCAAGCTCGGCAGCCCAGCGGATCATGTGGCTCGGTGCGGCCCACATCTGGCTCTAGAGCATGTGTTTTTGTTATGGCTGTAACGCAGCCATAACTTGCTTACATTCATGAAAGCTGAATTTCTATGTTAGCTAATCATTGTGCGTAATATATTTTAATGTTTACGGTACAACATGAAAATAAATAGAAATAAGAAATAATAAAAAAAAAAATAATAATAATAATAATAAAGTTCCAAGGTCTCAACATTTTACCTTCGCTGCAGTGTTTGCCCTCGTTTACCTTTACATCTGTAATGTTCATCTTTAGGACTGGGCACCAGCTCAGAGGATTTAAGTGTGGTAGCTCTGTGTGCGCGCGTGTGTGTTTTGGACGGCACTGTGGTAAACAAGAGTGTGTAATTAGCTGTCAGGGAGTGTGAGCGTCACGCTGGAACGAACATCATATCTCTGAACCTCTCCCTGACCTCAGCGCAGGTCCGGCGTTCACGGCCCACGGCGTGCACCATCCTCCCCAGTCTGTCGCTCTTAGACCCTCCTTTTCATTACGGCGCTTATAAAAAGTTATAGAGCGTCATGACCAGCGCAGCACAGCGTGCTATAAACCTCCAGCAACTTAAATGTCTTTCTGTAAAAAATGTGTTGCTTTTATAGGCTCTGGCTTTTCCGAATTCAATTTCATGGCACAGACGGATGAGAGAGCATTCTTCTGACCATATCATTCACTGTAAAAGCTCTGTGCGTTTATGGGGAACTTCTCATCAATCCTTTATTCACCTCTTCCGCTTGCATTTTCAGCAATCTTTACTGATTTGTGAAGGTCACAGTGATATATTTTATATGTATGTATTTATTATATTAATAATTATAGTGATATAATTATATTTTTCATTCACAGTATGCTACAAATAAATGTATAGGCAGTGATTTATAAATGCATATTTGGATGTATTTACTATTACAAAGCTGCTTTAGGACAATGCACTGAATTGAATTCACATGTAATCATCTGCAATACGTGCAGAAATTTCTTTCTGTGTCGGTGTTGTAGCAGGTAATAAACTCTATACAGGGCTATCCAAAAAGATGTTACCGCTTACAGGGGATTGACTTTTAATTTAATAACATAATAACATGCACATGGGCACGGTGGCTTAGTGGTTAGCACGTTTGCCTCACACCTCCAGGATCCGGGTTCGATTCCCGGCTCGGCCATGTGTGTGTGGAGTTTGCATGTTCTCCCCGTGCCTCAGGGGTTTTTTCTCCGGGTTCTCCGGTTTCCCCCGGTCCAAAATCATCATGCACAGTAGGTTGATTGGCACCTTGGAAAAATTGTCCCTACTGTATGAATGTGTGTGATTGTGTGTATGTGTGTCCTGTGATGGGTTGGCATTCCATCCAGGGTGTATCCTGCCTTAATGCCCATAGATAGACTCCTGAGATAGGCACAGTCTCCCCGTGACCCGAGGGAAGATCGGATATAGCGGATATAGAAGATGATTGAATGAATGAATAACATGCACTATGTGTACAAATCCAAACGAAGCTAGTGCACTCATTCGGCCTGTAAAGTTCAAAGTAAGTCAGATGGCCGTATCTAGTCTGCAACAACAAATAATTATGTTAATTATGTAGTACCATATGAGTGTCAATATCTTTTTGGACAACCATGTACAATGGCTAATCAATCAAAGTACTGTAACCAACAAACTAACAAACACCTTTGCTAGAATAATCCTGAAGCACTTTATTCCTCTCACAGTTATTTATTTGATATTATAGATTATTTATTTGAATATTTTGTGTACACCACTTCAAAGACGTAATCAGTTTAACAATGTACATTTTGAATTCATAAACACTTGCAAATAAAAAAAAAGAAATTTAAATTCCAAGAAACTACAAAGCATAAAAGATTCTGGCAGTTTCTGGCGGAACTGGAGACTCCTTACACTAAAATGTTAAATAAACAGATCTTTACAGATTTTTGCACTCGGTACAGTATCTGGTCTTTAAATTCATTAGCTTTGCCCAAGGAGAGCATCGGAACAATCATCAACTGCCTTCCCGTGCGTGTACGGCATTCATTCAGGAAGCCCCAGGTGCCTCACAGTGTGAGTGCAGCACGTCTGATCTATCCGACAGAGAGAAAGATCAGAGCATGGAGTCATCAGTACTTTCATTTCCCAGAGCGTGGGTGTTCAGAGCCTGTGCTTACTCACTTACTCACACGCTCCGAATTATCACCAGTAGGGGATTCTTGTCTGCCAACCTGGCTGCTTTTCAGACTTCTGAACCTTTTGGGAGAATCTGTTTTTTTTTAATGTGTGTGTGTGTGTGTGTGTGTGTGTGAGTGTGTGAGATGTGGTGGTGGTGGTGGGTGGCTCTAAATGAGTACAAAGGTGTGCTCAGAGACTGCTGTTAATTACAATATGAATACAAGCTGCCTTAACTGTTTAGGGAGGTGCAAAATCTTGCATTCGTATTTTGGTCGATGTTTATTTAAAGAGGAACGGAAGGAATGTCTAGTTCAACCATGGAAATTTGCTTTGCACCTTTTTTTTTTTTTTTTTTTTTTTTTTTTACACACTTATAAATGGTTTAAATCACACATGTCAAACTCGAGGCCCCCGGGACGAATGTGGCCCGCCACAGCTTAAAAGGTGTAAGATTGTCTTAAGATAAGACTGATGCTTTATAGTGTACATTGATAATAAACCACATCGCCGACAATACATGCGATTGTGTTACCTGCGAAGTGACAGCGTCCCGTCACTAGAGTGCAGTGTATCGAGGGCGTTTTTTCCTAACATCAGAAACAATAAATTTCTACAAATTATTCCGAAAATGTCCAGGAAGTGAAAAATGGATGGAGATGGAAGGCACTTCCAAGAAAGATGGGGAAGTGAATCCAGGTTTGTGCTTCAGGGAGAAAAAGCGCTACGTGTTGTGTTATGAGGCGACGTCACTCAACAAACACTATATACTGTCTTATAGTTATAACTGACCCTTCGAGGGCAAACCATAATGCTGATGTGGTTTACGGTGACCATGAGTTTCACACCCCTGGTTTAAATGGTTTCTGTTCACCAGCCTGCACCTCGACTTTACCATCAGTATCAATCAGGGTTCTCTTACTCCATACAGCGTGCAACAGTTTCCATAATCAGTCACTCTTTCATTTCAAGAGTTTTCGTGACTGGAAAATGGTATTAAAATATCCAATATATGATAATATTGTTGATTTCATCATGATTAGATGAGGGTAATAGTGTATCCTGAATTCATCTCAGGAACCCTGAGTGTTCAGAGTGACCCAGACTGGATGGAGATGCCAGGCCAACATGTGCTGACATTCAAAAGGCTGGAAATTTCTGAAAATTTCTTTCACATTAAAATATCTGGAAATGCTTTAAACCCTTTACTATGCATGTGTTGTTAAAAAAATAAAAGCTTTGGTCGGTGTCATTATTATCAGGAGATATTTGCTTTCTTTCTTTTATGCAAATTGATTCAATTGTTTAGTTGAATGGGTCACATTGCTATAGAAAAACATGTCATGTTATTTTGTCCGGACAACACAAAAAACGGGAACGTGTTCTAAAAACAAGCTAGAAATAAAAATGTTGAGGACAGAAAGCCCCCCAAAAAAGTAGACAAAGATATGTGTTAATAACTTTAATCTGGAATTCTGAAGGCATAGCCTGGAAGTGTGAGGTGTTAACCACCGTCGTTTGGCTGCTGTGAATAAATAAATCTCTATAAATATGTTATTTGGAATTAATATAAACAGTACTTTCACACATATTATGCCTGTGAGTCATCGATGCATCTTCATGCGGGCGTTTCATTTTCCCAGACAACCAACGGTAAAGATCATTCATAAATGATTTCCTACTTCCTACTACAGTAAGACACAAACGCTACCGGATCCGCATCGGATCAAAGTTCCTTCGTCCCTGTGGGAGTCGTTTGTGTCTCGCTCCTTCCTGAAAGTAGTGTCTGTCTGGTCCCAAGATTTTTAGATTTACTTACAATTACTTGTACAGATGCTCGGAGGACCTTCATTTGTTTCCAGTGGGGGAAACGGAATTGTCGAGGTCACTAGGAGGACTCCCTTTTTTTTTTAAGGTCCCAATTTGTCTACTATCTGTCCTAAATAGTGTCTGAGATTAGATCTGTGTGTGTGTGTGTCCTAAATTGTTGTTGAAATTCACAGGAACCTTGATTGTGTTTTCAAGTTTAGGCAGTATTTCAGCTAATATAAATGATTATTGGCATTGAACTAAGCAATAACTATTCATCACCCTACATATATAAGTTGTATACTTTTGATGCACACTATAATAAATGGATTGGGACGCCGCAGCTGTCGGATACTTCTAAAAGACTTTGCATCGATTGCATACAGATCGTATAACTTGAGGCATGTAAACTGACTGTGCAAAATGGAGAGTAGATAAGCAGTACGCCTTTGGAGTTTTTCCCTTATATAAATGTACAATTTCACCTAAATTAAATGAGGCAGCTGACTATGTTTGGCCCCCAGGCTTTGAGACTGACATCCGGAGACCCAGGGAATAACATTTCTGCGCCTACACAGCGTATATTCCTCACAGTGCACAAGCTGATCCTGGATATATTACAGGCTTGTTAAGGGGGTCACTGTGCCAGAATCTTTTAGCTGCAGGCTTTCATTCCAGCGCCTGATAAAAGTTACAGCCTACACTCATCGCATTATTATCAGGTATGGTCTCTGATTGGCCGGGGAAAAAAACCAGAGGATAAGATAGAAGAGCCCAGAGCGACAAGAAGCGAGCTGCCGTGACGCGTTGGTTCTCTGTATTTCTGTACGCCTATATTTCATACGGTCTTTGAGTTCCTGTGATATGACTGCGCTCTTCCCTTAAGCGCTGGTAAAGTGAAGCGTTTAGTGACAGCAGGAGAGTCTGAAGTGTGTTAAATCACCTCCCTCCCAGCAATGAAGCACAGCACAGTGACAAATCTCGCGGCACATCTATTTCCTCTGGCTTGGCGTGTCGGGTCACTTTTCTTTAGCGCGGAAAAGGCGATCGAGTTTCATTCTGGCTTGAAGGGGGAATAAGGAGAAGTCTCTTGAGTAGCGTATGTAGATATCGAGAGACAAACTCGAATCCACTTTGCCGTACAAGAGCACATCTTGGGTTTTGCTTGGCTTTGAGGTTTTTACATGCAAACACATGCAAACGATATATTCATCCCACCCCTTTTGTGTCGTTTAAAGTCATTTAGATAGCACAATGTACAAGGTCATGTGACCCACACTACTAATGACCTTACAGCGACAAACAGATTGTATAAATATATGTGGTGTACATGTTAGGGAGTAGATTGTTGGTTTTATGGTCGTGAAATTATACATGCATACTTACAAACATATTTTAGGTCAGAGGTCAACAACACGGTCGCCCCCAAGGACCACGTGAGTCGCCCTCAGGCCTGTTCTAAAAATAGCACAACTCATCAGTGAGATGCGTCTCAATTGAAAAAGTCCTTGTTTATAATTATTGTAGGAAATTATTAACATGATCTTCACATAGATAAATGAGTATCATTAATAATAATGTACATATATGACTAAAGGCAAATTTGTTATTTCAGAGGAGTGTGTCAAACTGGTAATCCTTTGTAGGACTCATTATATTTCATTATATTTTAGAATATAGAACATAAAAAAAACTATTTTGTTACACAGTATTACAAAATGTGGAAGAGCTGCATCGAGAGTAGCTCTAAAAAGTGACAAACACTCTTAGCATTGGTCATTGTTAACGTATGTCCTTATTTGTTATGTAATTATTATTATTATTATTATTATGTAATTTCAATTGAATCTCAGAGGAAATTGCTGAACATTAGGTTAGGTTAATCTGAAGAGAGACCAATAATACACTGTAGTGTAGGGAAATTGGGATAATATGGATCTATGGGTAGTGGATCTATAATCCATGTCAACACTTATTGTAAATTTTTGTATTTATATGTATATTTATATATTTCGTATATATTTATATACCGCCTTGGTGTTGCGGTTTGTTCGACACGTAAGGACAAACCCTGGACATGTTGGAGAAATGATAACTCTTACTTGGTATGGAAATGCATGGGGATCTCCGAGGAAGTATTGAAACGTGTGATTGAAGATAGAAAAATCTGGGCTGCCTTGCATAATACATTACCGTGGATGAAATGGCAGAAGGGGTTGGTGCTGAATAGGGAATTCTTGTTCATATTAAAGAGTTCCGAAAAATCCATGCAAATGTGAAGTTTTGGTGTTTAGTTAAAAGTAAACAGGCAAAGGTGGCGGAAAAAGCACACCAATATCCTTCACTCAAGTCCTACAGATACTCATGTTTTAAAAGACTTGACTACACTTTTCACAAGTGAAGATGTTTGGGCCCAAAATTTAGCCTTCACTACTAGCTGTTTTACTGTCACGCTTGTAAAGGAACCTCATATTTAAGAGGAATACATATTTCACCAAATAGGTTTAAACTAAAGCAAAAATGTACGAAGTGTAAAGTACAGATTTTTGTAATGAATGTTGGCGAATGAACGAAACCCAGACAACAGAAAGGACAAAAAAGAACAAATGAATAAAGAAACTGCAGTCTGTGGCCTTCCCGGATAATTTCACCATTGACCTTTGCTCAGCCGCGCTTACCGCTAGTAATGTTAGGATGGAATATAAAAGAGGTGATAAATGTGTTTTATGAACAAAATACACTCAGAACGTGCATCCACTCACCCTTCCTAAATTTCCCCCGAATTACACCTACTAGCTGCGCGTTCACAACAGGTATGATCACCTCACTATGTTACTGTATATTGCTGTATGGAACCTAAACATATCACCAATTTATTTGGAAAGCAACTAAAACCGGAACATAATTCTTAAAGGCGCCACGTGCCATAATTAACAATTAAACCAACAACCAATAAAAAATTTACATTGAAATGACCAAAAAATTAATTAATGAACAATAAATTAATAATAAAAGAATGATTTTCAGGCTAAACTATATAATAAATAATCAATAGCTTTATTAATAGGAGCGCTTTTGAGTGAAATTTATATAATTGTGACTGTTAATTGTGATCTGTTATTTATGGTACATTTAAAAGTGATGCGGTTGGTGCGATTAATTGCAATTAAATATTTTAATCTATTGACAGTAATGAGTAAAAGTGAATAGTAGGAGTAAAGTACTAATACCAGAAAAATCTACTCATGTACCAAATAATTATAAAAAAATTACTATTATAATTAATAATTATAAATTATATTATAAAAAAATATAATATTATAATTAAATAAAAAAATACCAAGTAACAAATAATTTGTACTTTATTACTTCCCAGCTCTGTAAACAAGTAGTCAAGGTTTAATAAAGTTTTTAAAGTTTTAAAAGGTTTAAAGTTTTGAAATATGTTTTTGGCATTCATTATATGAATTGTCAGGAAAATCTCCGAACTCAAAAGCAGAATTTGAAAGAATTTTATTTATTTTATTATTTAAAAGTAGCGTCGTTTTCTGCTGCCGTATCCCCCGTTTGGCATCTCACCTTTTCACACGTTGTCAGGCTCCTGTATCTCTGCCTGTTTTCTTCCTGAAACATATAATTGCCTTACTGGCTGGAGGTCTTTCTTGAGGAGCCGCATCTCATCGCGGGTCAGGAACTTATTCACAGTAATAATAGTGGAGGTTAATCACTTACCGGCCCTGCTGTGCTATAGTACGGCTCAATCTGCTTTAATCACTCGGCTGTTTTGGCCGTTCCTTACCGTCAGTCTCTAATTATGCTGTAATTCTCTGGACCTGCTGAAATACCTTTCCTACCTGTCTGCCTCTGCTCACTTTCCGTTGTCACATTGTCACAGCTGGGAAAGTAGAGCTGCTTAGTTCTGATTGTTAAACGTTATACTTCTGTTAAATTCTCTATACTACCTAGTGAATAGGTGTTGATTAATTTGATATATCAGCACCTGTAACACTAGCGCATCATTCTGAGGATCATTCCAAGACAGGAATTAATGCTTTTTTTGCAATAACTTAATTAAAAACAGATATATGTGTCTATATCCATCCCTCCATCTATATATATATATATATATATATATATATATATATATATATATATATATATATATATATATATATATATATATATCATACACATATGAAAAAGAACATAAGACAAGGTATCACTTTAATGTTGTGGGAAAACGACCAGCTTTATTGTTGGTTATTTTCCTATAAGAGCAAATGCTCGCTGTGTTAATAAAGCAAACTGTGTATTGTATTAGGATGACTAATGTAAATAGATGCCCCAAGGCCACTATGGGTCATTACTTATACCTGAAAATAAAAAAGTATTATGGTTTAATTATACAGCTTTCAGAATCACTGTCAGTTATTCAGTGACTATAAGTTGTATGCAAAATTATAGCTTTTTAATCTCACGGTTTTATTCAGAAATGTCTTTCTGCTCGTTGATGATTAAAACAGCTGCCGCACTCCGTCATATCAGAGTGTTTATAGAAGCTCTCTCTGGAGTTAACGCTTAATAAATAGATGTGTAAGCGATACGGAGCTGAGAGATTTCAGCCTTAATGAATCCATCACCGGCGAAAACTGCGAGGCTGGAGGGTGACTTTTTTTTTCACCCCTAAGAATATGAACAATATCACTTAATGGGTTTGTTTGGACAGGCGTCACAGTCCGGAGCAACGTTTTACCTCAGAGTAACAGCTCTAAATATGCAGAGAATGAGTGAAGTGTGAATGTGCATATCTCATGTGTACGCTCTTTCTCAACAAGTCAAGTCAAGCTGTGTGCTGTGTGTGTGTGTGTGTGTGTGTGTGTGTGTGTGTGTGTGTGTGCACTGAGATGATTGAAAAAATTGTTATTAAGTATTTGTAGCATTTTATAAAAATGTTTTATTTTATCTAGAATTTTTTCAAAGCAATATGTGATTACTTTAAAATATGAATTATTAAAAATATGAATAAACTGAAATACTTATGTAAATTTATACATTTTAGGAACTGTATTAGTTTAATTCATTTTATTATTATTATTATTATTATTATTATTATTATTATTATTATTATTATTATTCATTCATTCATTTTCTACCGCTTTATCCGATCTTCCCTCGGGTCACGGGGAGTCTGTGCCTATCTCAGGCGTCTATGGGCATTAAGGCAGGATACACCCTGGATGGAATGCCAACCCATCGCAGGGCACACACACACTCACACACACATTCATACACTAGGGACAATTTTCCAAGGTGCCAATCAACCTACCGTGCATGTTTTTGGACCGGGGGGAAACTGGAGAACCCGGAGAAAAACCTCCTGAGGCACGGGGAGAACATGCAAACTCCACACACACATGACCGAGACGGGAATCGAACCCGGATCCTGGCGGTGTGAGGCGAACGTGCTAACCACTACGCCACCGTGTCCCTATTATTATTATTATTTTAAATAATCTGATTATATTTATTGTTGTTGAGACCTAGAAAAAAATTCTGAAATAAATTCAAATTGTCACATACATACATACGACGGTGTGACATGCAGTGGCATGTCTTCTTACGAATCGTCCAACATGTAAACATAAAAAGGAAAAAAAAAGAAAGAGACATTATAATAAGCAAAGAAAAATAAAATAAAAACATAAAAATAGTGTGCAAGTGTAGTGACCAGTTAAAAAAAAAGACGTGCCGATTTTTTTTGTTTATTAAAATGAGGTAATATTACCCAAAATAAATGATTAGTGTTTATTATTAAAATATTATTTTTGATATTGATCATTATTCTTAATTCGCTTATCCAGTGAGAAGCCGTCACAAATATCTGAATTTGTGTTAAAAATTCTGCCTCCTTTACTCTGGATTTAACATCTCTCTTGAGTTTATTTCAGGCCGCATTACATCACAAGCGAGCGACCAAATCGCCCGAGTGGGAACGGAAATCCTCGTCATTTCATGGCCCGGCTCTTATTAGACAATGTTTATTTTCACAACTTTTGCACTGACTACGGTTTATTTGTCTTTCCTTTCACTATGGAGGCAAAAGTCAAAAGGAGAGCATTGATTCATAAGGGGTCAGTCGGTTTAGACAACCCCTTACACATGCACATATAGATTATGGCTGATTTGCTCCTGCTGGATTCGCGTTATCCAACGATCTTTGAAAGAGAGGCCGTTTGTATTAATCTATGCTAAAAAAGAACATGTTTATCATGTGCATATTTCTCCGCGTGGGAGACTGCTGAGTCCAATTTAGTTTAAAACTAATCACAAATATATAAAAGGAATTACTGAGATTTAACATCACTAACATGTGAGATGCCTGAAAGATTAGCATTATATGGCCCAAGGATGGATAACAAACATAATTATTTGAGAGTTAAGAAATTTGATTTGTTTGGAGACTTGTACAGAGTAACACACACACACACACACACACTGATGTACGGATATAGGAGAATAATCAGCAATGAGGTGGTTCAATGAAGCGGAGTCGCTGCTACAATCCAAATAAATTAGCGAATTTTATTTTTATATAGTTGTTAATCAGAAAGGTTAATTACTCTTTTCATGCTCTTTTCAAGACACAAAAAATCACACAACAGAGAAACACTTGTGTGGCAAAAAAATAAAAAGAAATTAGCAAACAAATAAAATTGTTAGCTAAATTTAAAATATCCCAGAGCAAAGTGTGCGGGTTTTAATGCATAACCTTTATCGACGCGTCAAAAATCACATCTTGACCTCGGAATGAAAAAACGATATTGGAAATGTAATTGCGGGTATCGTGACACCATTAGTGATGATCTGTCGACGCTGTCATTATCAGCCAGGGCTAGATTGCATCCGGACTTTGCGTGTGCGTGCGTGTGTGCACGTGTGTGTGTGTGTGTGTGTGTGTGTGTGTGTGTGTGTGTGTAATTTCTATGTCTAATTACTCATGTTTATGCCCTGACATTGATGGATTAGGCCCTGAAGGTTAGTAGCCGGATAAGGATCTCTAGTGAGACATGCGGACATCAGCTGAAATTAAACACAACTCGCTGTCAGAAAGCACAATCCTAAAATATACAGGTGACATTTTGGAGTGTGTGACAAGGGATTTATTTAACGATTTATCAGCGATCGTCTGGGATTTTTTTTGTTCAGTGGAGCTGTAACATTACGGTCTTATTATTGTTTTTGTCATTATAAATTAGAAAAAAAGAGGAGGGGGGGTGTAGCTCAGTGGTTTAAGGCGCTGGGTTACTGACTGGAAAGACGGGGGTTCGAGCCCGGTATCGTCAAACTGCCACCCTTGGGCCCGTGAGAAAGGCGCTTAACCCTCTATGCTCCACTATGTACCATGGCCGTATCATGCACTCTGACCACGACCAAACAAGATGTGATATACGAAGAAACAATGCATATGTGATTATTAAAGGCTTCTATTTTTTGTGCACCGATGCGATTTATTCCGTATCTGTTTATTTACATTCTCGCCGTTTCAGCAGCTGTGAGGCAGGCGAAGTTTGTGTTGTTGCGGTCAACCGCATTTAATACCTTTCGGACTGTTCTTTGTCATCCACACAGAAGTGAGAGCGACCTTGAGTTGGATGCGGAGATATCTGCCGGTACTTTGTGTCAGGCATTGGATCCGATCTATATGCTGAAGTAGGAGAACAGAAATAAGGCTTCATGCAGAAGAGGCATCCCAGACACAAGGAACGACAGCAAAAGATAAATGCCAGTTCGCTCCTTTTACTAGCAATTAGCTGATCATTACGGACAGAATTGACGTTGACGGAGCAGCGCGGCGAGATGAAAACCGAAGGTCAGCGCTTTGAATGCAGGAGGGAGCAAAGACGCTGCATGTCAGCCTGTTATCGTGCTGGGTAGCGCTTAAATAATGCATCGGCGATGTAACACTTAACACGCGCGCAGCGGGCCACAGCAGCGTAGTCCAGCACTACAAAAACCCGGGCAAGATCCAAAATCCAACATGTGCCTCTGGGCTTTCTCTTTTCCTTCTCTCTGAGAGACTCCTTTCATGCTTTATTCTGCTTAGTAAAGGAAAAAGTTCACCCGCCGTGCACACTATAGCCATGACCTCACTCTTAGAAAGATAACTAACCCACATTTATTATGATGGTATTGAGGTTAGGATGGCGTTGAGGTAGTGTTGAGGATGACTTGCTTGAGCTGTAGTTAAAGTGAAAGGGCACATCGTCCTCACACACACACACACACACACACACACACACACACACAAAAAAAAACTGTGCTTTGTTTCATTATATTGCAGCATAGGGATGTTGGAAATGAAATATTTTTCACAAACAGTTACATGTAAAATTGTCCACCGGTGCCTGGAAACTAAATTACACCGTATTCATTTTTGTAAAAGAGAATGAAATCTCTGGTTCTTTAGAGAGATCCATCGTGTTTTTCACCTCCAAATTCATTGGACTCGGCTATAAGCTTCTGCTATGAAGAACTCCCCATGGTTAGGCATGACTGTTTTATTTCTGGAATACTGGTCTATTTAAAACGATCCATTGAGAGGTGAGAGGTTATCTATTGCTATGGACTGTTGCTCAGCCGATCATATAAACTCATGTAAACAAAGAAAGGACGTAGGATTAGTGCTTATCAGTAATCTGAAGAATAACACACACTGGACTGTGCTGTTGTAGGTGAAAAAAAGTAGTGGATTATGTACCAGAACAATCTGAAGGTTTTTTTTTTTTAGCTTAGCGTAGTATTAAAACGTGTAATTTAGTAGCAATTTCCCAAAACAGTTTATCGTTATATTTGTTTTTATGTATAGTCTACTGAACAAGACAGTTCCTGTCCTCATTTAGGTTATAGAGCTGGTGAAAAACATACAATACTGACCTTTATACCAATAGGAGACCTGCACTCCCGCGATGCTAATGAGTGCGGCGCGGGACAAGATTTGATGGGTGCGGAATATATTCATGTGTGTACAGTTTGCAGGAAGAATACAATTAAAATGGTCTAAAAAAATTATATTATATATATATATATATATATATATATATATATATATATATATATATATATATATATATATATATATATATCGAGCGATATCGAGGCACAAGGTTGGGGGTGACTTAAATTTTGCCTGCCAGAGAAAATAACATACTTATGCATGAACGGCCGCGGGAGCGGGACAGAAACTTAAATATTGCACAAAATAATATATATCTTTGTGGGAGCGGGACGTATTTTTCAGTTCTGTACTTTACAACATGCAAGGTATATAAACATCGTGTACAAACAAATGTACAGGAGGTTTCCCACATAACAAGCATTATATATATATATATATATATATATATATATATATATATATTATTATTTATTTATTTTTTATTTATTTTTTTTTTTACCATTTTAAACATATACGTATTGTTGTTCCTTCTCCACTATCTAAGTTATTAATGAATGAAGGATAATGAATCAGAAAGAGTGCACTTGGCATTTAATAATCCACTGGAAATAACTACACTTAGCAAAATGATTTCCAAACTGGACTTTTTTTTTGCATTCTGCTGCCTAGATTAGACATCGGTGCACCTGAGTTTTCTCCTTCCACTTCCCCTGAGCACGGTGGAAAAAGAACTAATGTATATCTTTAGAGGCCAACATAATCTGATCAACCATGGTTTAATCTCACTCCCAAATCCCATATAATATAACATCGAGCTGCCTCACGACACAAGGGCGAGACTTAACGTCAGCTTTCCATCACGCAGAAGCAGTTACGGCTGTTCCAGTGCTCCTCCCACACGCCTGCGAGCGGCGAGCACCGAGGCTCCATCGCTCTGCGCTTGGAACGCTGGCGGCACCGGGGCAGTAATTAATGAGACGCTGTTAAACAGTGATATGGAATCCCACATGGTAATTAGGAAGCAGCAGCATGGAGACAGGCTGGGTAATTAGTGTGCCAGGGCTTGGGCTCCGAAACGACATTTAACCCAGGCAGTGTGGCTAATGCGGAGAGGAAACCTATCCATCACTCTGAGTTATGTCAAATTACACAATTAGGCATCATCTGGGCTTTGGTTACAGATTCATAATCTCATAATGATGCCATTACACTTTTATAAGTTATTATTCCAAAACAGCTTGAGCTGTTTTCTCAGGACAAAAATCTCACTTTTGCTCCCTTTCCCCAGATTATTTACGGTACAATGGCCTTTTAATATTAACTCACTCTCTCTCAGCATCTCTCTCTCTCTCTCTCTCTGTGTATGTATATTATACTATATATATATATATATATATATATATATATATATATACATATGTACGTTGTGGGGCACGGTGGCGTAGTGGTTAGCACGTTCGCCTCACACCGCCAGGATCCGGGTTCGATTCCCGTCTCGACCATGTGTGTGTTTGGAGTTTGCATGTTCTCCCTCTATGTGCCTCAGGGGGTTTTTTTCTCGGGTTCTCCGGTTTCCTCCCCGGTCCAAAAACATGCACGGTAGGTTGATTGGCACCTTGGAAAATTGTCCCTAGTGTGTGAATGTGTGTGTGAATGAGTGTATGTGTGCCCTGCGATGGGTTGGCATTCCATCCAGGGTGTATCCTGCCTTAATGCCCATAGACGCCTGAGATAGGCACAGGCTCCCCGTGACCCGAGGGAAGATCGGATATAAGCGGTAGAAGATGAATGAATGAATAATAATAATAA
This sequence comes from Kryptopterus vitreolus, assembly GCA_030449085.1. Lineage (NCBI taxonomy): Eukaryota > Metazoa > Chordata > Actinopteri > Siluriformes > Siluridae > Kryptopterus > Kryptopterus vitreolus. Next base: position 2,536,420 of record JACRUU010000010.1, on the reverse strand, counting down.
TAATAATAATAATAATAAAAAGTAATAAAGTAGATAAAGATTAGCTAGTGGTTGTTGGTTTTGGTGGTATTTACTACTATTATTATTACTATAATTATATATTATTATTATTATTATTATTATTATTATTATTATTATTATTATTATTATTATTATTATTAATCGAATCTGAAAGAAGTTTTAAGCAGCCACTCAGAACCCAGGAGAGTGTGAAATCAGAGTTTGACTCAAGCGAAAGTAATCTCCAATCATGATTATTTGATACACTCATTATGTTTATTAAACCAAATCGTTCTTCTTATACAGTGCTGTTGTTTGAAGGTTCTTTGTTAACTTTCTATTGAGGTTCCCTGAAAGGTTTCGGCAGATACGTTTTTGCAATTTTCTTTCCTCTCTCTCTCTCTATCTCTCTCTCTCTCTCGCCATCGAAAAGGAAAAAAAACGCCAGCAGTTCCAGCAGCCGAATTATGACAGAAATCAATAGAGTTTGCCGTCGATTTTCTTTGTAGATGAAAGAACGACAGATTTCGCATCGGTACTGTCAGGAATTCGGATCTTTCGTTCCCGCAGTCATTCTGAATGATACAGATGGAGACGTTTGCTATTATGTTGGTTTTTTTTTTAAAGGATTTAGAGAGGGGATTCCACCTGCAGAGCCATTTTCTCCTCGTTGAAAAACCCCACAGATGACCTGAATGACTCTGAATGGAATCGGATATGTTTCTCCAGGTATATTGGGAGCACTTCCTGGGGATCCTGGATCCTTCTGGGTATCTATCCCGCTCGCAAATCAGGAAGGTGGATAAGTCTGGAATCTCAGCATTCACACTAATGCAAAAAGGGTTCATTATTACGAACCAACAAATACATTGTTTATTAATCTACAGGCTTGATAATGTAATAGATTTATACACCTCACAGATAATGTACAAAGTTTATAATAATTAACTCCCTATTCATTGGCTGTTCAGAATAATAGAAAGTCTGTATAAACTAAGAAGAATGTAAAAAGTAAGAGCCAGAACTAATGTAAAAAAGTAGGTGTAAATCTTATAAACGTGATAAGGAATTCCAATTATGCAACTCACTTTGTAAGTTTAATAAAATACATACAGTTAAGGTGAGGTATAATTATGTGACGCCATATAATTATATCAAATATCTCTCTCTCTCCTCGCTCTCCCGGCTCTTTCGCCAACACACACACACACACACTCTCTCTCGTGGCTCTTTCGCCACGGTTCTCTCTCTCTCTCTCCTCCCTGCTCTTTTCGCCACACACACACACACACCCCACACTCTCTCTCGCTCTTCTCGCTCTCCTTGCTTTTACCCCACACACACAACCACACAAATCACCCTCACCTGCCACACACCACACACACACACACAATCTTCTCTCTTGCTCTTCTCGCTCTCCCTGCTCTTTACACACACACACACACACACAATCCTTGTTTCTCGCTCTCCTGCTCTTTACACACACACGCACTCACCCTATATTTGTCTCCCTTCATTCCCCGTCCGGGCTCATTATGTCTCCCTTCATTCCCGCCGGGCTCGTACCTGTTGTCTATTAGGTTGTTTCCCTCTGCTCCACCCGTTCCAATTGTTTCGTGTTTCCCGTTTCCCTCTGCTCCAACACTTCCAGTCCGCTCCAGATCTCCGGTATGTTGTATAACCTTTTGTTGTTTCCCTTTTTAATCTTTGTTTTTGGACCGTGTGTCTGTGCATTCTGGTTTCACCACCCACCGTTACACTAAGTGTCTGTGCAGCTGGCTTGTTTACCACCCACCGTTATTATATTTGTAATTATGTATGCACATTTTGGAAATTGTTTCGTTATTATATTTGTATGTTGTATTATGTATGCTTTGAGACGTTTTTCGTAAATAAATCAGTTTGTTTATTTAAATTGTAGGCCTAATAGGCGTGCCTTCGGCCTACACCTTTTTCGTTAACTATGAGCGCACCACCCCACCGTATTTGTTTATTCTGTAGGCCTAATAGTTTTTTTTTCGAACTTTGTTTACTTATTTGTTTATACTGTGATAAGTTGTTTTTTGAGGACCGAAATAAATCAGTCTATCTATAATGTCGTGTGTAGTCGCTCGTAGATATCTATCTAGCAATTAGTTTTTTGGTAAAAATGTACAACGTACAGAACATTACTTGATATATTGTAGACATTATATATAACTTACTAGTCCAATAATATCGTTTTTCATAAACTCCGTTGTATTTAAGTGGAAAAGATTTGATGGACACGAAACATGCTACATGTAATGATATTGGATTAGCTTTTAGCTAATCCATATTAGAAGCTTCATAACCGTGGTGCTATATAAAACAGCATATTCACAACACACAACATAGAGCTGAGGACAAGGCTAAATTATCCTAGCCACATAAAGTGTGCAAAAAGTTTACACCAAAAACATATCTCCTCCAAGCTTTACATAGTGTCTCTGTACAAAAGAGCTCGTCGATGACATTTACGTGTTGTTTGTACGTTGTGAGATGATGTGATTGTGATGATGTGATTCATCATTTTACGATGTTGTACCCGATTCACATAAAGTTCGTAAAATCTCATCTACACGTGTGCACCGATTTCTCTCGGCCTCTGGAGGATCCTCAGATCGCTCTATCTTCCAATTTGCCCCGGTCTAAACCGCACTAAAGCTTATCTTGCATGTTTTTCACACCTTTTCTCTCTTTTTCTCCCTGCCTCGCGTCGCGTCCCTCGTGTCGCAGGGGTTAACGTCTCATCAGGCGAAGGGCTTCAATAGTAAATTCCAAGCGGCGTTCCCGAACACCGAGCGCTGATCTACAGCTCAGTAATCTCCCCGAGGCTGAGCCCATTTCGATCTCATGCACAACAGTGTGATTTAAACCGGTCTCTGTATCTCTCTTCACACAAATCATATCCTTGGACTGTCAGCTGTGAAATAAAGAGAATTGTTTTTTAACGGCGAGAGCAGGACGAGGAAGTAGAGCGCTGGCGACACCTGGGTCCCGGCGTTCATGGATCGGGGTCTGGAAAAGGGAATTAGAGAGAGATTGGTTTCTCGAGCTGGCCATAACTCATCAAGTTTGTTTGTTTTTTGTAAAACTCTAGTCCACTTGTAATAGAAGAAGCTTGTCAAGAGCAATGAGAGGAAAAAACCCAGAAGGTGAAGCGCTGCTCTATTTTCCTGTTTGTTTGCTTTCTGTAATGAGAGAAGGAAGGAATGTGTGATGAAAGCGAACAGTCCACTTTATTTATTTTGATTGTTTGATGATCAGACACATGTGTCCCTTGACTTTAGAATTTCCTTCTTAGGTCACATCTGTGAAGATTCTTTTTTTTTAATTTGGTCATTTAGACAGGAATAAAGTTATTAATGCTGAAATATTAATCAAATACTAGAGTATATACATCCGTGTGATTTACCTCCTGCCCTCACCTTCGTAGCAGTAATATAGTGTGTGTGTGTATGTACTGTATGTATATATATATATATATATATATATATATATATATATATATATATATTCTCTTGTCCTAAAGACCTTCCTACTGTTACAAAGCACTTTACTGTATCATTACACACCTTATCAATTAAAGGCATCCATTATTTTTCTTTCAACTTTTTTATATTTTTCTATGGTTTATTTTTCTTCATTTTTGAAAAATACTTAAATAAACAGAAATGTTAATTAACCGATAAATCAGAAGACAAGATTATCTGGCTTTATATGTATATACTAATACATTCGTTCATTCATTCATTCATCTTCTACCGCTTTATCCGATCTTCCCTCGGGTCACGGGGAGACTGTGCCTATCTCAGCCGTCTATGGGCATAAAGGCAGGATACACCCTAGATGGAATGCCAACCCATAGCAGGGCACACACACACACACACACACACACACACAGACACATTCATACACTAGAGACAATTTTCCAAGGTGTCAATCAACCTACCGTGCATGTTTTTGGACCGGGGAGGAAACCACAGATCCCGGAGAAAAACCCCCTGTATACTAATACAATGATTTATTATTAGTAAAATCTTTGTTTGTGTTAGTTTTGACCACATCGACTTCAAATCAAATGCGTACATATTTTCATTATTATTATTATATGAAGGGTCTTTAAAAAGTATATCTTCTATATAATAAAAGAAAGAAGTTAAGCTAGGGCTAACAAGTAATGATTCTATAGAGATTGTTCTTGAATCCATTTATAAATGTCTCATTAGTTGTACAACCTGGAGAACGAATGAGAGGTTGGGATTTTACAACCTGTTTTGTTTTGTTTACATGATAAAAGATGGCGTCACTGACAATTTGTCCTGCTTTTTTTTTCCCCCTCTTTGTGTCTCACAACAGATCACCTTCTTCATGTTACTGTCTGCAGTCTGTGTGATGTTGAACCTGGCGGGTGCCATCTTGTCCTGTCAGAATGCTCAGCTTGTCAACTCGCTGGAGGATTGTCAACTGGTGAGTGGGACGGGAAAACCACGCAATGGAAGAGAAAGCCTAGTGATCGTACCTCACCTTATCCTTACAGACAAGCTGTAGATCCAGGGATTCTAGTATTGACCTCGTGTATTGACTTTCATTTTAATATATAGATTTAACTTTGAAATGCCATTTAAATGGCGGATCAAGTGCTTACTTTTGCAAGAAAATAGACTATTTTCCCTATAGTGAAGGAATTAAGGTATAACAATACAAACAGCAGTGTATAATATATATAGCAGTGTATATATAACCAACAAACCTGCCACAAGTAGCATTGAATTTTCAGTGTAAAGTTCAAATATTTCATTTCATTTCATTAATTGTATTAATTATCACATTAGCATGTACATTATATACGTATAAACTACTCACTAGTTACAGTAACGGCATAATATAACTACGTAATTGAATTATACAATAAATGTAACAGTCATTCATTACAGTTACAGAGAAAAAAAAATGTGTAATTAAATTACAGAAAATGTTATAGATTACAAATAGGGTTACATAATTCACGGAATAATTCATGCACAATCAGTGATTTAGACTTCTGCAGTGGTCTCAAACACTGGGCGTGGCTATGCCAGGAGCGCGTGTGACCCCAAGGACATGCTTTTTTTGCTGTGCTAGTATAGTAGGTAAAGTATAGTTACACATCCAATACAGTATATGCGCAGGGAGGTAACATGGCGAAAAATACTGGAAAAAAATGACGGAAGTCATATAGCCTTGTTATAGTTCAAGGGTCAGATTCAGGTACATTAAAAATAAAAATCTTTTTTTTAAATAAGTATTAGGAAAATATTCACTGTAAAGCAGAAAACTTGACAGTGTGCTAGCAAGTTTGTATTGTTTCTTATTGACCTAAATCATCAGATTTTGTATCCAGCTATGTGTAACTGTTATCCAGGGGTTCACATGTTGTTCTCGAATCCCTTCTGAAATAACAAACATGTGCAAAATATTTTTACAGAAAGAGTCAGTGTTTTCCTTTCATTGTTGAATTGAAGACCTAATGTCTTATTCTGTATCAGATTTGAAATAGATTTGCTTCAAACGCACTTTCTCATTAAAAAGTAAAGTAAACTTTTCAAAATGTAGACTCGTGCCATGCTGCGATATTCTCCTGTGGCATTTGAAGGTGGCTCTCAAACAGCGATACAGTTCATTTGTTCATTTCATTAAAACCTTCAGATTTCACCATTTTGGGCATTTCACGTGATCACACACAAGTGAACACCATCATGACATACCTGCAAGTTCACTCCGGCATCAAATATAATATAATAATCTGCATAATCCCCTCAATCTAAGACCAGCCTCATTGTGTAATAACATCTGCATGACTACAACCAAATGCCTTCATTTTGATATTGTGTTTTTTTTTTTATTGTCTCACAGCATTGACGATAGATTTTAAAGGGTTAAATTCTTATTCGAATTTGTATTGTTCTCCCTGCACTGTTATAATTTTTTCCAGCACTCGAAATGTCCAAAAAAAGGTGAGACTAAAAGGCTGAGCAGGAAATGTTTTGACATTTAACAGGGTTTTTTTTTTTTGCGTATTTTTAGTGCGTATTTTGGAAAGAACTGTAGAATATCGCATGTCGTTGCGTTTAATGAATAACGCAGCTGAGCATTCAAGGACTGCCCATTTTGTCAGTCCAGTGGAAGCATTGTAGCAAAGGTGAACATGCCACCCTGAGAGCTCGTCCATTTCCGTACAATAACACAATGGGTTGGTGAAAACTATTCAGATAGTTGGCAGACGGTGCGGCGAATGGTGCACCGACTCTGCGCTCGCACCATTGTGTCCTTTGAATAGCCACTTATAGAAAGGATTATTGTAGCTGCAGACACTGCACAAACCTCCATGAGGGGGAGGGGGGGGTGATTATATACAATCTGTATGGCCAAAGTAAAGACCAATATTAGGCTTTTATACCATCCTGAATTCTCATATCTGAGTGGTGAGATGGTGGTGATGAGTTTGCAGCTCTAAAAGTACAACATGGACATACGTTTGTGGACCAGTGGCCACAAGATTTATATGTGCTTTATGAACATCCCAATTTGTTGCTATACCTCAATTCTTCTTGGAAGTGGGCTTTTATATATATATATATATATATATATATATATATATATATATATATATATATATATATATATATAGTGGCTTTTATATATACATATATATATATGCAGACACACATGTGTTACATACATGACCCTATTCAACATGTAATAAGTAACTTCTTGATTACTTTAATTTGTCCACATATGACAGTTTTAAGTTAATATTCTAAGAAAAAAGTTTCATATACATATATATATATATATATATATATATATATATCTATATATATATATATATATATATATATATATATATATATATATGGGACTGTCTTTGTCTGCAAGGAACTTATCATGCTTGAATAAGTTTGGGTCTTCTAGCAAGATCAAGAACTAACCTGATGTTCTTTTTTTTTTTTTTTTTTAGGTATTTCTCTCAAAATAATTGTTTTCCTTTTTATTTCTTGAACTGGTAAAAGGACAAAGTGGTTAAAGGGCTAATCATATTAGCAGGCCATTTTAAATATAATAAAAGCCTTGTTTTGTTCCTGCATTTTCAAACACACAGTCCTCCCCAAATCCCTAATCACTGCCGTGTTCCGTTGGATTTCTTTTCTTTTGATAATTAATTATCCCGTGGCCTTCGTTTCACTGCGCAAGATAATTATGCAGTGATTTTTCTTTGTTTGTTTGAATGTCTGTTTTCACAAACACAATTAAACGCTCGAGCTGCTCTCAGGTTTCCGATCGAGGGGAGTGGAGTGGATAGAGTGCGCCTACTGAATACATTTCCCATTCTGCCTCCTGCTGATTATCACGAATTTCAGCAGGAATATAAAAGGCAGGTGTGAGACGTTTTCACCCATAGTTTGCCTTTGGTAGATTCACTTTCATAGTTACTTATGGAAATGATATGGAAATTATGGACGTATTATGTAGCAGCCTCGTACTACAGTCTTTCAATTTTTCCCCCATTAAGTTACACTCAGAGCCCCATAAAGACAAAGTGAACTGTACATTTCTTAAAATAAAAAAAAAGACAAACCACAGAGTCTGAAAACGAATGCACATTAGAATTTAGCTCAGGTGCCTCCCCTTTCTCTGGAGAGTTTTACTGGAGTACTCCTAAGAGAACAACTTACTGATTACCGGTACACTAAAAAAGGCACAGTGACCTCTGTAATGGAAGAACTTGTGCAAAACCAGGTCTCTTCCAAGAGCTGATCGCCTGGCCAAATGGAAGAGGGGACTGAGGAAGGGGCTGAACAAGGGAGACCCGATGAATGATCTGACGAAATCAAGGTTGAAGTGTTTGTTGTCAAATTTTAAACATTACATCTGAAAGAACCCAGAGTATTGCTCAATCATCTGTCCAAACATCCCAAAAGTGAAGCATGATGGTGGCAGCATCATGATGTGGACGGTTCGAAAGCAGAAGGGATTTGGAGACTGGACTTGGTTGAGTGAAAGCTGAATGGAGCATTGTACTACGGCATCCTCAATAAAAACCTGCTTAGGACCACAGTCTGGGGCCGATGAATGAATCCCACAATCCACATGTAAAGTCTTTTGCGTGATATTCAAGCAGAAATTGCTGCCAAAGGTTCTTCAACTAAATACTGAGTAAATGGTCTGAATGCTTGTGGACATGTGATATTTCTTTATTTATTTTTTTATTGAAAGACATTTCTTTAGTTCTGCATTCAGTTTGTCATTATGGGGTACTGCGAGTGTAGTTTAATGAGAAATACATCTATTGATATGGTTGTAGTATCAGGCTGCAAGATAACAAATACAAAACATGTCAAGGGGGTATGAATCAATTCTGAATACATTATATAAGTGTGCTCATGCCCTCTTCAATAGATGTTTTTAAGATGTCTTTCATCAAATCGATTTCCCAACACTTAAGGACATGCTGAGTACAGCTAGCGCCCTTATTTTCCTATGACAGCTCTCCGTGACAGTGTTTTCTATCTATTGTACGATAGCAATGTTGCTGCCTTTTATTTTTAAACATGTATACTTGCATTTGTTGCTTGGTATCTATCTCACCTATGTTAAGTCATTTACTTTCCCAGAATGATAATACCATAATAGAGTACACGGCTTGTCATATGATCGTGTTAGTGAAAACTCCTCTTTTCTGAAAAATGTTGCAGCTCCGGGTCCGCTTGTCATTCATTGATCATTTCTTATCAAATAACGTTGTTTATTGTGCTGAACACATGAAGCGAATGCAGTTGCAGAGTAAGAGTGTTTAAATGTATTCGGGGAACATTTCCAAATCTTCAGGCAAACGTGTGGTCACGTCAAACCTCGAAAAGTAAACAGGAAACGGAAAAAAAACAGAAAACAACAGAAAATTGGTAATTGCTGTGTTACTTTCCAAAGATATGAGGGAATTTAATTTATAGTTATATTCACACATGGAGGTTTGAACGGCCGTGCCTGAAGTGTCACGTTTAGACATGAACTGATGACGAGACAAGGATGGGGTTGTTTCCTGAATGGAAACAAAATCAGTGTAAAACACGCCAAAACAAAAGAACATCCATCCATCCATCCATCCATCCATCCATCCATCCATCTTCTTCCGCTTATCCGGGACCGGGTCGCGGGGGCAGCAGTCTAAGCAGAGATGCCCAGACTTCCCTCTCTCCAGCCACTTCCTCTAGCTCCCCCGGGGGACACCAAGGCGTTCCCAGGACAGTCGAGAGACATAGTCCCTCCAACGTGTTCTGGGTCTTCCTCGAGGCCTTTTCCTGGTGGAACATGCCCGAAACACCTCCCGTGGAAGGCGCCCAGTAGGCATCCGAAATAGATGCCCAAGCCACGCCAACTGACCCCACTCGATGTGGAGGAGCAGAGGATCTACTCTGAGCTCCTCCCGAGTGACTGAACTTCTCGCCCTATCTCTAAGGGAGCGCCCAGCCACCCTGCGAAGGAAGCTCATTTCGGCCGCCTGTATCCGGGATCTTGTCCTTTCGGTCATGACCCAAAGCTCATGACCATAGGTGAGAGTAGGAGCGTAGATCCACCAGTAAATTGAGATCTTTGCCTTTTGGCTCTGCTCCCTCTTCACTACGACGGACCGGTACATCGACCGCATTACTGCAGAGGCTGCACCGATCCGCCTGTCGATCTCGAGATCGACAAAAGAACATAGTTACGTTAATGTTGCGAGAATCACCCTATAAGCCAGTGCGCTAGTGGTGGGTACTGCGATGTATTATAGTATTTGCATGCAGGTTTTTGTCATTAATTCCTGATTACATTGACAACATTTAAATTGGTGAATCCTTCATCTGACATTACTTATTACTTATTCCTTTATTTATTTTCATTTATCAATCTCAACTCACTATAATCAAGCACGGACTAGTTTCACTATTAAGCAAAAAACAGTAAACAATGTACACAAACGGTATAAACACATGTGATATGGTAACACATTAAGAGCTTTTTGTGCTTCTGAGAGATAGAAAAAACAGTAGTGTTTCTTTCCAAGAACATGACTTTACCGTGTTTGTTTACATGTCATACTGTGAATGTTTCCTTCTTCTTTTTTTAACCAAAAATGCCACTTGTTCCTGCCGACATCCTTGAACCTGAGACACTTCCCAGCTTGCTTGCATGTGCACAAATGTACCGTTAAATACCGTTGAATTGTTAAAGTTGACAACAAATATATTTTTTACATGCTAAATTGAGATTTTGAAATTCAATATTACTTTATACCGAACTGCTGCAAATCTATACAAAATGTATAAAAAAAAAAACCTCATCATAAATAAGTGTCATAGGGGACTGGACACTTGAGCAGTAATTCCTTACTAACACATGTATGTCACAGTTAATATAGAAGCAATAATGCAATTGCAGTTAAAATAATTGCATTGGAATAGCCATTTAATTCGTTTTAAAATAATGCTGTCAAATTGTGTAACAATATGAACAGCATTTCAGTCATGTGCCGTTGTCATTAACTTGTGATATCGTAGAGCTGCTTGCATGTGAGCAAATTTTACTCCTATTCAAGTTGTCTTTCGAATCCATACCAAGCAAGCCATGCTCCAGACGGCCAGGACGCAGAATAGAGCTAAATATCATTATAATTGTGTTAATAGGTGGATGATGCCCTTTTTTTTTATTTTGGCAGCTTGATGATGAAGAAAGTGAATAATTCATTAATTTTACTTTAGGGAATTGCAGTAATTATTTTTTATTCAGTCGAACTCTGCATCAGTGTAATTGTGTTTCCTTTCTAGAAATGTCCTTTCTGACATTGAAATGTTCTCGAAAATGTAGTTTCACACTTGAGGATTCATATGGAAGCATTTTGTTTTGCCCCAGGATAATATTAAAATAAAAACAGGGCATGATATATATATATATATATATATATATATATATATATATATATATATATATATATATATATATATATATATATATATATATATATATATATATATGTATATATATACTATACTTCATATAATCAAAGTTTAAGTGATAAATATTTTATGTAGTACTGCTAAATACAGAAGTCTGATTTTAAATATTAGCATGGGCATGCAGAAATTGCTAGGCTTAATGCAAATAGATGTATTTATTATTAGTGAAACTCACCATTTTTAAAACATGAACTGTGTGAAAGTAATTATGGTGTTCTAAATTACCCACATTATCATCAGGACACCATACGGAACCTTTGTTTCCACACGGACGATTAATGAGGTGGCATAGGTACCGGAGAAACTGTAACTTTTATATGGATTATATAACCAAAAGAATATTGATTTTCGGTTAGTGGGATTTTGCTGGTACTTTACTTTTTACAAAGCTAATAATGGTACAAGTACATTTAGAACAGATAAAAATGTAGAATTAATATATGAGTATCTGTACTTTTACTTAAGTATAAGATACTTTTACTGTGCACTTTTACTGTCTATATTATATATTATATTATATTATAACATTATAAATAAAAGTAAATAAAAAATTGTAATGTATTCTATTTGTTTTGTTTCTTTCCCCCCCATAGTATTGATTTGGTATTGGTATTGGTATCATGATATTTAATCTAGGTATCGTATCGGAGTCAAAATGTTGGTGTTGTGACGATACTACTTCCTGCGTCTCATCCACGTTAGCCAGATTACTTGTTGCCTTGTTCATTGTTAGCTTTATGAGAAGTTGCAGCTTTGTATGCAAGAAGAATGCACATGTTGTGACAGTTTCCCCACTGTTGCGAATGCCATGTAGGAGAAGTGGTGAAAAAGAAGTGGAATAAAAGGATTCAATGAGCAGATGTCTTTTTTGTATTATTATTTTATTAGTATTTCAGGCAGACCCATTTGGGAAGTTCACTCACCTCCAGTAATGAAGACTACTCCGTTACTTTCCACCTCTGATGCCTGCTGACTGCTTGAACAAAGTATAACTGTCTAAGTGATCGATCGATCAATAGATAGATAGATATAGATAGATAGAGTGATAGATATAGTGATCGATAGATCAGCATCTGACAGTGTTGCAGATTTTTATTCCAAATGGGTTTTCTTCCCATTGTACCAACTCAAATGTGTTGTTGTTTGTCAAAGAAATAAATGGAATCATTGTCTGTTACTAGAGATTTATTAAACTTTGTTGCAAGAAAATGAGTCTTAAGTGCTGCCACTGTCCAAGAAAGTAACTTTTCAGGATAAGATGTTTCTCTTGAAACATGGAAAAGACATGGGCGATAACCCCAACTAGGCAGAGGTTGAAAAGAGGGGCACGGTGGCTTAGTGGTTAGCAACGTTCGCCTCACACCGCCAGGGTCCGGGTTCGATTCCGAGTTTGCATGTTCTCAGGGGGTTTTTCTCCGGGTTCTCCGGTTTCCCCCCGGTCCTAAAACATGCACGGTAGGTTGATTGGCACCTTGGAAAATTGTCCCTAGTGAATGTGTGTGTGAATGAATGTGTGTGTGTGTGCCCTGCGATGGGTTGGCATTCCATCCAGGGTGTATCCTGCCTTAATAGACGCCTGAGATAGGCATAGTCTCCCCGTGACCCGAGGGAAGATCGGATATAGCGGTAGAATGAATGAATGAATGAATGAAAAGACATGTTATAGATCATTATTTACTAATTAAATAATGATTTACTCAATTGTAACATTAAATACAAGTATAAATAGTTGACATGTTAAATTCGTATTCATTATTAAAAATAAACATTGCAATTGTTGTCTGTATAAGAAGGCTAAACATTGTGCATTGTATTAGAAAATAATAATCGACGTTGCTATGGCAACATTATCTCGACTTCATCTCGCTCGGTAATTTAAAAAGAATGATTCACTCGTGCGTATTCGCTCCGTTGTTCCGGCGCACATTAGGAACAGGACTGAACATTGTCTCACTTGTCATTTCTCATTCTTCGGTTTGTCTCTGTCATTTTGCTTTTTTCTTTCTCGCTCTTTTCTATTAAGCGTTGTGTTTCTTTTTGTTCCGTCTTTTTTTGCCCGTCTCTTCCTCTCACCGCCGTCTTCTTCCTGAGAGACTGGGGCATTGGCAGGCGTATAAATGGAGTCATTTGCTCAGCTCAATTAACCCGCACACGCAGGGTTCACACGTTGCATTTTTATAATCTGGGTCAAATGGAGGCACCGAGTTCTTCAGACGCAACAGGAAGTCTCCCGCACAAATGGCTTTATCTATCTCTGACGCTGTTATTTTGTGTGTGTGTGTGTGTATATATATATATATATATATATATATATATATATATATATATACTGTATAACCTGCGGGTGATGGATAGCTCCTGATAGATTTTCAGACGTATCTGACAACAATGATGATGAAGACAATGATGATGATGATGGTGATGGGGATATGTGTGTGTCTTGTTCTGTCTCCCTGCAGATAAAGTTTGACAGTGACGGCGTGTGTGTTTGCTGTACGCTCCAGCACCAGAGCTCCAGCTGCAACAATTTAGGGGAGACGCTGAAACTCAACCCACTGAGGGACTGCAATACCATACGTCTGCGTCTGAAGGTGCGTGTGTGTGTGTGTGTGTGTGTGCGCATGTGTGTGTGTCTGTCAGACAGAATTTTTTCCCAGTGCGTGGCAACATGTAAGGAATTATTGCGCTCCATTATCTCTGCTATCCATCTTTTATTATTCATCTAAACGAGAGATTTGAGAGCCGTACGCCTGGAATGAGCCATTTGACATATACAGCACAGACAGTGTAATCCACCGTGGAGAATATCAGCTCAAAAAGGACATTTAGATGAGTCTAGTTTAGTCATGTGACAGGGAATCGTTTAGCTGAAGTAGATTCATGGGTATTATTTGACAAGGCCAAAATGTTTCGCTTTATAAAGCTAATCCGTTAAATGACTCGACATCATCTTTGACAAAACAAAGCCTTTCTGCTGCAGAGGGGGAGAAAAAAAAAATGAGATTTGTTTAGAAGGAATAAAACACTCTAAACACTTGGGGTGTTTGTCGTGGAGGTGTGAAGAAGCAAGCTGTCAAAATCCCGAAGGTTCTTATTTTCCTTTACATGCAAATGCTGAGGGGTTTTTATTTGTCTTATACCAGAGTTTGGCAAGGATTTTATTTCATTATTAGTATTAAAGTTCAACACATATTCGAAGTTTGTTTTTGGCTTCTCCCAGCTCAAGACATGAAAATGGGCTATGCAGTGCACATGGGGAATTGCCATTCCATGTAATGCACACGAGGCCCTCAAATGTGGCCCGCCGCGTCATTTTATGTGGCCCTCAAGAGCGCAAAAGGTGTATGATTGTCTTAAATGAAGGCTACGCTGCTTTAAAGCGTGCATTGATACTAAACTACATCTCCCACAATGCATTTTACCTGTGAAGTAACGACATCCCGCCACTAGATTGCAGTGTATAACACATCAGCGTTTACCGAGGGCGATTTTTCCAACAAACAGAATTGACAAATTTCCATCCCAAAATGTCCGGTAAGAGAAAAACTGATGCATATAGAAGGCACTTCCAAGAAAGATGGGGAAAGTCCCTCATCAAACACTATATACTGTCTTATAGTTATTACTGACCCTCCGAGGGCAACCATAATGCTGATGTGGCTCACGGTGACAATGAGTTCGACATCCCTGCTATAGTGTGTTTATTGGAATATATATCCCTCTTCTTTTGCGAGGGGAAAAGGGGGCATAACAGTGATCTTGCATGCTTCTTAGCGAATATGCATTTCCAGGACTACGTTTCCAGCATTTATATTTCTGCTAGGAAATTTTCAGAAGCACTGACACTGGAGACTCCTTCCTAAATTGTAAATAAATGTATCCTAATCGTATTAAACGTCGTATTATTTTTCAATTTGATAATAATCTTGTATTATTTGTAGCGTTGTGTTTGAGATATTTGTGTATTTTTCCCCCTAAAAACAGGACCGCTTTAGAACAAGTGGATTAAGGTTAGAATTTGTGTTACATCAGAAACTACAACCAGTTCCAAAATATAGTTGGGATGCAAAATGTGATGCAATGATTTACAATAAACACACTATAATTGTTTTATTCACACTTTAAAATACAATACATACCAAATGTTTAAACTGGGGAAATCACACCATTTGTTCTTGCAGTAGAAGAGTGCTGAAATTGTCCGCCCTCCTAGACCTTTTCACCTTTCACCGTTCTCAGATCTCAGATGTATACACATGATGCTACACAGCGGGAAACATGACCCTGTTCCGACTTTGAGACCTGTTGCATCCATCAAATTCAAAATGATCTTATTTGTTCCCCTTATAATGGTGTATATTCTCAGAGTAAATATTTGATGTGTTATTTTTTGTTCACATTCTGTTGTAATTTACAGTGTCCCAAATATTTTGAAATTGGGGTTATGCTATCTGACTCCAAGAGGTCCATCAACGTAAATTACACACTATATGAGCAAAAGTATGTGCACCCGGGACAATCACAAGGATGTCTGGTAACTATTTTAATTGCTGCTGCATAGTTTGATGCACACCGTTGTACAGGATGTCTTTATACGTATAGCATTCCACTACAACTACAAAATCCAATCCGGTTCCAGCACGATAATGTTTCTGTGCCTAAAAAGCACCATTGAGTGTAAATATGAAGGGATTAGAAGAGCTAAAGCGGACTAAAAACATTTGGGATGAATTAGAACTAGAAATAAAAGCTCTTCACATGACCTCAAAGCTGCCCTCGTAGCTAAATGATCACAGACTCCCACAGGCATGCTCAGCATACACTTGGAAAGTCCTCCTAGAAGAGTGGAATGGAGGAATGAATCCAGAATAAGATGTTCAACAGGCAAAAATTAGTATGATGGCCAGGTGTGTACATACGTTTGGGGTATAGAATAGAAGCAAGAGCTTCAGTCGGCTGGAAACAGTGACTAAAGCGACATCTGCATTTAAATTGAAAAATATTACCTGCAACATGAGGGGATTTTCTGACTTGTGATTAAATTGGAAAGCAGCAT